>CM046377.1:32061092-32558592 GCA_025413485.1 Ficus microcarpa
TATAACAAAAGCAACGTAATGATAAAAAGGAAAGCAAAAACGAAAAGAGCGGAAGAAAATTATTTTCCATGTCAGCAATCTTAAACCACCAGGTGAGGCTCATATATGGAAGGACGAAACATTTTTCAGGTCTCAATGGATAAACCCAGGGCCCACATAAAGGGACCAAAGTAAGTAGAAAGACAAAAAGTCAAAAACCAATCCAAAGCATTTCATTTTCACCCAGACCAACGACTTAGATCAGAGGGTCTTTATTTGATCACTGTTGCTAATCGTAGACTCAGGTGCACTCCATGCCATCCTGAAAAGGCTCATTTCAGATATCTACTAGCAGATGTACGCTAAAGATTTGATTTCAGAACGGCCTTAGGCAAGTAAGTGCATGTCGACGTTTTGAGTTTGGGATAAAGTGACATGAGTAAGAGTGGAGTGAAATTAGTGAAACGGACCCAGAGATTTACACTAGTGCCAGAAGATGTGTCAGACTTTGGAGTGACACAAGACGAGAGAGTTAAAGAGAGAGAGAGAAAGTTGAACTTAGGAGGGCTGTTGGCTTGGTTGGGTTTTGTAATTACTAATTATCAATAGTGAAAAAAAATTAAAAAAAATTAAATTAAAAGCATTATTAAGGGATTGGGTCAGTATTTTTAAAAAAGTTGGCAGAAAAAGCCAATTTTGTGTAACCGTTACATCCCACGCGTCCAATCCCTATTTCTTCTGTACAGAGCCTATGGTCAGACTTATTTACTATCCCCCCCTTAATTACTGTCCTATCTTTGGAGAATCATTTACTTTTACTTGCTTTTATTATCATTATTATTTATTATTATCACTAGTCTTTATTCTTTCTTATACCTCTTTTTATTTATTTATTTGGTAATTTCCTAAACACTGCTTCTCGTTTCAGCACTTCTTGGGTTTGTTTTGTTTTTATTTTGTCTTGTCTTTGTGTTTACCGGCAACCGGAAAGACAAGACATGTCGCCGGTGGCTAGAAGCAAGGACTGGAACAGAGTCCAGGATATGCTCTACCCTGCACCAGTTGCTTCCCATGAGGAGGTTGCGAAGGACCCTATTGTCTTTTGGGACAGTCTCAGGCGATTCCATTTTCATATGAATACCAAGTTCATGTAAGCCCCTTCTTCTTCTCGTTGTTTTTTCTTCTTCTTCTGATTATTATTATTATTATTTGGATTTTTTTTTTAGGTATTAGAATATTAGGCTGCTTGGAATGTGATGTTCATGGGAACTCACAATGTTTAGAAAGAAGATGAAATACTTTTCATAGAAAAAGCTACCCGTTTCTAGAAGTTTTTTAATATTGGGTTTTTTTCTGGTCTTGTTGTTTAATATTTTATTTTGGCAAAAATATTCAAAGGATTCCTGTGATTGGAGGAAAAGAACTGGATTTGCATATACTATACGTGGAGGTTACAAGAAGAGGCGGTTTTGAGAAGGTTCGTTTCCTCGTGTAACTTGAAAGATACCCACGAAGTAAAAAAAGAATGTACTCCTTTTTGTTTAAAAAAAAAAAAGTAAAATAAAAATGAAAAAAAAAAAAAAATCAAGTGTAGGTTGTTGCAGAGAAGAAATGGAGGGAAGTGGGGACAATTTTCATGTTCTCACCAACAACAACAAGTGCTTCTTTCGTGCTGAGGAAACACTACTTTAGCCTTCTCTACCATTATGAACAGGTTTACTTCTTTAAAATGCAAGGTCCTCTGTGCAACCCAACAGGTAAAAAATAACAAGTTAAAAAAGAAAATAAAAATAAAAATTCTGCCTTTTATCTTGTTTTTTTGTCTTCTTTAGCCTCTCATTTCTTCTTCTTTGCCTCACGAAGAGCTTTTCCTTTTTGTCGTTCTGCAGTCACATTTCCTGTTAGCAGCCGTCCATGCAAACCTGAACTGGCTCTTGTGCAATATTCCCCCAAAACCATAAACGACTCTCCCACCCCTCATCCTCATGTTGAAGGTAATTCCCTCTCTCTCTCTCTCTCTCGTCTTACAGCTGCAGTGGATGATGGTCCACTTCAAGTGAATAAAAAGTCTGTGTCAAAGTCAACTATACACCGCCGATTTATTTATTTATTTATTTATTTTTCTACTTCACTTTCTTGTCCGGTAATGACTTTTTCTAGCATAGTGAAATTTCATCTTTTTGTTGTTTTCACCCCATTCTTTAAACCTTATTGTACGTAGATTCAAGAGTTGAATTTTTACAATCTCTCCATTGGGACCATTCTAGTTAGTCTTGGCATATTTAGGATTAAGATTATTGGAAACAGATTGCCTAACATCATGTAAATGAAATGATTTTTTTTTTTTTTTTGATAACATTCTTAATGTTTTTCAGGCATCGGAACAATTGATGCGAAATTCGATTGTGGTTATTTGGTGACTGTGAAGTTGGGGTCGGAGATTCTTAGTGGAGTACTTTACCATCCAGAAGATGAAGGCCCATCTACCCAGGTTTCTGCTCCGGTTCCTCAGTGTAGCAATGCGCTCGTGCCATACACTGGGAAACCTCGACATTCCCGTCGGAAAAGGAAAAGCAAGAGAAGGGGAGACCCCAATTATCCGAAACCTAATAGGAGTGGCTACAATTTCTTCTTTGCCGAGAAGCATTACAAGCTCAAATCCCTCTTCCCAAACAGAGAACGGGAGTTCACTAAGATGATCGGCGAGTCTTGGAGCAGCCTCAGTCCGGAAGAGAGGATGGTAATTGGCAGGACAGAAACCAGCTTACTTCGTATTTTGAGATTATTGGATTAATATTTTTCTTTTCCTATTCATAGGTTTATCAGAATATTGGACTTAAAGACAAGGAAAGATACAAGAGAGAGTTGAAAGAATATAAAGAGAAGATGACACACAGGCAGGCAATGGAGGTTAACCAAGCAGGCTATTAGAGTCAGAGAAGGTGGTGAAAAGGAGAATTCTAAGTGGCAAGTGTGTATAAAAAGAGAATCCATATATGTGTAGTAGACTCTGTAGTTGGAAATCCACATTTCATACATGTGTTTGGCTTTTGGAGGTGTTCTTTGCTTCTTTAGTTCTCTATATTTCAGCTCTAAATTTCTTCGGTAAGGAAGGGTACCGGCCAATCCTTCTAAATTTCTCTTTCCATGCATTCTTAGTTATTGTTATTATTATTATTATTATTTTTTGATAAAGTTCCATGCATTTTCAGTTATTATTTGCAAGGTTGGTGGGAAGCTAAACCTCAGTAAATAAGATCATATAGAACAAACAGACTGAGGCCTGAGGCCGTATACTGACTGGTTGATAAGTGGTCCCATTCTAACCAGGCTTTTGAACGACTCTAGTGGGTGAAATAGTCAACAAATTAGCTTACGAGCTGCTGAGATTTGGTTAGTTAAGGAGTAAATATAGAACTAGGGACATGGTTCTCTGTTCCTTGCAAGTAGAAAGTTCAAGTAGAAGGTTTTTTGATTTTTTCGTTGAATATTCAAAGAATTTTATTTTATTTATTTTTTAACTGGTGTCCCGTACTTTACTTTGATCCAAAAATACATTAAGCTTCCATCTACACTTTTATCGGATCAAAAATTTGAGTCATGCAATGCACAGTAAAGTCTATCTTTATTATTAATTATGTACTCAGGAGACTCTTTGAACCATGGCCTAGTAGTTGATAAAAGTGCAGGGTTAGGATCTTTACCATCTTACAAGCAGTCTCAATAAACTCTTATAAAGCTATATTGAGTTTGGTAGAGCGTGAAAATATTTCCTTTTTACTCATTAAAAAAAAGAAAAAAGAAAAAATATATATATATATACACACGTATATATGAATCTCGGTTCTAGATTTTCAAGGTAAAGAAGAAGAAAATGTCGAGCTTGTTAAAACTATAGTAGACTAACAAACGGAAGAGTCCAAAAAAGTAACACAGAATGGTAGTATGTGACACACCATCAAGGTCAAAAGTCTTCATAGAAGCGAAACGAGAAAGCGCATTTGTAGTATTACAAGGTTTCGAACAAACTGGGGTTCTAGGCTTTGACACACTGTGCTTGTCAAGGATATATGATAAAGTTCGTTTCAGAGTAACTCTGCAAATTTACGGCAAAGATATTATTAGGCACTAGGATTCATCAATCATGCACGCTTGTTAAGGCCGTGAAAGAAACGGTGTTTTCTCCTCTTTGAATGCCTCCCAGCATTCTTTGACACCACGTACGGAACAAACTGTACCTGCACATGCCCAGCAAAGTAAATTTATTTATTTATTTATTTATCTATCTACTTTTCTGGGGAAATGAACAAAGAACAACAAAACGAGGTCTGGTAGAGGAAGAACCTTTGAATTGTTGCGTATGCCAAAACCCTGAAGTGCAGCCTTGTCATCAAGTAGCTTCTCGTTGTGATACAACAGGCAAAAATTTTCCCATACGTGCTTCCTACATCTCCAAAGAAAGACCCAATTAGCCATTTCAATAAAACAGCATAAAGAGAGCAAATTTTCAATTAATATACATAAAAAGAAAGAAGACAAACCATGAAATGTGGCGATGACCCATCTTGGATTGCTCCATCTCGTTCACTTTCTGCTTGATCGCAAGCTTAAGATCCTTGACAGTTGCAGTGTTCAGCACCGCCACATCTGTCCCCCCCCCCCCCCCCAAAAAAAAAAGGAAAAAAAATCATATAATTAGAAGAAAAAAACTCAAGCTTCCGAAGATGCAGATCACATGTTTGTGAAAATGCCAAGCCGAAGATGGAAGAGGAATCGAAGTCGAGCTACCAATGGAGGTTCCATCGAGCTTGAGAACTGAAATGCGCATGGCACTGCCCAATTCGAGGCTAATGAGGATGTCGACATCGGACAGAGAAGGTTTCTTGGGGACATCGGCGAGAATCGGATCTTCGAGAAGGGCAGCGAGAGTGGAGTTCAACCTTGCCTTCTTGATGTTGTTGCTGTTGTAACCTTCCACGCTGAAATTATCTTCTCCGGTAGTACTCGATTCCATTACCGGTGGTACTGGCTTTTACCTTTTTCCCTCTAATTCTCCTGATCTGCGACTCTATCTTGCTTGCTGACCGTTTTAATGACTCCGCTGTGAATACACGTGTGTGTTAGATTACGTTACGACGTTTAACCTCAAACTGTATTTTTTCATTTCAATTTTTATCTTTTTTTTTATAGAATTTTTGTCTTTTTAAAAAAAAATTTTTTTTTTCTGAAAAATCAACATAAATTTTTAACTCAAACTCATTCACCAAACGGATCATTATTGTTTAATAACAAGGCCACCCCGATAAAATTTTGGGCTCTCGGGGCCTAACGGGGCCTAATAGAGACAGCCACACATTTTTTTAATAACTTCTTTATTAAGAAAATTTTCTAATAGTTGGTTTGATAAATCCATTCAAACCATTCAACTCAAATTTTTTTTTTTTATCTTTTTTAAAAATATTTTTATCTTTTTTTCAAAAATTTTTTTATTTTTTTTGTAAATTTAAAAAAATTTACTATTGAAGCTTAAAAAGTTCAACTCAAACTACTCTATTAAACGGGCTATAAATAATTATTTTTTTATCTCTTATTAATTAATATGATATAAATTTTTTATTCTTAATTAATATAATATAAATTTTAAACAGTAAATACAAAATATAACATATTTTTATTGCATATTTTAAATCTATAGCATGTTTGCCTTTTTATGTAAAAAAATAGCATATTGACTTTTTTCTGGGGATGAAATTCCATTTTTGCCCTCAGACCCATTTCTCTCTCCTATCTCCTGTGTCTTTTCTGTCTTCTTTGCACTCCAATTGGCGACGCCGGTGACGAAGTCGTTCCCGTCGGTGTCGCGAACTCGCACGCCGACAAGAACCTCTGGCGGCTGGCGCGATCGCGATTGTTGCGAAATCTCCAGATGAACCGTCATTCTTCGTCGCCCGATGATTGCGAATCTCCAGCTCTGGCCTCGGTACGACGACCGCCATAAGTGTGAATCTACTTCTCTGGCGACCAATCCGCTGGAGGCGGCGACAGTTGTTAAGATCTGATTTCAGATCTGATTTGGGAGGGGTAAGTTTAGGGTTTGTAATTTTAGGCCATTCGTCGTCGTCAACAGCGGCGAAGGATCTCCGACCATCTCCACGGCTCCTGGCTGCTGCTTCTCCGGCGATGGTTTGTTTTTCGGCGGCTGGGTGGGTTGGAGAAAGTAGCCAAGATCTAGGCATATGGGGTTGTTTTTGAATTTTCAATTTTTTGGGACTTATTTTAGATTAAGTTAAAATAGAAAATAATTATGAAATTGTAGACACACAATATTAACTAAATCAAAAAACCTAGTTTTTAAAGAAATGATTTATAATATTAACGAAAAGTACAAGTTATATCAATGTAAATACAAAGATTTACATATTTTCAAAACGAAAAATACAAATATTTACTATGTAAATGCAAAGATTAATGAAAAAATTAATTACTTGAGAATTACATATTTTCAACAGAAAATATAAAGATTTACCATGTAAATACAAAATTAACAAAATAATAATAATTTAAAGATTAACGAAGAAATAATTACTTGAGAATTATGTATTTTCAATGGAAAATGCAAAAATTTACCATGTAAATACAAAGATTAACAAAAAAAAAAAAAAAACTTGATAAATGTAATTACTTTGTAAATCTTATATTTTCGTTTTAAAATTTCATTTATCAGAATTATTAGGGTTCCAAATATTTACTTGTTAATAAACGGATTTATCAAGTGAAATAAAACTTATTTACTAAGTAAAATAGACAAAATCAATAAATCTAATTTTTTACCAACATTTATGAAAATCCAACATTTATGTTATTTTTAGTTTAATATGTTTTATTTTTATATTAATTTGTCAGGTAAATCCAAATATTTTTTGAGAAATTTTAGTATTTACACATAAATCCTTTACTTGTCTTTTATTTTATACTTTTTTTTTGTATAACTAGTAAATCTAAATATTACTAAGTAAATATTAATAATTACATGTAAATATGATATTTTTCATTAAATAAGCAAATTGTTTTTTTAATCCTTATTTATTTGTAAAGTTTCTTAAATTACAAAATATACCCAAGGTTATCTCAAAATCAGCCCCAGTTCAAAACAAACCTTAACCCTAATCCTAAATAGCTCTTGTAGCCATCATTGTCGTTGTCACTGCCAATGCCACTGCCATTGTAGTTGCCGCTACCATTGCTGACGGTTGCGACAATGTGAGCTCACGAGGAAGACGAGCTCCTTGTCGCACTCCAAGCTGCACTATCTGTCTTCGTGTAATCTGTTGTCGTCATGGCAAAAGCCATCGCACTGGTTTGTCATCAATGGTGCTACTTCTCCGACTAGGTCGCACGACTAGTCTCCCTGGTGCTTTCCCCTTTTTCTTTTCTAAATATTGATAGAGATGAAAATATTTATAAAAAAAAAAAAGAAAAAAAGAAAGAAAAAAACTTCACAGAAATTATAAATTTTCATTAATGCATGTTTATGATATTTTAATATGGAATGGTCCTTTAAAAAAAAAGGTGAATAACAAGTTTTATATAAGAAATTTCATAAATATTAAATTTCTTAATATCAAAAAAAGTTTTATAAGGTTTAAATATGATTGAGATTTATCTTTTGTGTGTGTGTGTTCTTTTGGAAATCGACTTGTTATTTAAATAGTATAGAAGTTGTTGTATGATTTTTTGTTTTTCTGTCATTGACACGATTCTTTTAACATGTAATTATCATTTGGTAATTCACAACAATAACGGAAGTTTTGGCAGTATCTATATTCATTATTTGGACTCGAAACTGGAATTTAGAAGTGACAAATATCTCACCAAGAAACAAATAATACAATACGAACCTTTAACGAATTATAGAGTGAGAACATCTAACGCAAACGCAACTAAAGACAGAATAAACGTGTAAAAAAAAAAAAAAAAAAACTCAACCCTCTAAAAATAATGGAAATCATAGATAACAGCATAGTTGTATAGTCCTTTTTAAATAAATAGCAGGGTAATATTAAATGTGAATAAAATAGCATATTTGTGTTGGAGAGGATTTGAATTGACATTGTTGCCCTTGTCCTCTCCGTCTCCGGCGATCCAGTTCTTCTCCGTCTCGACGTCTTGCGCACATCTATTCTCCTTCTCGAACCAGAGAACATAGTTGATGTCTCCGTCGCCAGGTTGCAATCATCACCGTCGTGTATCTACGTCGCGGAGATTTCGGCCTCCGCGAGCCTCGATCTTCTCCGTGTCAACTCCCCGCTAGCCTGACATCACGAGTGCGATCTCCAGATGAGTCGGTTGAGGCTCTGCGACGGCTCTGCAAAGATCGACATGGCCGGCGCGAAATCGATCGCCGTCGCAATCTCCAAAGGAATCGGCAAGGGTTCCGCGGCGGTTCTGCAACGATCGACAACTCGTCGGTTGCCCAATGTTGCGATCTCCAGACGATCTCCCTGGCGGCCGGGCTTTTGACGCAATCTCCAGCGGTTGCAGTAGCAGCGTCGGTGGCAATTTTGGGGTTATGGTTCGAAGGATATTTGGGATTTTAGGGTGAGGGTTTGAGTGAATTTGGGACTTTAATTTAAAGGTCCGTTTGACGTTTCGTCGGTTTGTCAGAAAAGACAAATAATTCATTAAAAAAGATAAACAAATTTTTTGAAAAAAAAAAAAAAACTGAGATAAAAATTTTATGTGGAAATGGTTTTCCAAACCCCCAGGATAATTTTAGGGTGTTTTTAATATATAAGAAACTTTATAATTAAAACCTCATCTATTTGTGTAATAAAAATTAATATATTTAAATGTAATTTATTTACTAAAGTCAATATTTAGATTCACTAAAAATAAAAATAGGTGTGTTTAATATTTAATAAATTTTGTAATTAAAACCTCATATATTTATGTAATGGAAATTAATATATTTATATGTAATTATTAATATTTACTTAGTCAATATTTAGATTTACTAAAAATAAAAAATAAAAAATTCATTAGAATATACTAGTAATTATGTGGATTTACGTAGATTTATTGGGCAATTATATTAAAATGAAATAATGATGGGGCTCTTTTGTGGTGGCGGTGTTGACGTGGAAGGTCCATGTTCGTAGCCTCCTTCGATTGATCGAGCTGGCATCTAGTTGACGTCGACAAAATATGCTGTCAGAGGTATTGTGAGCTATGTCGGGAGGTTAAATACCCGAACAATCAATAGGTGTATTTCTAGTCTTCTGTCTTGCAAGTCATAATGTTTGCCCCGACTAGGATGATCTAAACTCGAATGACCATGAGGAAGACGGCTCCAAAAGTGACACCCGTTGCGATTCCGGCCCTTGTGGATGAAGACTTCTTAATAAAGGAGATCTTGAGATGAACATATGGTGTGGGAGAAGAACATAAATAGTTTGTGGATAAATGTTTTTAGTGAATGGAAGGCTTGTTTGATGTTTAGTATGAGGGTTTGGATCTGTGGTTTTGTTATAAGTAACGAGTGAATCTGAAATATATAGTGCCTAAGGGTGGTTTTACACTTTAGGTATTCCTCCGTCACTGGAATGATCTAGTTAAAAAGGATATACTCTTTTAACTATGAATGATAAATGAAATGTGAGACGTATAATTTCTAATAGTATTTAAGAGGCTGAAAGTGGTATGTTCTAGTGTAGGAATGAATGGTATTGAAGTGATTACAACTTTGGAACATCTATCTTAGAAGTTCCCCGCCATCGGAGTTGTTATCGGAAGTTATGGTATATTGGGGAAGGTTTCTTCTCTAGCCATTTGTTGTGAGTGATGAATGATGATAGAAATGATGATCTTTGGTGATGGTGGCTATGACGGTTTTGTGCTTCACGCCTTCATCAATGGAGTCACTTGAGATAGAGAGGGTTTTCTCTTTTGGCCATGAATGATGAGTAAAAAGTGAGGGTGATGGCTGCTAGTATTGTGAAAGAGTTTGATGGAGTTGATGATGGCTTAATGGCACCTTGTGGCTTTTTTTTGATGATTCGATGATGTGTTTTGGGGTGAAAAAAGTGGAGTATTTACATAGGCTAGAGATGAGTTTGACTACAACTATGAGCTTCTAGTTTGGTTGGAAGAGTTCCCCTTAGAGCTCATAGTTGGGGAGTCATTTGACCATAGTTGCTTAGTTTTTCAGATATAGGAAGCTTCAAAAGTGGGATGAATTCCTTCTTATGGGATTTGAATTTAGTTAAAGTGGGATTTTTAGATAACATACACCTAAAGAGGTAGTTGGGTAGTTGTTTAGTTACCTCGGGTGGACCTTTTTTTAGGTGCTTTGGAGGTAAAGAAAGACTTTAGCAAGAATACTTTCCTAAATAGTGAATAGTCAATTCTTAGGGTTATAAAACTTTAACCTCTCCTCCGAGGGGAGGAGAAAGAATATTATAAGAATATTCTTTTGACTTCAATTTGGTTTAATGAGCTTATTTAGGTTTTGTTTGGACTAATGGTATTAGACTAAGTATTTTGTGATAGTTTAAGATTTTTTACGACCTATATTATTCTAATTCTTTATAGATTCAAAGCCTTGCAAGTTAACTAAGAATCTAATTAGACAGAATAAATATGTCTATTTATGTTTTTTGGCCTTTCAAATCACAGTCCACTCAAAGATCTCTGAAGCGTGACTTGAATCCATGTATCGCTTTTAGCCCACATTACAAGATGTGGATTTAGCTTGGGTCTAGCTTGGGTCGTGTCAAATTTCAGACATCAACAAATACTAATTTAAAAAACAATTCGTTTATTTACTATGATTTACTATATTTACAAATGAACCATGTAATTAACGTTAAATAGAATTGCTGAACAATTCTAAATTTAAAACATTTAGGACAAATAAAAGATTTACAAGTAAATAATAAGATCTAGTAAAGTTGATAATTTATAATAATGTAAATACTATACGTATTGGCAAATACTACATTTATTAGTAAATATCAGTTTATTTGTAAATACTGGATTTATAAATCAATACTCAAATTTTCTGTGTTTATCTAGTAAATCATGTCCAATAAATATTAGTTTTACGTCATAATAAATAGGTTTAGGACTAATTTAAATCTAAAAATAATTTAGGACTAATTTATGAACTAGTAAATATTAAAATTTTTGAGTAAATAATAAAATTTACAGGTAAATATTTTGATTTACTTGATATGAATGTAATATTCTTAACAACATAAATACTAGGACTAATTTATAAAATGGAAAATATTAAGATTTCTAAGTAAAAACTAAGATTTACTTCATAGATAGATAATTTTTATAACAATTTAAATACTATATTTATCAATAAAGATAAAGATTTATTATGTCAAATCAGATAAATATTATTCTTCACTAATAAATATAATTATTTTCTTACCTTTTTCATAATTACATATTTAACCCCTTATTATTAAAAAATCCTAGAACAAGTCCTAAATCCAAATCCCTAACCCACCAAAGCCATCACATAATTGGCCGTCGCCGAAGAAGATGGCATGCTCGGCGCACGGAAAACAAGAAACCGGAGAAGACGGCTTGCTCAGCGTGGAGAAAACGGCTGAAGATCTCGCGCGCTGACGACGAAATCTCGTCGGGATCTCACTCACGATTTCACCATCGAGAGGCGAAGATCGTGATTTTCCGTGAGCCGTGAGCCGTTAGCGCGAGTTTCCCAGCGATTGTCTTCCCACCATGAGTCGGAGTTTCAGTCCATTCGGCGACGAGGACAAAATCGAAATTTTCCGGCGATTTTCGTTACTATTTTCTAGCGACTTTCCTTGCCATTTTTTCCGGCTCTTTTCCAGATGATTTGAGATGGATGTTGCCGCGATTCACACCATCACGATTCTTCCGTTCGTTGCCATCGCAATTTTCCTATGGTTTCGCGACGGTGACGGCGACAGGAGAGAAAGGACAGGGAGAGAGAAGAGGATAGAGATGGGGGTAAAACTTGGATTTTACAATCAAATATGCTATAATTTTCTACTTTTTCAAAACCTGCTAGTTTGTTAAACCTCAATATCAACTTATGCTATTTGATTAATTCTCCCCAAAAATAAATAGATAAACCAATAAATTTGAACTTCAAAATTATATTCCAACAAGATTGAAATATTCGGAATCTTTAGGGCACGTAAAAACGGTTTTTACGAGCATAATTGCATAAGAATTCGTAATTATGAACAAAGTTAACAGTAAAACAAAGAGACTGACTAATTTATTCAAACAACCCGACCACAACTCAGAGAATGGGAACGACGAGTTAATTCAGTTTGAAGCAGTGTTTTGCATCTCAAGCACCTTCTTCCACGAGTCTCTGGTCGAAATCTCATCCCACCAGCGTCCAACATTCTTCTTGGAAGTGAAAATCTCAGCCCTATTAGCCACCGTCACCAAGTACTGCGCATTGGGCAAGTGGGAAAGATCCGCCAGCGAGAACTCGTCGCCGGCCAAGAACCTGCTCTCGCCCAGCCTCCTCTCGTACACTTCCAGAACCTTCGCCAGCTTGTCCTCGTTCAGCTTAATCGCTTTCGGGTCTTGATTCAGCTTCATCCTCGGCGCGAACGCCAGCTGAAACACCAGAACCGAGCTCGGCGGGTTGAAGCTTTGCCCTTCTGCTTCTATCCACTGGTCTATCGACGCCTTTGCCAATGAGTTCATCCCTCCGTACAGCCCCTTGTTCCCCTTGTCCGCGTGCTTCTCGCAGATGTAACGGCAAATCGATCTCGATTCTAAGCAAAACCCAGAAAATTTTTTCGAAAATGAACCGAATTTGATGAGGAAAACAAGGAAACGGAGAAAATACATTTGTGGGTATTTTTTTTCTAATTACCGAAGAGAGAGATGCTCTCGTCTTGAAAAGCTGGTACTTGGCCAAAGGGCTGTAATGGTGAAGCAGATGAACATTAGAGATCAAAGAGAGAAAGAGAGAGTGATTCTTTTTTCTTTTCTCTTTAAACGTGAACTTGTCTGAGGATTAAATACCTGGATCTTGAGGAATTCGGGCTTCTTGTGCTCGCCTTTGGCCATGTTGATTGGGATTAGCTGAAACTGGACATCTTTCTCAAGGAGACAGGCCAAGACCCTTGAGACAGCAGTGGACATGGGTGGTCCGTAAACTTTAACAGGAGTCGCCATTGGAGTAGAGTTTGATTGGAACCTGGGTTTAGTGCTCTGCTCTCTTCCTTCTTCTCTCTCTATACTATGTCGGTGTTTCTCTCACTTTCTCATATGGGTGTGTCGTGTTTTACACCATACAAAAGCACAGTAAAGAGTCAGGCACTTTATCCCTGGCTTAAAAATATGGTAGACGAATTTGGGTCCACCGAGTACTGAAAAGGGTATTCACATAAACGCTTTGTGGGACCTGATAAACGTCAAGCTCTTCTTTGTCGTTGTTCGTTGCTTTCTAAAGAAAGATGGTTGATACAGCCATTATTTTTTTAAACTACGTGATCATGCATAAGATCAAGTTGTTTAAAGTGGTACTATTAGTAACTATTAACAAGTACTAACAAAATATTTGCTAGAGTTATAATGTCCTTTGGATGTTAGGATGAACTAGTTTTAGGTTTTGTTTGACATTTAAGGGTACTTTTGTCATCTTAATTTTTATTATTTTTTTAAAAAAGTCTATAAAATTTATAACTAGTTTTTAAAAAAGTCAATTAACTTCAACTTAAAAATTTCATCTCTAATCTAATCGACGAACCAAACACAAGCTTATTAATTATGGCTCTTTTAAGTTTCAACACGTACGAAGAAGACATAAATAACATCATTAAAATCACATGTGATGACTCTTTTAAGTCATACAAAAGAAGTCAGAAATTTATTACAACTCAACCAAGCATGATGCATCTCTTGTCACCTTGATTCACATTTAACACTTCCATTAAAAAAAAAAAAAAAAAAGTTCACATCCCATTTAAGAACAAACATCTTTCATTAATAAAGGAATCAGATTCCCATTATTCATATAGGAAACTATTTGTTGCACTCTTTTTAGCAGCAGCTTGTTGCTAGAGATTAGCAAGTGCCACTAGCATATGCATTCTTAATAACTTCCTCAGCTGCAAAATAAGTTGCCCACATTGAAGCAGAACCATCCAAGTTGGAACTTAGGAAGATTCCAACATTGACGTCGAGAGGCAGCATCCGATACTCGATGTCAAGCTCTCCGAACACCTTTATCATCTCTTTCAACCAAAAGGGCCCTTCTCTCCCCAATGTCTTGGTAGTTCATTCTATGTGTAAGCCGCACTGAGAACTTCAGTCTGTTCAAGTCCTCCATATCCCTCATTATCAACATTGGATCTGAGTGCCAATGGTCGCTTCGGCTTTCAATGTACCTGAATTTTTATAACAGCCACAGCCCCACCAAAGTTGCTAGCTTACTCATATCTAAAGATCCTATTATAATCAAACTCATATCTGATTTCTAATGGCAGGCAGACCAAAATTTTCAAAGCAAATGCATATTTTTAACCAGTTGGCTGCATGAGAAGAAAAACATAGAAATGGAAAAATCTCAAACAGAAAGCATTAAAATTTTTTACCTTTTTATTCTCTCTTTCATAGTGGATTATTTCTCCATCGGAGTTGAGATGTGGACACAGAAAGCAACGACGTCTCCCATGTCTGGACTGCGATAGAAATTAACAATGGGCCTGGAAGCTAGAACACTAGTGGGGTATGTGATCTTTTGGTTGTCATACCTCAGAAAGATTGTAGTTAGTATATTCATTTCTTCTACTACCATCTGTGACCCAAAGGAATCATCATTAGGTGCATTTGTAGAAAAAAATGGACATAATAGAACAACCATAAATAGGAAGAACTTTACCTGAACTCCAGCCACTTCACAACGATCACCAACACCAAAAGGATGCACGACAAATAAGAAGAAAATTGTTTCAAATATGGTTCTACAGGTGTTGCCGAACATAAATACAACCAAAGGAAGCTGGGAGCTTATGAAGACAAGGAAATGTGAGATTGGAATTCCGAGTATAAAAGGCGAGGTTATCACGATAATTATGCCTACAAGGATGTTCAACATATTGTGAAGCTTGTCCACAGCTGTTTTTGTACCATTGAGAGACAATGCTAGTGCTCTTCTCTCTCTAAAAGCATGTACCTAACAGAAGAAATGCTCATAACTTGAACAAAAGATATTTCTTACTACCAATATACGAGTACCCACTAGTCATTTGCGCCCTTTTGCTTCTCCAAAATAGACCCCGAAAAAAAAAAAAGCATTTATTTTACCACCCAATCTTTCAGAGCAGACTTGCTAATTCCCTCTTTTTCAGCTGCTGTTCCAAACAAGTGCATTGTCCTCGTAGCTTCGTCTTTACTCATAAAGTGCATCAAATCCTCCAGGAATATATATATCTGTCACAACAGGCATATATAGTAACATAATACAACACATCCTGCAGAACAGAAAATAAGTATGATACAGAAGAAAGAGGTTCCAATCTTAAGGAAAAACTTCTTGTCCAGAGATAAAATGAAGAGCACATGAATCCTTCAAACCAAATTGCACATAAATAAATGGAAGAAAGACAGCTGAACATACTGGGACCCAGGCTTGGCTACTCTGAAGAAAATCTTCCTTGCAGCCTCTTTTGCCTGTCATTCATTTTTGATCTGCAAAGAAGACTCGTCATCTGTATCCGAATTGAGTATTCGCTCCTCTAGAGTTGTCAAGGACTCATTCCTGATGGTAGTTATCATCCTCCTCATATTCCAAGCTGTTCATCTTATGCAGGTAGTCAATTGGGATTTTCTTGTCATGCCTCTCAGACGCGTGTCTAGAAAAATGTAGGACTCCTCCTGATACACGATGGGCAATTATTCCTTGGAAGAAGAGTTTCCTTGAGCTCACTGGGCATGGCTGCCCTGGCACTCTGAAACTCCCTAACCTCAGCAAAAGCTCTTTCCTTGTCTTTCATGTGATGACTCTCTAAGAATATTGGAGGACCAGAAAGCGTCTCGATCACATACTGATTGAAAAGAGCCCCCTGAATCCTCTCAAAGAAGTTGTTAACATGGAAAGACAGAGCAAGGACCTTAACAAGAAGCGTCTTTAAAAGCCATACCAAAGTGCCCACCAGAAAACAAACCAAGGTCTTGGTCGCATAAGGCAAGATCCTGCTCTTGGTCTTCTCTTGAACCTTTTATCAAAGATGCCGTGCCACGCAAGCAACACAAGCCCCAGCCAGAGGCAGTTCTGAACAGCCCTTCATAGACCATAAACAAAATACAAAACCCTTTTACGCAGAAGAAAATTTCTCTCAATAAAAATCACAACCAATCATATAGCGCAACCGGAGACTAAACGGCCACATGTTAACGCCAAAACCAGTATATCCCATTTCCACAATGGAAGGTCCCAAAGTTTTTTTCTCTTTAGAATTGGAATCCAAAGGCTACAACCCAAGGCTGCTATATTCAAAACAAGGCTTACCCACTGAAGAAGCATAACTAGGCCAAACTTGGTTCCTTTATGTTCTTCTGGAATGTCTTAAAGGTTGTCCTCGTTAGGAGAATCATCGTCACTGTGTACTCGTCCAGAACTTCCTATTCTTTCTGATTTCTGACGTGGTTCCTCAACTGGGACAAGGAGCCTGAACTTTGTCTTCCTCAGAGGTGGCTTCCACGATCTTTTCTAGAAAGAACCGTCTGAACTAGACCCCACAACTTCAGCCATACCAATACCACCACCACTTTCTTGGTCTGTGACTCTGTGTTTCTTCGCCGAATGCCGCTTTCAGTATGCCTTTCAGGCGAGCCCTGACCAATATTAATGCTGACAACTACTTCTCTGTCTCTCTGAACCATTTTGGTTGTGTTTTATTGAGAGCTAACAGAATTCAAACCTTTCCATTACTCTTCTTCTTCTTGTGCTTAGTAGTTCTTTACTAGCTACTAAATTGTAGTGCGGGAACCTTGTGTGGGTTCCAGGACTTTCTTAATGTTCTGTTACTGTGTTCAAGCAATTCTCAAGCATTTGGTGTTACAAGAGAACGGGAATAATTGCACACACAGAAAGAAAAGACAGGACTTTCTTTTTTCTTTTCCAACACACTTCTGTTCTAGATCGATTACATTGCAACTCTTAAATGCACTATTTCACCTACGGTTGATGAAACCACTACTAATTCAGCAATGTAATTGGCAGTTCAACCAAGGATTGGATAATAAACTTTTCTTTTTTCTTTGTTAAAATTTTCGTAAAATGTTTCTTGTTCCATTTTAACCCGGAAATGGTCATGCGAATTCGAGATTACTCCAAGGTATGCAATGGAAGGATTTTGACCGATCTAAGAGGAAAAATTACAAACCAATTACCGTTTTTTACTGAAAGAAAGGGGAGAAAAAGCAAAATAACTTTTACAAAAAAGTTTCCATTTTTGGTTGCTTGAAGAACCTATGCCTGAATTTCTTCGAAGGATTACTCTTCCACCGGATCAGAGTTAAATTTGCATCAATTCTCGAGACAATATTTTCTAAAGCATATATGTTGTTCATCTAAGAATCTTTCTCCAAGTGGTTAAGGGCGTAGAAAACGTGTCAAAAGAAAAAGGAGATTTTTTTTTTTTTGGGGAACTCTTTAATTCAAAGTGACTTTTGCTTGCAAAATACAATCATGCTGATTGGGATATATAATTCTGTAGTAAATTAATTGAAAGAAATGTTTTCAAGCAAAAGAAAAAGAAAAGAAATTAATGTTTATTTTGTTTTTAGGCTGAACAATAATCAATACATTTTTGTTAGGTTTTTCAGATTTTAACTGAAAAGGATATCTTAAAAGGGTTCTACTCAAGTTAGTCAACCTCTGAAATCTAGTTTTCACGCATGCCTCACTCTACGTCGATACCATACACATGACTTGAGAATTAAAACAGCTTTTTTTTTTTTGGTAGCAATTAAACTTAAATGTTGATAATTCATAACTGAAGAGAAGATTGAAAATAAGTCTTGTACAAATTATTACAGAAGTATCAGGAATGGCAACCTCATAAGACACCCGGGCTTCTGCTACGCACGAAAGCTGATGCTATTCGTGATTCTTTCTCCTTCTGCTTCCCAATTCTTTTGTCCGTAACCTGTTTCAAAATAAACAATTTTTCCTAAAGTGCACATTGGGGAGTTAAAAAAGGGAGCAGGCCGTTAGGATTTGGAAATTTCCATACCCTTTTGGACATGAGCTGCAAAATTTCAAGAATTTCTGAGAACTGAGGTCTCAAGGATGGCTCTTGTTGCCAACACCTTTCCATGAGTTCTGCCAACATTGGATCAGTATGTGCGGGAATCGTAGGCCTCAGGCCCTGCAAATTCATTTCCCACAATCACAATCAGTATCTTCCTTCCATGGATTCTGAGATTAAAAAAAGCTGTCAAACAAGTAGTTTGATAATTTCACAGGAGTTTTGAGATGATAAGATCTTGTTGAGGTGGACACATCTGTTGAAGGACGTGAAACAAGTAAAAAGAGCTATGCTGAGGATGGAAGAGAAAGTACCTTATGGACCACACCCACTGCCGCTTGTAACGGGGTCAAATCCTCGTAAGGAAGCTGAGATTGCAGTCACAAAAATAGGGGCTCATGTGAAGTCTATGTTATGACGAACTAGTTTGATGGAAAAAAAAGAAACATTAATCTGAAAAGGCATCTCTTTTTCTCAAATACGGAAAAGTAATCCTCTGTTTTATGTCATTTGAATAGAAGGTTAAACCAAGATGGCAGTACCTTGCCCGTTACCAGCTCCCACAACACGATTCCAAAGCTAAAAACATCGGCTTTATGATCATAAGGTTTATGTGCAATGACCTTTTATTTATAAACACCAAACAATCACAAGTCAGTGAGATAGGGAAAGATGGCCAAAGGCACGCATGAAGACCGTCAAAAGCATTAAACAATTACCTCTGGGGCCATCCAGCGGTAAGTTCCAGTTTCGGCAGTCATCACACCAGATTCAGTTTGCACTCTGGCTACACCGAAATCAGAAACCTTAACAACCTGTCAAAATAATGTCCTTTCTTAAAACAGAAGGAAGCTCAGAACAGCATGTTAAAGCTCTTAAATAGCCTTGGAGTAACCTGGTTAAGCTCCTATCAACAAGGAGCATTTCAAAACAAGGACGCGAATGCACAGGCCTGCATATGCATCCTTTTAGTTTCGAGAAAAACAAGAATAAAGGAAAAGTAAGCTAATAGAAGAAGAAAAAAGGTGAGGGCAATTGCAAAGGCAAAACATATGCCATGTTTTTCGTCAACATGAACCAATAAAACGTATAACATATAAGTATACATCTACATTGATGAAAGACTGCAAAGCAGAATGGGATAATGAAAACCTCAGGAAAAGGGAAACATGATTTTATTCTCAGAGCAGGTCCTTGCAATACGTCAAGTCCAACGAGATTACAAAGTAAGGCAAAATACAAAAAAGGAAAAACTCTTACTCCATTTTCGTCCATCAAAAGATTAGCAGCTTTGAGGTCTCTATGAATTATGTTGTTTCGGTGCAAATAGTTCATTCCCTTAGAAACATCAATTGCCACTCCAAGCAAGGACTGAAGTGGCAAAACACCATTTTGTTTTAGAAAGTCGTAAACGCTTCCACCAAACATAAATTCTGTACATTAAAAAATAATACAAACTAACAGATTATCAAAATTTGGACTTGACATAGTAAGTATATAACTAACTGTTCAATGTAGAAAAAACTAGAAGCTGGACTAGATGTAGCCCGAGAATCATTTTAATTACCTGTTACAATACACAGGGTTGGAGGTCTGGTGCTTGCCCCAATGAATTGGAGTACATTCTTGTGTTGAAGCTTGCTACAAGTTTATAGGAGTAAAAAGGGATGCCCGATTATTTAGAGAGGATTAGCCTATCTGTCTATTTAAAAGACTAAAAATGGTTCAATATCAACGATTCTAGATTTTCGGACTAGAAGAGTATTTAGTTTTGTTTTTTAATCCATGAAAAGGTTCAAGGACCTAAAAGAAAGAGTGGTTAAATATGTGCTGTAACAAACCTCATGATATCCACTTCTTGTGCAAATTCTCTGAGTGTAGCTTCATTTAGGTGGTCAATCCTTAGAACTTTAATAGCCACATCTTGATTATAGAAAGTACCTTTGTACCTGAGGCCGTCGTATTGGAATTTTCAAGATGTACTGGTGTACCACCAAAAAAAAAAAAACTTTACGTTGTAAAGACAGAAAAAACTCACAGATCACCGATGGATCCAGATGTGATTTTGGTTTCAAAATTCAA
Organism: Ficus microcarpa; assembly: GCA_025413485.1. NCBI lineage: Eukaryota > Viridiplantae > Streptophyta > Magnoliopsida > Rosales > Moraceae > Ficus > Ficus microcarpa. The sequence continues at coordinate 32,081,435 of CM046377.1, forward strand.
CAAGTGAAAATCAATAGCCCTGGTGTCAAATACATCATTATGTATGTATACATGACCGGGGATCGACTTAACTCCAACCTCTTGCTCTCCCATTGGAGAAATCAAATAATTCGACTTAGGATGATTCTGTAATGCAATTAAAAAAATGTCAAATACTTCTTAATGATTGTTATGGTGACAAGCAAGGGCAGAGCTACTAGCCAAACCAATTTTGCAGAGAGTAAGATGTTGAATGCATAGAACAATAAGAACAGAGATATCAGAGCATATCTCCAATATCATCGTTTACTTTAATTAGGAAAAGAATACTATCAAGTTAAGAAAAATCAAAATAAAAGAAAAACAAAAATTGCCTCCCCCTTCCAGTCTTCCCTTTCCTCCAACTCCAGAAGATGAGCATTTTCTAACTCTTTTTCTAGGAGTATAGTATGTAACTAAATAAGTTGCATTACCTCGATCCTAAGTATTTCTTTTGCCAGTGCAACTTTAAGCTTTTCTGTCTCCTACAAATTTAAACATAAATACAAATCAGACGGTTCAAAAATCGAATATGTACAAGAAAACATAAGTTTAATATCTAAGAATAATGACAAACAACAACCAAAAGAATCCACAAGCACTAAGTTATATGACTCAGATATTTTAGTAGCTGGTTTATGTATGACGTAACCTACTTCCACAAGAACCAAATCAAAGTGTTTTGACATTGCGTTTAAAAACAGAAGATAAAAATACCTCAAGTGTCCAACCATCAACAAGAAAAACATCTAGAGAGTAGCCATCTATCGTCGAAAAAGCATGTGCTTCTTGAATGTTCAACCCGATCTCAGATAGTAGGGATGTTAACTGTAAGGAAAATTTATCAAGACACTTGAGAACATTAACTGTAAACTTCATTAAAAATAATAATAATAATAATCAAGAACACCAGCAATGAGTTACCTGACTAAAAAGTTTCGGCTTGTCACTTGTTGAAATTGTAATCTCATGCATTGGCCTGTGAAAACGACAAGAGATATGAAAAATTATTTGACTAGGATGACAAGACTTCGAAAAAACCATCCATGTAATGGAAAACTACATGGGAAAAAGGAGAGATCTTAAAATCGAAACTATTTACCGAGAATGCAAGTGACTGGAATTCATGCTACGATCCCAATTTTGAAGGCACAACTGGTCGGCTTCAAGAGCAAGCTTGAGGTCAGGTGTCAAATCAAAAGCTGGTGGTGGATGAATGCTGAAATGTTTAATATAGAAAGACAGTCAGAAAAGAAACATAAAAACAATAATTAGCATGTTATAACTTGCCCTTTTCATTAGCCATGCCTTTGTTTGCTAGCATAAGGGGACCACGTTTCCACTCTTCTCTGTGAGTTTGGACCTAATGCCAAATGAACCTACATAAAAAGAGATACTGTGATGTTGCATTTAGCCAAGCAAAGAACTTCATAAAGCTCATCTAACAGTCTGAGAAAACCTTTAACTAATGAACGAAGAAACAGAAGAAAACAAATAAGGAAAGATTGGACGCACATGTTTCAAATGCATTCTTCAAATATGTAGGTTATTTCATAGTGTTCTTTGGTATTTGTCTCATGTCAATAGAAAGTCCTCTATCTAAAGGAACTAAATATTCCAGCATTTCCAATAGGGACAACTTCTACAGTTGATTAAATAATGTATCTACACTCCACAGAGGAAAAATGTACAATGCTAAGAGGCAAGCTTCAATTATTGCATTCTCTTGCATCAAAATCTTCGAAGGAGTTTTGTGAATTACCTGCACAGGACGGACTTCAACTGCAGGTCTGGTAGCGGGGTCACATGCCATCTGAAGCAGTCTTTTGTGCATAAGAACATCTTGTGCCCTCTCCACATTCACATCCAGTGCATACCTTTAAATTTAATAAGCAAAGTTAATCCTATACCAAATAATTAACTTGGTAAACCCCAATTTAGCATCCTCGCTTGCTAAAGTAGACTACAGAGACAGAAATAAACTGATTAGAGAAACTGAAAAATAGAGTTTAAAGAACTAAACCAGTCTTAAATCTTATCTTATGACTGTTTTTGTTTCCCCTGCTTCCTGTTTTTTTTTATCCCTCTTTTGCAAATCTCTGTCTCATTTTGTAGAACACAAATGGTCATTGGATTTTTTATTGATCAACCCTACAGTGTCAAAGACCATTATTCTCTTCCAAACGGCATCCAGAATACTTTAACATTAAAAAAAAAAAAAAAAAAAAAAAAAAAACCTACTTTAGAGAGAGACTCAAAGATTCTGCCCAAGCAATTAAAAGATTTCTTAATTTTCCACCTAGCCAAAGAGATAACATCCAATTATTTAATTCCAAAAAAGCGAAAGAAAAAATTTGAAAGATTCTAATCCAGAAAATCAGCCATAGTTTGCACAAAACACTACACTTGTAACCCGTAAACGCTTCGCTTCTCTACCAAGTAATGGATTACAAACTAGACAAACTTCAAAAATTTGTTCGCAGTTCGATCAGTTTCATATGCATACCGTACTTCCTAACAATAAATATATACACATATACACAGAATCTATACACATGTATATATATGTACAGGTATATCTGTAGGAGTAGAAGCTAGGGTTCGGAGGTACCGAGTAGGGAGGCGATGAAAATGAGCCCAGAGATCATCTTCGAAACCAGGAATCCTTGAATCGGCGACGTTCAAGGCCATGAGTCGGCCAAGAACTTCATTGTAAATATTGACTTTCTGTTTGTGCTTCCGGTTCTCAGCCGACAGCGCCGACAAATCAACGGCTCTGCTACTGCAACTCTCTGTGTCTCCCATGATCACACATACCAGAAAAAAGCAAAAAAAAAAAAAAAAAAAAAGGCAACAAAAAGGGCTATATATTTACGAGGAGAAATGGCAGAGGAAACCAGAGAGTTTTGTTTGCATGAAAGGAAAAAGAACAAGAAAAGTGGAAAAATTCGCCGTTTGCTTCTCTCTCGAATGTTTCTCTTTTGGCGCTCTCTACTTCTCTGTCTCTCCCCTTTCAGAAGAAGAACGTAAATTGGTGGCGCAATGCGCACCCATAAGCTTGTATTTGATGTCGACGTGGATTCAAACAATGCTTTTCTTGCCTTGCTGATATCACTGCCCTTTTTTTTCCTCATATAAAAAATAAATTATTGGTAGTTGATTTTTTGGTGGATTAATACTAAACGACTTTATTTAAAACATTTAATACAAGCAACACTACCCCACAGATTAATAGATGATGCATTTCAAAACAGATTCCTATATTGATTTTGGTGGTGCCTCAAACATTTTACCTTTTTATTTAAGTATCTTTTTTATTTTTGTTTACGATAAAGTTAATTTAAAGTGGTTAATAATACATGGAAAGAATTTAATCTAATTCTATTCAAATTATGGGTATAATTTCACATATTTTAGGCCATTGGTTAAACAATACATATTTTTTACAAAAAGAAAGAATGAAAAAAAAAAAAAAAAACTATGCATGTTCGATTAACGAGGTAAGGATGTTAAAATGAGATTAACGTAGTGGTGGATTGATATCACCGCCTTTTGGTGGTCGTTGTTACTAAGAAGTAGGCTGACAGATAGACACATACAAAAATGATTATATTTAAATTGCCAAAAAAAGGTTTCATTATCCAATATGATTCATTGATACCATCAGGACACCAACTTTGGTCTTAGCCAATAGGAATCATCTCGTTTGTCTCATTATCCCCCCACTAACCCCACGGGAATCTATTAAATTACAACGCATGAGGTGGAATTTGTCAAAGTCCATTGAACTTTATTATTTATTTATTTATTTTTGTTTTTGTTTTTGTTTTTGTTTTTCTTTATTTAATTTAAGGATTGGAAGATCAGTTTGGTATGGCGATTGAACAAGTCAATGAATCGTTTTTACGGGTTTATACTTGCTACGTGTAGAAAGGTTTTACCACACGCGAACTCTTTTCTTTTCCTCTTAATGAGTGGACCGACTTTTCTGCGCTTTATTAAAATCCTCGTATTGTCATGGGTGTTTTCATTTAGACCGGAATGTCTAGGGGCACTGAGACAGGGCTTGCATAGTTTGGTTGCCCCCCGATTGTAAGGCTACATGTGCTTTATTGTCGTCGTATGGACCAATGCTCGATTATCCATCAGCAAAAACAGCATAATTCTCTTTTATTTATTTATTTATTTATTTTCTTTTCATTATTCAAGGAAGATTTCTCTCGTGAAGGCATCAAAATTTTAGACATCAGTAGGACACACCTTCTTTTTTTTTTTTTTTTTTTAAATTTTTATTTTAAGATCGCATATGCATATAATAACTTATATTTGATCTTTGAAAAATAAGGATATATTATTATATCTAAAAGAAAAACATCTCCTCAATTTATTTTTTTACTATAATTTGGGGTTTTTTTTTTTACATCAAAATTTTTTTAACAATTTTGATTATATGTGGGACACATGCTGGATGGTTGGAGCTAATATTTTTACTGATTTTAACCACATATGAATTACTAGAGCACATACAGTTAAAATCGTTAAAAATTGATATTTTAATAACGCAAGTATCATAGTTTGTAATTTTTTATAAGTTGAAAAGAAAATTTTGTTTAATTTTTATTTATAAAAGATAAAATAAGACAACCCCTATTATGTAGGAGTTAAAAAAAAGACTACCCCTATTATGTAAGAGTTAACATTTAAAATTAAACCCTGTTATTTTTCAAAAAAATAAGCACTCCTTAAAGGAAAACAAAAAAAAAAAGGCTCCAAAAGCCCAGCTGCCCGTTTGGGAAGATTTGCTTATGATGTACCAAACATTGGAACTTGTAATCCCTTGTGGTCGTTTTTTAAAGCTATGATCTCCCCCCCCCCCCCCCCAACAGTATATGTACAGACGATCAGATAGTAGTCCAAAAGCAGTTTAATACAAACAAAGGTCACGTGCGTGAAATGCTATATTATAATGGAATTCAAACTTGTTCTCCCCCCTCCACCCTCCCCCCTCTCGTTGGTACATTACACCATGTCTTATCAAAATATATGTTATTAAATATTAGATTTCAGAATTAAAAAAAATACAAAACTGATGTAATCTTATATGATTACAATGTTTCAAATAAATTAATTAGAAGGATAGTTAATAAAGTAAGAAAATGAAGACAACAGATATGAACGCAACGTCGCCTATTCAGTTATTGATGGACTAACGTGATGATGGGCAGTGAGTCAGCCCCATTCCCTAATCTTTTTTGAGAGAATAGAAGCAAAAGGTCTAGGTAAAACAACTACAGTGCAGAATTACACCAAATGTACCCCACATATTGGAACACTTTACAGACACTAATTGGTCTTAGACCCTTGTTTATGGCATGAAGCATGACAAGTCCACTCCATATCTTACGTTACTTCCTTGAGAAAAAGGAGACATATATATACATACATGTATTTAATAAGTTATAGTTGTTTGCATTATCTCCTTGGTCGGCCAGAAGCTCTGAACGGAATATATTCCAGTATCTTCATCAAGATTCACAAAGGTATATATGGTCATGTCCATTAAGTATAGGGCTGTGGGAAGCTCGTCGTGATCCGCAGAAAACTGGAATACAATGTTGTACTAGTTTTCTTTCTTTCTTTTATTTTATAATATTATAATATTATAATAATGACAATAATAATTCTATATAGATGTACTATTTCACGATTAGTACTATAATACTATTCTACACATATTACTGTCCAAAAAGAGAGGACACATCGCTATGCCTATGCGATTAGGTGACACTGGTTTTGGGGAATGTCGCTACCGGCAACACATGCCTCGTGATTATTTATTTATTTATTTTTAAGAGCCAACCAGAACAGATGTCCTGTCACAGAGACACACAGAGAGAGAGAAGTGGGAGTAATCCCACGTGGTTTTAATCTCTTCCCGTGCTGATGTGTATTCCTTGGCCTTCATGTTGAAATTAGTGGACGGTGAAAAAATTATTTGGATATAAAGAAACAAAATAGAAAGAGAGAAAATTAAAAGATCCTGAAGCATAGAAATTACTTTTTTTTTTAAGTTTTATTTACTTTTATTATAGACAATTTGTTATCGGTATTTTAATAAATTACTTTTAATATACAACAAATCCACCTAGAATAAGATATAAAATTGACATCAAAAATTGAGTTTTATAATATTTGATATGTTTATTCATAAAAAGTTACAATAAATACAATGATTTGCCTTTTAAATTAAAATATGCATTTTTAATTTAAAAAAAACATATCTGTTTTAACAGATATATCCATTGGATATCAGAATTATAATTGTTAGATTGTAATAATTTAATTAATGGTTTAAATTAAATATGAAATCATTTATATCCGACCGTTAAATCGTGTCCGATCAGATCAACAGTCTAGATTTAATCTAGAAAAACACCGTATTAAAAAAGAGAATGTTCATTGACTCCCTGTGACGATGCATACGTGTGAAGTGCAAAGTGTGCCTTAATAGTCAATCGCCCTCGCCCTCGCCCTCACCCTCACCCTCGCCCTCGCACGCGTGTGGTGGTACATAGTAGTACCATAGTCCCCATTATACACTAGTAATCCTTTTATTTCACTTGTTTTAATTTATACCATTATATTTGTTTGTGCTTTTCTAATATGAGATTTTATTGTTTTCATTACCCAATAATAATAGAAGATATGTTATAATCTCTCTAACACTTCATGTCACCTGTTGGTAGGTAGGAAAGTTCATACTTTATAGGATAAGATAACCGATTTTTTTTTTTTTTGGGAAGATCTCCATTCTAGATTAAGCGATAGTTACACACGTTCATAAAAGATATTTCATCACATTTTACTCCTATTGGGAGGAAAAAAGGGTTGGGGGGGGGGGCAGTTGACATAAAAATGGTGTTAAGAACGTTAATTCTATTGTCATTTCTCAACTTTAGTACCAACTTATAATTTCTTCACATTTTATTCACAAATATAATATCTTATTGTTTAACAATGTGACAATCTTTATCAATTAAAATTGAAAACTCAAAATTGTTATAAATGTTTGGAGTATAGTACTTGATATCCTTATTTTTTTTTCTCCATTAAAAATTGCTAAACTTTTCTCTTCTCCATCCCACCTTGAGCACTTCTAGCAGCCGCGACACATTTTCTTCTCCTACTATGAACGTATTATGTTGTTTTGGAGAACCCCAATCGTATTGTGGCAGCACTTTTTTTTTTTTAATCATTTATTTATTTTTCTCTGAAGAGCATGATTTTTGTTGTGAATTCTAGCTTTTGACGTCCTTCATAAGTCTGAAAGTGGGTAACACGGAGACGACTCCGTCCAATCCTTTTAATTAACAGTTTCATCCATGGGATACTTGTATCAAGTTTTTTGAATGTAAGGGGTTGTTTATTTTATTTTATTAATTAATGATTTAAATTACCCACGTACCATATGGCGAAAAACAATTCATATCAACAATTAAAGATCCTTTAGAAACAATAACGTCTCTCATAAATGACACAAGTTTTTTGAACAATAAGATAACTTTGAAATGACAACAATATCTCAAGATCAGAGTTTAAAACGACAATAAGTTTCTTAAAAGATAACAATTGAAAAGATACATCACTGTATATGATAACAAGTTTTAAAAATAGAATCAAGACATACGTATAAAACAACATCTAGTTAGTCATTTCTAGTTTATTGCAATGCATTATAAAGTGTATTGTGTGGTGATCGAGGCTGCGGTTGGGGCGATGGTCGAGACCCTGTACCCAACCCGACCCTATCATAGCTTGACCTAGCCCTGATCTAGTTTACCCCGACTTTGATCATGACCCAATCACAATAAAAAAAATAAAATATAGAGTTAGTTTCTTCTACTTAAGCAGCTTGAAGTAAGTATACCTTTTATTGTATCAATTGAATAATAGTATATCTGCTTTAAAGCATGTTTAATTTTTGTTTCAGTTATTTATTTATTATTATGAACATGCTTTGAGGAAGTTTAAATATATATATATATATATTTGTATGATGTTAAGCCTTTGTGGTTGTTAGAACCAAGCCAAATAAATATTAAAAGGTCAAATGCTTGAGAAAAAGAGTTTAAAGAGAGAGCCTTATGGAATTAGTAAGGGTTCTAATAATAACACGAGATTAACACTATACAGCAGGTCCTAAAGCTAAAGTTAAAGAAGTCATGGTCACGATCGTGACTTGACCACAATCCCTGTGCGAACCCGACTTGACCAAACTCAATCCAATCCAAGCTTAACTTGACATATTATTGACGAAGGCCCTGTACAGACACTGGCCCAGGCCCAGTCCCCGATCCTACCTTGAATCCGACCCCATCTTGGTCTCAGTCCCGACCCCAACTTGGCCTCAGAATCTACACTTAAATTGAACACTAATTAGATTATACAACATTAGTTTGTATTGATTTACAATCAGTTGTACCTCATATGATACAATGATCATGCCATATATTTGATTAATGTAAGAAAAAATATAGAATACTTTAGTGCAGTTTGTAAAACATGTCTGTAAATAATTTCTTCAAAAAAACAATTATCAAAACAAGAGAATGTTTTAAAACATCTCAGTAGAATAACTTCAGAAACGACAGCATTAAAAAAAAAAAAAAAAAAAACCCCACAATGTATGCCTTCAACAAACGACGGAAACGACATCATTTACAAAAAAAAGACAACGAATTAAGAACCCATAATAATATTGTTGAAAACAACAACGTTTCTGATAAACTAGGTAAATGTATGATCAAGGTTTTTTTCTTTTCTTTTTTTTTTTTTGGAATGGATGATTAATAAATTTTTTCATGAAAATAAAAAGAATTTTTTTTGAAATTTTTTTAATAGGGGGAAAGGAAAAGGAGTTAGGAAAAGAGTAAAAAGTAACTATTTATGGAGATGATAAATGCACGTTTTGCTCAACTAGATCAATAAATGAGATAGAAAGAATTCAGATAAGAACCTCATATTTGAAATCTAGAAATATTTTCATTTTCTGGATAAATCGAAGATATAGGTTGATATTGTTGGAAAAGAAGAAAAGAAAAACGCGCATCTCATGATACAACAACATATTTAAAAGAATATTTGAGAAAGATGGAATGATCTGACATAATGTCTCTTAAAAACGACATCATAATAACATATTATTATCAAATGACAATGTCATTAAAACGAGATGTTCGAGATGTTTAGGGTAAAAGAAACCCAAGTTTCATATCGTAAACATATCATAATAATTACAAACATATAAGGTATTAGACTGCTCACTTAATGGGTTAACCTTTTAAGATAAAAACTAATCCCATAACAATCTCAAATTCCTTTTTATTCTTCACATAATATCAGAGCTCAACAAACTCAAATGAGCATACATTGTAAATATATAACATTACAGACATATAAGCATATTGAGCTACTGTACTTAACAGGTATACATTTTAAAATGAAAGCCCAACTCACACTTATCAGGGAGACCTTTAAGATAAAAGTTCAATCTTTTAACAATCTTAAATTCCTTTTTCTTCTCTCGGAGAAACCCTTTCCTAAATTAGTGGCATGCCAAGATACTTCCTTAAGTTCTTGTGACTAATTCTTCACACGAGAAACATATTTTGTCTATAGAGTGGAAAACAAAAGGTTAAAAAAGAAAGAAGGAAATAAAGAACGGAAAGAAAGAGTAGAAGAACGGCAACACAATTTAGAAGAAAAATGCTAGAGCATCCCACAGCAAAACATCTATAATTAAAATAGAAAACGACAAGTTCAAAAAAAAAAAAAAAAAGAAACAAGAAGAAAAGAAAAGACAAAAAACATTAAAACGACACAAAAACAAAACATCTCTTATAACCAAATGTATAGGTTTTTATTTTAGCACCATAGCTATGGCAATCGCCAAAAACATTAAAACGACAAATTTTTTGATGAACCTGTTTCTCTCCATCGCTCTCTCTCTGGCACAAACGACGTCAATAAATGAAGAGTGGCTCTGATGAGTACGTAACCCAAAACAAATAACAATAACCAAAAGTCTCACAAGTTGCATTAATACGAACCGGTTAATCTCTGTTGAGAATCCAAATACAGTATTTATTAAAAGATCACAGTTCAGCACCAGTACTTTACTACTCAGATAAAAATTATGGGTTGCAATTCTCTTTTGATTAATATGTTGCAGACTCTACACAATTAAATACAAATATGTATATACGGATATGATTTCGATCGAAGATCACAGAAAAATTAGAGGGAGAAATATGGAGGGAAATAAAAGAACATAATGGGACATGGACGTGGGTTGGTTATTGAATGCTCTGGTTCTTGGGTTGTTGGCTTTGGTAAAGACCCTGCAGCGTTTTAATGCAACCTGCAAAAGCTTCTCTCTCTCTTTTCTTGAATTTAATCCGAGACATTCCCATTTTTTATTACCTTATTATATACACTTCCACACCCTGGTCTCTTCCTTTCTCATCAGCATCATTATCATCATATTCCTCTCCTTTATATCCTTTTCTTCTCCCTTGTAGTTTGTCCAAACTATTTCAAGTATGTATAACTTGAGTGAGGATGTTTACACACACACGTGTGTGTGTATGTATATATGTATATATATAGTCTACGACAGAAGCCGAGAGCATGATTTGTAGCAGATGTTTTTAACGTTTACTTTGAAAGAGAGTGACTGTGATGTTGGCCCGATTCACTCAGAGAAGATGAATGCATATCAAAGAAGAAAAGGAGAAAAAGATGTTGTTATGGGTTTATTAGTTTTTGATTGAGCCGTGCCAATATCTCAGTCCTCTTTCATAAGTTCCCCCATGCACGACATCTCGCAAGTGATCCAATGAATGTCCTTTGAGGTCTGTATATATCTCTTTCTTAATTATTTGGTTTTCTTTTGTTTTCCTAACCTTCCAATATCTTCTGAACTTCCTTGTAGATGTTGTAAGTTTTAGTTTGAGCAGACATGTATTATTATAACTATTTGTAAGGATTTATAGTTGTTAATATATAATTTTGAAGTCTTCCAGAAAAAAAGAAAATGGAAATTATCCAAATATTTTTTTTTATTCATGACATCGGTTATAATCAACTATATCTTTCATAAGCCTTTTACTTTTTTTCTCTAATAAGAAGAAAATTACTTCAATATTTGAAAAACATTTTGTGAGATATCTCATAATCTTTTTTCAAACAATAAATAACAGCATTGGCCAAGTTAAAAAATTATCCATAAATTAATGAGATGGGAACTGAAAAAAACAAATCTAAAAACTTATCAGATATCTTGATACAACGTATCGTAATCTTCTCACAAATTATAAAGTTCCAAGTCTATTTGACAAAATATGATAAGAGTCCTTAATCCTTCTTTTCATTACAAGGGGCGGTTAATAATATTCTCTCAATCCAATGAAGATTATAGAAAGAAAATTAATCCTTCTGAAATTGGGTTGAATATTAATTCACTCTAACGAAGATACGGTCAACAAACTTTAATTACGTAAAGAAACTGTGTACCTTTCCAAATTATTTTCAATACAATGACTTTTGACGCTCACGCTTGTAAATATAAGTAGATCACAAATCGCGAAGAGGCTTTTTTAACTACTAGAGTCAACTTACGTTAATTCAACTTTTTTTTGGTTATTTTTCGAGACCAAATTAACGTACGTAATTATATGATTTGGATAGATTTACACCTTTTATTTTTTACTCCCCATATATGATTTTGAGCTGGAAGGAAATAAAGGATATCGGTTAGGAGAGTAAATGCAGTCAGCAGGGACGTTATCTAATATTTATTGATGAAGGAAAGTAAAGGACTTTTTTTTTTTTTTGAGGGAAAGAGTAAATGACTTATAATGTTGGTTAAAAAAAAAGAGAGAGATTCTGCAATAATTTAAAGGGAATGCTTATTGACTGCTATATCTGTGGCAGTCAGATAAAAGATTCCATCCTAATTTATTACTCAGACGGTATATACATATATATATATATATATATATATAGGCTCTTCCTCAAATAGAGGCATAGCTACACTGTGCTTTTCCTTACGTAATTACTACCATTTTTATTTATTTATTTCTTTTGGGCATAGTAAGAAGGACGCAATTACTACCATTTGCTCCATATCTGCTATCGCTGCCATTACGAAACTAAGGTCTCGTTTGGTTTGTGAGTTCGAATTCAAAATTTTCATCTCAATTTTTATTTTTTTTTGAAATTTTTTTTTGTTTTTTTCTGAAAATTTTTTTTGTCTTTTCTGAAAAATCAACAAAAATTATTATTGAAATTTAAAATTTTCAACTCAAACTCATTTATCAAACGAACCCTAATTTTTGTTTCTATTATTATAATTGTCATTGGATTAATGTTCCAATATTATTTAATCATATTGATTACCCCTTAAAAACAAATGGAGGCCCAATTTTCCGTTATTTGGTTCGAGAGTTGTTATTATCTGTACTATATATATACGACGCCAGTGCCGGCTTAAGGGTAAAGGAACTTAGGCAGTCGACTAAGGCCTTAGATCGTGTACGGCCCCAAAATTCTATATATAATACAATATTATTTGTAGTTATAGATATAAATATAATAGAAATTAAATAAGAAAAAAATAATAATAATAACAGTAGAGAAGAATAGAACACAAAGATGTTTAATGTGAATGTGCTTTCATGAATTAAGAATAATGAATTCATTAGTGAAGAGTCCTTCAAGAAAAAAAAAACTTTTTCATAGCATCTAAAAAATGCTATCATACTATACTATAACATTTTGTCGAACGCTATCTTATTTGATGTTACTGAAAGTACCAGTTTTTACAGCGTTCTATTGGTGCTATAAGAATGCTTTTTTATAGCACTCGGTCCATGCAGTAAGACATTTTTTCATAACATTCAATGTCATGCCATAAGAGCACTTTTCATAGCATTCTTGTTGCGCTATTATATGTACTATATTTACAGCTTTTGTTGTGCTAGGCCATAACACTAATGAACTTATCCCCGTTTCCTTTTTCACGTTATGCTTAGTTGGATTACAAACAGTAATAACACATTTAAAGATTATAGCTGTAGATGTTGGGAATTTACTGTCAAATTTTAACCAGGGTTAATAAATTAATAAAAAAATCATAAAATGGGATCCTTGGACATCATTAATTAAATTCATGAAGCAATCATAATTACGAAATAAACTAATTAGAAAATGAAAGAAATAGGAATAATAACATCAAGATTTATAGATGTTCACCGGAAATGTGCTACGTCCTGTCGAGTATGCCGATTTTTCACTATATCTGAATTTTTGGAATACAATAGTTTTCAATTTTTGGGTGTAATTTTTGGCAAATATAGCAGTAACCAGAAATGGAAGAAAGATTGATCTCCCTTCTAGAGGGTGGTCTTCCTTTATTTATAGAAAAAAAAAATAGTAAGTTCGGGTCCACGGATAGTAGTAAGCAGTTTTTCCCCAAGGACGATTTGAAATACGCGTAAGAACGTGGGTCTAGATGTCACGATTGTTCATGGGTTTGGCAGTTATTGAAATAAATCTGATATGATGTCATAATCGATCATGGGCTTGGCGGTTATTGAAATGGATCTGTTATGACGTTATAATTGATTGTGGGTTTGGCGGTTATTAGGATTAGCCTTTATTTGTAATATTCATCAAGTACGAACGACGAACGATGAAACAGACAGTCAAGAAGGCTAGGGGTTTCTGTGTCATTCGTGACTTTATTGACACAAGTGTTCACCTGATCCATGTTTGAATCGACAGGTCTGGAGTAGACAGTATCGATCGAGTGCGAATGATTATTATTCACCCTTGAATGAACTGAGATCATCTATTAGGTCCGGCCCAAATATACGAATATAAATACATTGGGATCTGGAGTTCGTTGTTCGTTTGACAAGCAGTTGAAGGCTAACGGTGTTATGGGGAGATGAAGTATAACTCCAAACAATTAATTTGATTGAATAATTTAAGTACATAAACATCCATACATTTACCCCCTAATCTAATAATATGAAAACAACATTTTCAACCAACAATCTTAAATGTACTATGTTTGACCCAAAATAAATAAATAAATAAAACAATACTTCAAATTCCCAAACGTAACTTAACGACTCAGCCTCCATACATGTCTTCTAGTAATGCTTCAAATCTTTCTCTAGTCTTTTAAATTTTGTCTCCCATCAAATACTCATCGCCCTTCAAGTCCTACATACAATTGATACGGGGGGGGGGGGGCGGCGGGGGCGGAGTAGTTAATGTTTACGTCAATTAATCAATTCATAGATAAACCATCACCTAACTAAATTTAAATACATCATGCATGAAGGTGTATATTTTGTTTACCTTATAACTTTATCAATGGGTCATGTAGAACCAATAGCATCTTCAATGTAAAGCATCTCTGATGTAGTCCTCCACAAAAAGGCATTAGGCTTTCTTACAACATCTACCCAAACTCTCACAACACTTGGTCCGATGAGAATATGATGAACCAAAGCCATTGGATCACTTGAAGACCAACGTCCTTCGGCTACAATTTCATTAGAACCATCCCAATCTATTATCTTGCACTCCTTGCTTTGTGAGTTAGTATTGACACTCTTTCAAGAAGAAAAACAGCAAAAACAATAATAGAAATGATTATTCACTTTTAAAACAAAGATGTGTTTAATTTACAAATGAAAAAAATATATAAATAAGCATAATTTTACCATGGGAAAACGCATAGGTGCATTTGTTTGTTTCTCTGTTTGGAAAGATGAACCCTATAAGAGAGCATATTAAATATTAATCCCAATGTATAATTTGGAAGAATCAACATATAAATGAATTGGATGCTAACATGATTTTTCAACAATGTATTTATGCTGGGTTGGTACTTGCTGTTTCAATTCTCTACATTCTTTTTCTAATCAAATAATAAGCTCATCTCTTTCCGATAAAATTGCCAATTTGGTGATGGAAGAAACAACAATGAGAACTCAGTTGTTGAAATTAAAACAATACACAAGCATGTGCAAAAATATAGACCAACTAGTACAGAAAAGAATATCATATCAAATAAGGAAAATTTTGTACTGAGGTTCTTAAAAAGCATCCAAGATTTGGAAACATTACAGCAAATGATGAAAGACTACAGCAAAGAATAAGGAAACAGTGATATTGTTATATTTGGTTAGAAAAGAAACTTTGGATGCAAAAATAAATATCAACAGAAAAAACAAAATTTGCAATTGCTAAAGGATATGAATTTACTGTTGTTGAAATAGCCAATTAATATTGCAGATTACAGAGTATAATCGACTAAACAGGAAAGCAAGAAGCACTTTCAAAATCTTTATGCAGCTAAAAGGCAACAAATAAGTGTGAAAGAGACCTGTCTCAGTAAATTAACATTAATAGAGAAGAAACCAAAAAATAAGGTTGACATCAAGAAAAAGATCAAAACTCTAAGTGTTAAACTTACCCCTTTTTTTCCTGATACATCAGCCTGAATGCACCAGACATTAAAAGTTTGGTTTTGTTTTTCCCCCTACAAATAGAGGATTTCTTGCATTGGAAAGATACCAGACCCTAAGGTATCGCAAATCAATCTAAAAATTACAAAATGAATCCGCAACAAAGAGACATGGCTTTTGGTCACTCTTAGTTGTATATGTACTATGTTACTGACCAATATTTTCCCCATTACAGTAGTATACATTATTGTTAAAAAATTTAAAAATAAAATAAAATAAAATACCGAAAACTGTAATCAAACCTATAACTGACGTCCAGGGAAGATCACTTAAATTCAGGAAACTAATAAATTAAATAATAATAACAAAACACATGGAAGAAACAACAATGGTAACTGAATCGTGAAAATAAAATATACGCCGGTACTTGCAAATACACAGACCAACTAGTACATACTACGGGAAAGAATATAAGATATATCAAAAAGGGAAATTTTTGTTAGAATAAAAAATGAGTAGATGTATCAGAAAAAATTATAACAAATGATAAAATATTACAACAAAGAATGAGGAAACACATTAGAAAAAACACTGTAAACAATCTAAAAGCATAACTAGGACAAAGTAGCCTAACCATTCAAAGAAACTTTCAAAGGGAAAAAAACAAAAAAACAAAACAAAACAACCTGAACAAAAAATTTGTTTCTGAAGATAAAACAAACAAGCAAATCTTAATCTGCCTATGTTGCTAATCCTTTAATTAGAACTGATCAATCGTCAAAGTAGAGAATCATTCATTGAAAACAAATAAGAGACTCTGAAATTTGAAGCAAATGAATTGAGTTAGACAGAGAGACAAAAAACTCACCCACAGAAATGTCTAAGGAAAATACTTTCTCGGCTTGCTGGATGATGTGCTGGCTGTGGAGATGAGAATCATTAGAGCGGAAAAATCTTTTGGAGAGAGAAGAGAGAGAGGGCAAAACTATTTAAAAAGAGGCGGCTTAATTCGCTAGTCTTAGTGAGAGAGGGAAATACATGAAAATCAAATTTGAGGAAAACCAATTTGAGATGACGGTTCCATTTGAATAACTGGGTGATGGATGGCAGTTGAGAAATCGTGGGAGAGAGCGGGAGAGTTTTTGTTTTTGTTTTTGTTTTTGTTTTGGATTTAAAGAAAAAATGAAAAACATAAAAAAGATGTTCTAGTTGCAATTTCACCGAAAAGGAGGGAAGTATCTCACTATCTCCCGCCTTTGAGGAAAAAAAAAAAAAAAAAAATTCCCCACGTATGTAGTCAATTAGGAAGTATCTCTGAATGCAAGTATTCAAAAAATTCCCGCCTTTGAGGAAGTATCTCTGAATGCAAGTATTCAAAAAATTTATCTAAGGTCAATTATGTCCTAAAAAATTACTCAATTAGTTTGTATACAAAAAGTTATTTTACTACTCAAAAAAACAAGAAGAAAGATACAACTAAATTTCTTTTATGAAATAATTGCTTCTTTTAATTTTGTAGATAAGTTTTAAAGATTTAATTGGTTCTTATCTAATAAAATTGAGGATTATAAAATATCTCATCAATAAGATTTTGTTTTAATTTTACATAATTTCTCATTTTAGTGTGATTTAAATAAGATCTAAAGTTTACAACGTTTATTGTTAGTGTTTTTTTTTTTTTAATTATAAAAAGCTTAAACGAAAAGGCCTTTTGAAACTTTTTGCTTAAGGCCACAAAATTGGTTAAGCCGGCCCTGTCCGCGGCTTATTATAAAAAAGCTATATATTTAAACTAATCGTAGATATTAATCGTTTTGAGCTAGCTAATGCGCTGTGTGTATACATATACATATATATATATATATACATATATTTTGCTTAAAGAGAGCTCTTATATATTTATTTTATTCATATTCATGACAACATGAACCTATAAACTAATAATAAATGGTTTAATAGCAGTATAGTTGTTTCAAGTTTAAGCTATGTGGCATCTTTTCGGCTCGATTATACGTCCGTTAGGTTTATAATAAATATATATGGGGTTATTTTATACATCTATATGTATATATATTTGTGTTTCCCCAAAACGACATACGATAAGTGACATTCTGACAAAAACGATTTCTCTCTTTGGAATCGGCCAATCGATCAACTACTAATTGAAGGGGGTGGGGCGGGGGCGGTGGGGGGTGGAAGGAAAATAGGGCAAGAAAAAGGGGCGAGCAAAAACATAACCTATCCTACAGATTCTATAAAAAAAAAAAAAAAAATGGTATCTATTGAACAGAAGTATAGATTTTGTCTGATTTCATTATAGAAGGAGAAGAAAAGGAGGTACGGTTAGCCAAAAAAAAAAAAGAGTCACGAGTAATAACTTTACAATAAACGACAATAAATTAGAAAACCAGCATAGTTTACAATAAACGACAATAAGTTAAAAACAACTACTGTAAAACAGCAAAATACGACAGACAAAAAGGACAGCAATAAGGAACGCCATAACTTGTGATAAACGACAACAAGCTCACATGAAAGAATTCAAAACGACAATTGAAACGGCATAGTTTATAGAAAAATAAACGACCAGTTTAAGCGAAACGACCTAATGTAAAATAGACGACCATAACTTAAAGAAAAGACAAAAGTTCAGTAAAGAACAAAATATTCAAAGACCAACGACAACAGAAAACAACAAAATACAAACCAACGACAACACTAATTAAAATGACGTGATTTCTTATAAACAAGAATACGATTTTTTTTAAATCGGAAATTATAAAAAATAGGAGTTTTCAATCGATAATTAAAATGAATAATAAATTTTAAAATATTTAAAGTAAATAATAAATCGGAAATTTATTACATAAATAACTTAATTTAGTAGGTAAATAATATTTATAGTAAATAGATTATTTACAAAGGAACGACCTACATGCTTTATATGAAAAAATAATAAATAAATAAATAAAACAGCCGGCATGTGGGCATAAGCATATGCTCAGCTCGCATATCCCATATGGCCAAAAAAAAAAAAAAAAAGGTCCGACTACTCTAGGCTTTAGTGCCCCAAGTAGTAATAGTTGATTCATTTTATTTTATTTTATTTTTCTAATTGTTCATTGTGTTGGTTTCGAAAACCAGTTTTTTAAAATTTTAGCGGAAGCATGGTATGGATCAAATCGCACATATAAAAATTTTTCTCAAAAATTTTTCCGGCGACAATATTTATATTAATTTAATAAAATAAATTAAGAAGAAAGTTTAGAGATTGACCGTTGTCCGATTAGGTCGTTTGAAATTCTTGATCTCCTTCAAGAACCTTCTTAAGTACTTCAAATCTTTTGGAAAACACCAATCTTCTTGAGAACTCCAAATCCTTCGAAACACCAACAATTCTTTCTCAACGTTCTCCGAATCACGATGAACTGGAAACGAGTGGGCGTTTCTGAATTTGGGTTTGATCACACACTTGAATTTTTGATTCACTTTGTATTCTCAACTCATGAGACAAAGTGAAGGAGAAGAGGAGAAGAAACTCTCTGAGGAAAAAGTTACGTATCTTTTTTTTTTTTTCTCTGTCAAAAAGGAATTAAATATATCTTCCCTTTCTTTTAGATACATCGTATGTACCCACTTTTTGGTATTACAGAGAAATAACTGACACTCCTCTTTTATATATATATATATATTTAAATTAATTAATTAATTAATTAATTAATTAATTCAAACATATATATCTCCTTTTGTGGAGCTAATTGCACGCCCACTATCTTCCTATAGTGGGCGTGTATCATGGTCATGGGAGAGAGAAAATCTCTCTCCCATAATATATCAGTTATCTTCCTTTTTTTTTTTTTTTTTTTTTTTTTTTAATTTTGAACTATTCAAAATATTATAACTGATACATTTAGTTCCACAAATATCAAACTTCAAAATTTAAGATTCAAAATTCCACATACACTCTGTGGATATTATGTGAACCACCCTGAGGTGCACAACTACGATGTGGTCCTTACCACATTGTATAATCTTTAAATTTAAAACTATTTTAAATTTATTTTAAATAATCATATTATTTAAAATACAAATTAATCTAATTAATTTGTTGTGTAAATATTAATACAGAATTCTCAATTCTAAATTAATATTTTAACCCAACATAAAATAATGTTCACATGATTTAATGGAGCCGTTGAGAGGAACTATGGACTTTATAATTTTAAGCTCCAATAATTTTGACAATTAATTAACACCTTAATTAAAATATCAAAATTATTAATTCCAAATTATTCCACTAAAAATTTGGAATTGCACTCTTAAAATTATAAAATTAATTATATTCAAAGATTTGAATTGCCCATTGATATAGTCACTACATATAAATCAATCTTCCATAAACGATTCATAATTAAAGCTAGGTATTTTCCGTTAACCTCTTTAACTATATCTTTCTCCTTAAGTACCATTGATTCTCTAATGAATAATATATTTATGATCTAATCATAAATTGAGCGCTCTTATTATTCAAGTCCCGAATCAACACTTAAGGGAACCGTCCATCTAACTTCTTTACGAAGGAATGGATTTCATCTTGTATATTAATATTCCCGGCTACTTATTATATTATATTTCCAATAGACCAAGAATTTGACACTATTCATTTGTGTCATTGCTCGATATGTCAAAAAATATGATACAATAAATAGGAGTCTATTAATTACTCAGAATTAAGATCGATTCATATATGACCATCATTGATTAATTTTGAATGCTCTATATGACAACGGAAATTATTAGAGATTCATAATTAATCGTGTTCCAGTCCTATATAATCAAATTATATAAAGCGCTTTCATTCCAATAATCTCATTATTAACAATCCGGATAAGATCATTTCATTCAGAATGTAATGAACCGCGCTAGTAATTTTAAATTAAAGATCCCAACTTTAATTTTTAATTACGGACAGATTTAGATTATTTTACTTTAAATATTATCCTCATGTATATAACACTTATATACAATATTTAAAGTTACATTTAAATAATCTAGGGTTTTCGATATTTATAAAGCATCTAAACATGCATGCAAAAATAATATTGAAAAAATCCTCAAATTAAATCAGCAAAATAATACATCTCATTTGTTTATGGGCACATATCCCAACACATTGGTGATGATGATATTCGAAAATCAAACTGATTCTTTTTTCCTTAAGATTTATTTAGATGTTTCCCAAAAACTTTTTTGAAATTAAAAAATGATACTTTGAGAAGGCTAAAATATCTTGAGAATCAATTAAAGGGTCCTTATCATGGTGTGCAAGAGACCCAGCATAGCATGTGCATTAATGGGAGACAGTGAAGTGGATTCTGGATATTATAATAAACTCAACTCACGTTTTAGAAAGTTAGATTTCGGCTAACAGAGGTATACAGCCGATATATGCATGCTAACATGTTTGGTGATATTGACTGCATTAAGAGTGAATTTATACTATGCGTATGTTTACTTTCTTATTTGATTTTATTGTTCTCGATTATATCGAATTTCAAATTATAAAAAAAAAAAAAAAAAAAACCCACTAACATGGTCCTTATGTATTTACCACAATGATGGCTTCAAAAATGCACAATGGTGGCGGATATTGTATTGCCACAAAACGTGGCTTAACTTGAGGTCTCCGGCCTTGTCCATATATATGTATACAGACAAAATGAAGGCATCAATATATAGTAGACTAATCCATCGACCTTTCGGTTTGAAAATATTCCAAATTGCTTTATTTACAAAGTAATTTTAAAATTATTATAACTTTAAGACATGCCATATGATGAAGGGTTTACCCTGCCGGAAGCAATAAAAATGTCATCAAGAAAAAGCTTAAAAGAGATAGAGCTCACATCCTTTACACCTCACCCCCACGCCACACTCCTCTAAAACCATCACCACCAATATCGCGCACTCTCTCTATACCTATACATATAGAACCAACATTAATAGTGAACTTATGGTGTGGTTTTAACAAAATTTTATATTTGTTAGCGAGGTATTTCTTTTGAGTCCAATGATGGGTCTTAAATTAGCTAATAATTAAATGAGTATTCAATTTTCGTCTCATTATGTACTGATATTTAGCACACACATAATTGTTTAATCCACAAAACTATCCCTAAATTCATCAATTATCATGATTAAAAAAGTCCCCATAAAAATATTCTTACACTAGTTTGTGCTTACATCGATCCTCGGTGGCTGATTATATATTTATAAGGAGTTAATTTCTAAAGGGGTGTTTGGTTTGCTAGTTTGAGTTGAAATATTTTAGTTGTAATAGTAAATTTTTTTGAATTTTCAGAAAAGACAAAAAACTTTTTGGGAAAAAGACAAAAACTTTTTGGGAAAAGACAAAAAAAATTTGAGTTGGAACGGAGATAAACTCGCGAACCAAACATCTCCTAAGTCTTGGGAAACATATCTTTTTATTAATTAACTGTTTCATGTTTGTTCATTTCTTAAAGCAAAATAACCTTCTCAGATTGATCTCATTTTAATAAACCATGAATGCGACAGCCGAATCCAATTCGACACGATGATATCTTTGGATACAACGCCAGATTAATCCAGCAAATATTTTGTTGAACTGCTCATTTCTCGTACACCAAGGTTGATTAAAAAATAATAATGATAAACACACACACACACATAGAGTTCACAATCAGAACGACCGAGAAGAAAAAACAAAGAGAGAAATAAATTTGATTCAAAACAGAAGCAAACCTCCAGGATTTAGAAAAATAAAATAAAACACCATTACGACGGAGAAGAAAAAACAAAAGCAAACTTCTAAGAGAAAAGGAGAGGAAAGAAAAACCAGCGTGGAGAAAGTACAAGTGAGAAAAAGATAGAGAAAGTGTGCTAACTAGGGTCTGAGCAGGCCAAGTAGGTTGAAAAAGCTACAGTGTTGAACCCATTGAAGTTCGACCTAAGAGCGGACGAATAAGCACCCATGTTAGGAAACACGAGCCAATCGTTCACCTCAAGTTCCGGTAGCCCGTGGCCTTTCATAACAGTATCAAGTGCATCGCAGGTGGGCCCAAACACCGTCGAACTGTAGGTTTTAGCACCTTCACATGTTGGGTTCTCACTGCTGGAGTTGCAGGCGAGAGGCTTGCACGTCAGATTTCCTGGCTCAAACACTGCACCGCACATAAGGGACCCGTAAACGCCGTCGTTTATCCAGTAGTCTCTCAGCTCCCCCCTCACGCGCTTCCCGATTATGTTGGCGGCTAACGTGAAAGCCGACTCCACGAAAAACCGGCCCGGCTCGGCTACGAGGCTCATCCCCGTTGTATCCGGGAAATAGATTTTAAGAACGGCTTTTATGGTTGAAGCCGCTTCTTCAAACTGTTTCCCGGCCATGAAGCCGCCTCCAATGTCCAGCACTCGCATTGGAGGCATTCCGAGCCGAGCCGTGGTCTCAAACACTTTCTTGGCAGCTTCAATGGCGAGAGCGTAAGCAGACGAGTCAGCAGCTCGGCTTCCTACATGGAATGAAACGCCAATCACAGGGAGCTGAGCCGCCTGAGCCGCTTGTAGGAGCGGCTCGACTTCCTCCGGCAGCGCGCCGTACTTGGAATCCAAGGGCCACATTGCTCCGCCGTCATCCGGGGGTTTGATCCGGATAAGGAGAGCAGATGTAGGGTGAAATTCTCTTATCTTTTCAACTTCGGAGGCGGAATCAAATGTCGTTAGGTCAACGCCTACACTGGCGGCGTACTTGATATGAGACTCCAGTTTACAAGGGTTGGCGAAGATAATCCGGTCGGGTGAAACTCCGAGGGCTAAAACGGATTCGATTTCGGCCTGACTGGCGCAGTCGAAACCCATGTCAAGTGTGGCCATGGCGGCGAGTAAGGCCGGGTTAGGATTGCATTTGACGGCGTAGAAAGGTCGGACCATTGGAAGGGACCGGGTCCAGTTGTCTATGAGGTCGGCGACGACACCCAAATCAAGCACGTAAAATGGTTCTTTACTGTGGTGGTGGTGGAGAATTAGCGACTGCACGAAACTAGTTAAGCCATCTTCGGGTAAGGACGTGATTTTGTTTCTCAAAGTGGGTGCTTCGACAACAGCCTGGAGGATCTTGGGGCGCAGCCCCATGGCGGGGAAATTAATAAATAAGATGGTGGTCGTGTACGCTTCTTGGCATCAAGAAAAGGTATGAAATTATGTTTGCATGAGTGTGAGGTACAAAGTACAAACAAAGATATATATAAGTGTAAATACACCAATGCAAAATATTTGCCTGTTTTAAATATTTGTGGGGAGCGTTAGGTACAAGGTGATTGAAGGATTAACTCAGGATAATCAACACCAACCGACAATATTGAAAAAAGTGGGTGGAAAAAGTATTTGGATGCAGAAAATAAGGAAATTGAGATTAAGAAATACTTTTTTAAGGTGTTATTTGTCCACATTATGAAACTTTGCCAATTATCTGTGATAAATTATCCTCAAATACAGTAGAATCACAAATTTAATATTTAATAATCTTATTCAATTATCAGAACAAAGATGAATATGATGGAGTTATAACTTTTAAGGCATGCCAAATATGATAAAAGGTTTGTTGGAACCGATGACAAAGTTGTCAAGCCCATCAAAACTTGTCGGTTAAAAAAAAAAGAAAAAAAAAGATAGATATAGCTCACATCCTTAACACCTCACCCCCACACTCCTCTAAAACCATCACCACCATCGCACACTCTCTCTATATCTAAAAAGAGTTAAAACAAAACACCATACCACAAGTTTATTAAACCCATGCTAGCTAGGCTTTGAGTAAGCCAAATAGGTTGAAAAAGCTTAAGTGTTAAAAACCCGTTGAAGTGGGAGTTCACAGCCGACGAATAGGGCACCAATGTTAGGAAACACAACCAATCTTTGAACTCAATTTTTATTACTAACTCAAGTATTAACGAACATGCTATTTATTCATGAATAGATGTAGTCTTTTGTTATTAGTTGATGAAACAATTTTTTAAACGCCAATCAATAAAATAAGTACTACTGATAATATATATTAGATTTATTTTGTTATTAAAAGTTAGGATTGAAATTTGTCTTAAACACAGAATCTTCAATTATTTAACAAATAGTAAGTAGTGATTGTCCACTTGTGCCGCCCCTACTGATTTGGTCTCTTTATTTATTTATTTTCTAATTTTTTGTAATACTAGTTTCAATTTCACGGGGTAAAGTTATGAATGTAGTAAAATTTTTACTAGCAATTTGATTCAAATGTAGTGTTTTATTTCAATGTACATTTGGTTACGCAACTATTAGAGTGCAAGCATTTGAATAGTTCAATAATTCGCAATTATTTAACTCAAATACAAATCTCAAATTTTTATTTTTATTTTTATTTTTTGAAATCCTTGTCACATTTGATTTTTTACTTTTAAACTATTTACATTTAAATGTAAACATTTATGTTGAATCAACATTTTAATTCAATAAGCAATCCAAATAAATACTAATTATTATACATATTAAAATACAAAAAATAAATAAGTATGTGAACATTCATATTAATTATTTATTGTTCCATCGAAAGTAACAAAGCACAACAAGACGATATTAAAATGACGAATGGGCTTTGATGGAGTAGGACATTGATTGATCAGTCTCCACATTGCTGAGTCACACTATAATTTTATAATTTGGGCTCGTGGGGTACAATGACAAAGGGCTTGTAGCTTGAATTTTTTTTAAAACACTAGTTGTGTTAACACGTGTAAAGTGAGATTCAATGGTGGTTTTGATATATTATCTCAAATAAAATAAAATAAATTCAAATCTTGAAATTCACGTTACATTTGTTCGTTCTAAAAACTAATTTATTTAAAATTGTTATTTTAAAATGAATTTTTTTATTTGAAGATAGTGTATCAAATAATCACTCAATTTAAGAGAGTATAGCATAGTATTGGTAAAATATACATTTTTTAAAATGTCTTGATGTGGTTTTACGAGAAAGTCGTTTAAAAAAAGCATTAAAAATAAGTATTTATGAATGTTGTATTTGATAAAAAGAGATAAATGAAAAGAGAAATTAAAATTTAAAGAGGATATTCAATATAGAAAGAGAGAATAAGAGTTTCAAAGTTTTTTTTTATTTTTAAATTATCATAAAAATGTACAATAATAATTTAACTTGTATTAATCAAATTAATGGTGTACTTGTCACACCATTTTAAATCCAGTGTATTTATTTTATTTAAAATCCAAATCCATTTTTTCAAAATTGACATTATATTCATTTTTCTCTCTTAAACGTCCTTTAAATAAGAGAAAAAGTAAGAAATAACATAAAAATTTTTTAGAACAAATATATATAAAGATCATATTAAAATTGAAAAGAAAAAGGTGAGGACAAAATTTTTATTTTAAATATATGGAATATTTTTTTTGTTATCACATAATAGAGATCGGATGTTTTAGCAAATAGTAGTAATAATAACGACAATATGTTAAAAAGCATACCAATGATGTGATAAAAACATGGAAAAAAATTTTAGCCGATCTGAAGTAAATTAGAAAAAGAATTTATCGTTCATGAAAATCGTAAAAAGAAAAGAAAGAAAAAATGCAACCATTAGATAGAAAGGGAGAAAACAATGGAAAAAATGGGAAAAAAAAAATACTATTAAGGGGGTGTTTGGTGAATGAGTTTAGTTTAAGATTTTTAAATTTCAATAGTAATTTTTCAGTAAAGACAAAAATTTTTTTCAAAAAAGATAAAAAAAAATTTTCAAAAAAAGATGAAAACAATGATAAAAAAAATACAAACCTTAAAAAGCCATAAATTAACACACGTAAAAGGAAGAAAAGAGCAGTATTGAGTCTTTTAATTTACACATTGGCTCTTTTAATCATACCAATGATGAGATAAATTAGGATCAGGAATAATTGGGTTACAATGTTGGGCTTTTAATTCAAAGCTGACTGATTGGACTTTTTTTTATTTTTTAAAAAACATCAAATCATCAGTCCTTTCACATTCACTTTTATTCTGCCCCCCCCCCCCCCCCCCAAGAACGCTCGTGATCCACATTTTTTTTAAAACCTTTTTCTCTTCACCTAGGACTTTTTTCCTTCTCTGTTAAATTTGAAGTACGCCATTACTGTTTTTCTTTTTCCTTTCTTTCTTCAAGACAAATTGAATCCGTCATTGCAAGGCATGATCCTCACCTTGATTCAATGAGGCCCTCCCTCAACCACTTACGGATCTTCTAAATTCAATGTCGCCCAAGGTATTGCTCAATTCCATAATAAAGAAAATATACATAGAAAGATTAAGGATCTGAAATCTCTCACGTAAGTGATTATCTCCATTTTCTCTCATTTCACAAACTTATGGATCCTAAAATAATATTAATTTCTTTTCACCTTTTCCTCTACCAAACAAGCTGTAAATGTTCGTCGCGGAAAGGCAATGGTAAATAGTTTTTATAAAGACTATTTGCTTTCCTGTTGAAATTAAAAAATTAAAACATTCGTATTGCAGTAGAAGATGCGAATGCGCGTGATGAGTAATAGTTTGTCTGCACGATCATCAAATTTTGACTACAACATCACGATTTTTCTGAAATTTGACCTTCCAACCGAAAGAGTTATACATGTGCATGCATGCAAAACACATGCTAGATATTTGTCTCGTTATATGTACACTAGAACAAATTTTTAACAAACATAATTGTGCATTAATGGAGGGAATTCTTTTATTGTTACTGCCGTATATATATAGTGTGTGTGTGTGCATTCCGGTGACGTAAGCATGCAGCACAAAAAAATATATATATATTTCAATCAAATTCTATAAACAGTTATCTGATAGAATCGATATGTAAACAAGAGATGAAAAAGAGATCAATGAATGTCTTTTCCTTTTTATAGGTTTCTTTTGAGTTTTTGAGATGATTTGATTTTTTCCTTCGAGTTTTTTCTTACAAAGAGTTTTAATGAGATATCAGATTTGTTTAGGTAGATCCTGCAGGATGACAGTCTAGTGATAATTATTATGTTTTCTTTACTTTTTAATTTGTAACGGCTTTGTTTTTCCGAATAGACTTCTTTGTTTTTGTTTTTGTTTTTTATTACAAATATTATATTGGATAGAACGAAGGTGCCGAACCACTATTTATGTGTATATGTATATAAAGAAATGACAAAGAGATGATAGAAAGAAACCTACAAGCTGAAAGGAAAAAAGAAAAATAATATTAGGGGCTATTCAGTTTTACCCTAGACTTAAATTTATGACGTAAGATTTAAAAAAAAAAAACATTAAACTATCTCTAATGTATATGCTTATATCAATGCGAATCTTATATTTTTCCTTAAAAAGTATGAAAACAACATTATCTTGCTTAATACTCTAACATGTAATATTATTATAACATTATTTTCATTTTTGTCATTATTATCCAAAACTCGTAAAAGTATTTTAATGATTAGATGAAAAATTATAGACACCAATAATAAGAACCAAATGTTAAATTTATTATTAGCTGTATTTGGTGGTAATAAGATACCACCAATTACATCAAATATAGCAAATTTAATATTAAAAATAGCACTCTATTAGAGAGTTTTTTTTTTCCAAATATAAAAAATTATCATTAATACATCAATTTAGCACTCCATTACACATATATGAGCTCTTAATTATTGTCCATGTATATATATATGCTCAGGGCCTTGTCGGAACTTTGACACATTATTGATAGTCTTTGGAGAACAGGTTTGATTTGCTACTTTTCTGTAATATGAGGAGCTACACTCGGTGGAATCATGACCTGAACGCCACATCTATATATATATATATATATATATTAATACACTACTTTAGCTTAGGTTCGAGTAAGAAAGGTAGGTTAAAATGGCCGATGTTTTAAACCCATTGAAATTGGATCCAGCGGCCATTGTGTACGCTCCCATATTTGGAAACACAAGCCAATCATTGACCTGAAGTTCCGGTAGCCTGTGGCCAGTCAACACGGTATCAAGCGCGTCGCACGTGGGTCCAAACACTGTCGAGCTGTAAGTCTTAGCTCCTTCACACGTGGGATTCGCACGATCGGACGTGCATGCGAGAGGCACGCACGTGAGAGTTGCATGGTCGTAGAGTATGCAGTTCATGGAGCCATAGACTCCGTCGTTGATCCAATATTCTCTCAGCTCACCCCTCACACGCTTTCCAATAACGTTGGTGGCTAACGCGAAAGCCGACTCAACGAAAAACCGGCCCGGCTCGGCTATGACGCTCAAGTACCCTTGCGAGTTTGGGAAATATGTTTGCAAAGCGGCTCTTATGTTCGAACCCGCTTCTTCAAACTGTTGGCCAGCCGTGAAGCCGCCGCCGATATTCAGCACCCGCATCTGTGGCAAGCCGAGCCGAGCCGCTGTCTCGAAGGCAGACTTGGCGGCCTCTATGGCGCCTCCGTAGGCTTGAGAATGTGTGGCGCCGCTTCCGATATGGAAGGAGACTCCGCTGACAGAGAGCCGAGCCGCTTGAGCCGCTTGAAGGAGCGGCTCCACTTCCTCGGGAAGCGCGCCGTATTTGGGACCAAGGGGACACCGGGCTCCGCTGTCTTCCGGAGGTTTAATCCGAATCAGGAGAGCACATTTGGGATGCCACTTGCGAATCTTTTCGAGCTCATCTCTGGAGTCGAATGTCGTTAGGTTGACACCAACACTGGCTGCGTATTTGATGTGGGACTCCGATTTACAAGGATTGGCGAAGATGATTCGGTCGGAAGAAACTCCGAGGGCCAAGACGGCTTCTATCTCGGCCCGACTGGCGCAGTCGAAACCCGAGCCAAGCGCCGCCATGGTGCCGAGGAAAGCCGGGTCGGGGTTGCACTTGACGGCGTAGAACGGTCGGACCATTGGGAGGGTGCGGGTCCAGACGTCCATGAGATTGAGGACCACGCCCAAATCAAGGACGGAAAAAGGGTCTTGTAAATGTTGATTTTTGAGAATTATAGATTGCATGAAATTCAATAACCCGCCATCTTTCTCTAAGGCAGTGACCCTCTTGCCTCCCACTCCGGGCGCGCTCAAAATGGCTTGGAGGCTCTTGGGGCTCCGTCCATTTGCTTGCAATTCTTCACTAATTGCCATATGCAGTACTACTTGAAATCAAATGAAGTGCAAAGAAAATGGGCAAAGAAGTGAGAGAGGGGTTTTATGTTTGGGGCTGGGAATGCAAATTCCTTCTTGTGTTTATATAGGAAAAGTAGAAGTGCTACCCGATACCGGCAGCAGCATGTCAAGTTCCCTTTTGTACGTGGGGAAGAAAATATAGAAGAGAAAGGTCATATTATTAATATACAATTATGGAGCTGCCTTTTGAACCGACAAAACCAGAAAAATCTTAAACTTGCTAATGTGTTTTCCATCGTGGCGTTAATACATAGATTTTCTGTATATTGGGAATATAAAACTAGGAGCTCATGATGTCTGAGGTTGATGGAATATGTCTTCAAATATGTTAAAAAGGGTAAAGAAACTCAAGTCACACATCATAAAAATTTAACAATAAACACATATCTATAAGAATATTAGATTACTCCACTTAATAGGTTGATTTTTTAAAATGAAGGTCTAATTTCTTAACAATTTCTTTTTAATCTTCACAAAATAAATGGATCAGCCAAGTGTTAAATGGTGATTGGTTAAAGCTCTCTCAAAGTCTCATGTACCACGAAAACGATTAGAGACTTTTAGAATGCCAGGCAGATACACCACCAACCTTATACGACTTAACCTTTTTATATCCTCAATAGTATCGTGGCCAGCATCTTTTAGACTTTAGCTGTTGCCATCTTTCATTAATGTTCAATAATGGCTTTTAGAGGATCCACTTTCATTTTCTTTTTTTCCAAGTATTTGAATTCTGTGTTGGGACCGCATGATCAAACAAGAAAAATTGGCATTAGGAATTATTGAATATTTGGAACGTAAAGGCTTACGTATATGGATTATGACTTTCCTTTTCGAGAAGACCATCTTCTTTGAACTCGTGATTTTTACCAGGAAATTTCGTATTGCTAATATAAATCATATGCATTTTATTCTGATTAACAATTTTGGACATCTTCAACTACAAGAGCTACAAGTGTTTTGAGGACGCCAATCTTGACAATCTGTCCTGTTTTAGTTATATACCAACCCTGGTCGCGACTTGATAAAGCTAATTACTTTAAGTAACTGCCCGGAAACATGAGCAGAAAACAATGTCATAATTTTTTACCATTCTTAAATATGCTTTTTTTTTTTAATTTAAATTTTGGGTTTGAAAAAGAATATTTACATTTTTTTTTAAATTTAGAATATACAATTCAAACTTTATATAATTACTATTAAATTATCCCTGCATTCGCATAAAGAATATTTGTTTTTAACATCCACTTAAATTTGTGTCATGTGCTGACCCCTTTGCATTACTTTTAATTAATTTATTTATTTGAACTTTTCCCCTTTGCAATATGCGTTTCCAGATGGAGGAAAGAAAACGCAATAAACCTCGGCCCATTTTAAAAAGAAATGGCCCAAATTTGTAATGATTGAGAAGGAAGCCCAAAATCACAAGCCCAAAGAAGTCGGAAAACGAAGCGTGGTGCGAAGTTCCAAAATTGAGCGAATTAATTCCCGGCGTCCCTTCGTCGCCTTAATCGCACCAATGGCAGCCCTGAGCTCCTCTGCAAGTCTCCTCTCTTCTCTTTCTTCTTCCTCGCCATCGATATTCTCCCCCAACTTCAATCATTCTCCACGACTTGCCCGCTTTCCTTCTTTTTCCAAGAGTAAGAACTTGCTCGACACTTTCCAAACCCTCGGTTTTTCTTCTCTCAATTTCTTCATTTACTTATTTCCTTCTCATTTCAATCAAAATATGCGATTTTCTCTGACATGAGTATATTCTTCGTCACAATCGGATCAGAGAACGATAAGGACAACTATTCCGACCTCCAATCGGACGCCAATGACTCCAGCATTGTGCCTCTCTTCCGCAATAAAACCCTCTCTAAGGTACTTTATTTTATTTTATTTTATTTTATTTTTTTTGCGAATTTCTGTTCTTCAAATTTGATTGAGGAATTCGTAAATTAGGGTTTTTTTTTTGGTTTGGGATTATGAAGGATGAGGCGATGGGTCTGGTTCTGAGCGCAGCGTCGGTGAGAGGATGGACGACCGGTTCTGGCATGGAAGGTCCTCCGACTCCGGTGGGGGCTGAGGATTTATCCGCTACGGAGAGGATCTCGACCTTCCCCTGGTCCCTATTCACGAAATCGCCACGTCGGCGAATGCGCGTAGCCTTTACTTGCAACGTTTGCCGCCAAAGAACCACTCGTGCCATTAACCCCCATGCCTATACTGATGGCACTGTCTTCGTCCAAGTAATCACTTTTCTCTTCAAAGTTTATATATTTATATACATTTGTGTGTGTGTGTTTGGAAAGAAGGAAAATTCACGGCGTTTTGCTTTATTTGCAGTGTTGTGGGTGTAACGTGTTTCGTAAGCTGGTAGACAATTTAAATTTGTTTCATGAAATGAAGAGCTATGTGAACCCGAGCTTCAATTACAGAGGGTCAAACTGGGATGCTGTTGGATTCAATGACCTTGACATTGATGATGAAGATGGTGACGGTGATGTCTTCCCCATGTGATGACCGATGATGAGCCTGAGACATCATGTAAAAATGTACATTCCTTTACTTGTGTATTTTAATTTTTTATATGTACCTGTAAATATTTCTCTATCTAGTTGTTGTCTCATTTGGTTAACCGTAATATCTATTTGTTGTCTCATTTGGGTAACTGTAATTATTAGATCTTTTGGATTCTTTATTAGCAGAACTGTGCAGCTCTTTCAACTTTTGTAATTTGATTGCAAATTCATTAAACACGGTATTGTCTTCTGCTTTGCTTTGTTGGTGAAATTTGAAATGGTGGAATTGAAACGCTAGGCGGATTGGGTAGAATTATATTTCAAAGCAAAATCTTCATTCTACTATGTTTTTATTTTTGGTCTTTTGGGACTATTAACGTGTTCTTGGTTTTTATTCATTGTACCAGGTTGTGATTGTGGGAACTGGAAAACTTTCTTTGGTTTGCATTTTTTAGGATCTCTAGTTTGGTTCATCTTGTTGGAACCTAGCTAGGTCAAGATTAATGTTTGGCCTTTGAAACTATTTGGTGTATGTGTTAGATACTAATTGTCCCACATGGAAAGATTATAGGATAAAAAGTGGCTTTATAATCCCTTGGGTCCCCTACTCTTAGTAACTGGTTTTGCAAGGATGAGTTCCTACCTAATGGGTTCCCAACAGTTTGCAGTGTTTTTGTGCATACCATTGGTCCGGTGGAAAACACAGGGGCTATGACGGTCTCCTCTTTCTGGTTTTTTTTAATGTGATGATGTTCTTGTTCTCTAACCAAAAAGGAAAATAAACTCATGGAACTCATGGGTTTGTGTTTTTAAGATGATCTTCTGGAATCATTTCCATATTCCATAAAGACTGTTGGGTCATTTATAAATAGTGCTTTTAACATTATCAGTTTGAGCAAATTTTTGGGTTGTTTTACGTGTTTGTTTATTGACATGACATTTTAAGGTAATAGCCTCACACACAAAGATACCAAGAAAGAAAACAAAAGCAAAAAAAAATCTTTGATTTGTGATCATGAGAATGTAAATGAAATTAGCACCATATTTTGTTGCAAATGAAATTGAAGAAAACATGACTTTCGCTAGCAAGGAGGCAAAAGGCTAATACTGATTTTATGGGTCGGAAAGAGAGATTTTATTTTGTTTAATTTGACATTTAGAAATATGGTGATTCCATGATGTTGCACTGGTATTTTTTAAATTCCGAATTCTTGTGAAAAATGACGGAAAAGGCCGGAAATTGTGAAAGTTTTACTACTGGAATGCAAGGATTATTTTGTCAATGACGGAAAAGGCAATGGTATTTTATTACTGGAATGACGGAAAAGGCAATGGTATTTTATTACTGGAATGCAAGGATTATTTTGTCATTTTATATCTTCACTGACCTTTGTTGTTTGTTTGGTGATGTTAAAATTTTGTTGTAGTCGATCACGATGAGGCTTGGTGTCTAATAATGAAATTTTTAAAAATTATTTATTTTGTGTTTGGTTCACTGTTAGAAATGTCAAAATTTTAAGTTAAAATTGATTGATTTTTTAAAAATGAATTATGAGGACTCGTTTGGCATTTAAAGTTCAAACTGTACTTTTTCATCTCAGTTTTTTGTCTTTTCTGAAAAGTCAACAAAAATTACTATTGAAATTTAAAATTTTCAACTCAAACTCATTCACCAAACGGAATCTAAATTTAATTAATTTTTTAAAAAAGTAATAAAAATTAAAATAAAAAAATACAATATAATATAATAAATATAAACGTAAATATCAAACAAATTATTTTAATCGCTTTGTGATTGATTTGGAATAAACTGTATGCTGTCAAAAAAACTAGGCTTTGTTTATAGTGCTTATTTGTACGTTGTGGAGTGTACTGACATAGTACAGTGTACTGCAACTTTAAATTAAGCTTTATAAGAGTGAAGGCAGAGAGCTTCATTTTAGTTCTGTCCTGTCTGTCTCGATCCCTCGTCTCTCTTTACTTTTCAGCAAAAAAGGGGGGAAAAAAATCCATCATCTCTCTTTCATGTTAGGATTTCTCTTCCCCTAAATTCCAGCCACCAAAACTACGTAACATCTTTAGAATTTATATTCTAGTAAACCTCTTTTTTTTTTTTTTTTTTTTTTGATAAATTAGTAAACCGGTTTTGTCCAAGTAAAAATCAGCTCAAGGCAGATAGCAACTTGGGCTACATGTTTTCAAGGTCCCAATTTAGCTACGACAACTTAATAAAGAATTCTTTTTCCACTCTTATTACCAGAAAAATCAGGAGGTTCTAATTTCGTTTTTGCAGCTACGAACATGTCTTTATCCGAAGCTGAAAGACTTGACTGCATGTTTTTAAGTTTTAATTATTTTTCTCCCTGAAAAAAAAATAATAATAATAATAAAATAAAAAAACATTATTGATTCAAAGTTGAAACACCTTCCTACGTTGCTGCTGAAAAAATATCTTCTGGTGTCGTTTAGAAGTTGTACTGCTAAACTTATCCTCTCCCACAAACTTGAAATACCTAAACAAGAGGCTGTAGTAGTCTCCACCTCACATCACTAAAGCACAAGCCACGTCATTGGATAGCATCGAAACCAGCCAATCAGATCCAACCCCAGGATAACACCTATGCATCCATATCCCCCCATTCCACTCTTTATCCGAACACAAACCACACAATTCCAACGCCTTTCCCTATTAAAACCAACACTTTGCTTTCTCCTCCACTTGATCTCCTCCAACGTCCATCTCTTCCCAGACTTCCCTCAGCTAACCACCGTAAAACCGCCCTTATTATCCGCAATGGCCGCCATGACATCCGCCGCCGTCGCCATCCCATCATTCATCGGCCTTAAGGCAGCCGGTTCCGCCAAAGTCACGGCCAACGCCAAGGTGGCCGCTCCAACCCCGAGGTTCGCTGTCAAGGCCTCGCTCAAGGATGTCGGTATCGCTGTTGCCACCACCGCTGCCAGTGCCATGCTCGCCAGCAATGCCATGGCCGTTGACGTGCTGCTCGGAAGTGGCGACGGGTCGTTGGTGTTCGAGCCAAGCAGCTTCAGCGTCAGCTCCGGTGAGAAGATCGTGTTCAAGAACAATGCAGGGTTCCCACACAACGTCGTTTTCGACGAGGACGAGGTCCCCGCAGGCGTCGACGCTTTCCAAGATCTCCATGAGCGAGGAGGACCTTCTCAACGCCCCCGGAGAGACCTACTCTGTCACCTTGACCGAGAAAGGTACCTACTCCTTCTACTGTTCGCCTCACCAGGGTGCTGGTATGGTGGGAAAGTGACCGTTAACTGAGTTGGTTTGGAAACTCTGCTTGTTATAGGGCTCATCTGGTGCGTTTTCCAATTTTTCCTTTTTTTGTACTAGAGCTCAATATTTATAACAAGTGCTGGAAATCCTAAGAAAATGTGTGAGGTGCTGTCTACTATAGTGCTTTTTTTTTTTTTTTTTTTTTCTTTTTCTTTTTTTCACTTCTTTGAATAAGTAGTAGATTTGTGGTACAGATCCTAATTTGGCTCTTTGCCTCCATTTCTTTTATTATGCTCTAGTTCCTTTAACTGGTTTCTGCACATTGACGATACCATTTACGGGATTACTCTACTATATGTATACGTCGAATTCTTGGTTTTAGCCGAGTTAAGGCCAAGAGAGATATTGGAAGAATTCATGATCTAAATCATTAAAAAAGTACCAAGACTGATTTCCAGAATATTGAATAAATTATTTCACAGTAATGAGTCCAGAGCATGACATGAATGTACAATGTGAAACCAATTGGACTGAATACTGTGTTGCCATGATGGTAACAAATTACAACAAGGTAGCCAAATTCCTCTTTGAGGATTGAGACGAAGTGGAACCCCTTCGAAAATAAAGAACGAAACTTGGAGGAGCTTACGTGGTAAGAGCATCGGGAAGGGTAGATCGGGATCCAAGCACCTTACCTCCAACATCAGGGAAAGTTTCTCCGCCGGGCAAGGGACCCACCTTCCCGTTGGCATCTACTTCAATTGGGTATTTAAGAAGGTGGCCCTGCAATGGCGTAAAGTCGTCGGCTATGAAATTTGTCCAATTATCTTCAGAAATTTTGTTCAAACTCTTAACGCAAGCCAAACTTTCCGGCTCTTTGAAGCAATTATCTACCATTCCCAAGTGCTCGGCCCAAAGCGACATTCGGTATCCATATACCTTCAGTCACAAGGATAAAAAGATAGTATCAAACAATGTGTTTTAGGACTGGTGTTGAGCATTCTTCTTGAGAGGTTGAGTTAAGTAGCAACCTCATTTTATGAAGTTTAAGAAAAGGCACGTACCTGGCCACGTGGATGTCGCTTTCTCTTACCCCATGTATGATGGGGTTGATATGCACCCATGGCTATCTCTGTGTCTCTTGAACCGGCCATAGATCTTTGGTTGATATTGGCAGACCCTAATACCACGTACTCGTCATCTACTATCATTCCCTTGGAGTGTACATAGATCATAAACCGTTGGAACTTCTGTGATGCTGAAACCTGCAAATGGTTGAAGAAAACGCAATTTCTTTTTTCAAGAGCACCTTGCTTTTTTTTAGATAACATTGAGAATTGCTAAAAGCTAATTCCTACTCTAACTGCTCAGGCAGTGACGACTCAAGCTAATTCCTCGTGCCTTTTGATGAAAAACCAAGTTGTCGTTTGATTTTCATAAAGATCTTAATTTTCAACCCGTGCATTGATGTTCAAATTAAAAATGAAAGGACATAATAAATAAAGTTCACTTTTTTTCCTAATGGTCTGATTACCGTGTCTCCGTTCGTGGAAAGTTGATCAGCTGGGAAGGAATTTCCTTTGGGCAATTGCTCCCGATTACCAAGACAGTAAAAGTTTAGATAGTCCTGCGGATGGGAATTCTCAAGATGCGTGGATTTCAATTCTTGTGCTATGATTTCGTACATCATTTGCATCGTCTGTCCCTGAAATAAGCAAAAAGGAGCAAACGAATATAAAAGTGTCATGCACAAAAACATTTTAGTGTTTTCTGAATGTATAGCGGTTTCAAAAACAAAAAAATTTGGCAGAAAAATTCTAACTCATTCAACTTGCAAAAAGTCATTTCTTTTACCTGCCAAAAGAGTATTTCTTGTACCGCACCAGAAGATGGGACACCCTCAGGCCACATTGGTATGACAACATACACAGCGAATCGCTCTTTGGCTCTTATCTTACCAGCAATCTTTAAGGCCAACTCCATTGGGATTACATTATCAGCACCTAAACAAAATAAGTCGGTCCTTGATAAGAAACAAATGATATTAATGGAGTGTTCAAAGGGAGCAAGGTCCTGACAACTGAAATTTTAGAGAAGAAAAATTATCTGGTATGTGTGAATGGAAAACACTCCTTGAATGTTCAGTCTGCTATTTTAGGAATATACCTAAATTCTTTTATGCAATTATGTGGTGTACAACATAATTACACGCATCGTTTAAGTCATACTGTACAAGATCTTGAGCAATGAAAATGACGTATATACGATTTAACATCTAAAGGAAATAAAATAAATCGTTTCAAAACCTGCAATCTTGTAAGACGGCCATGCATAGGATGATCCAAGAAAATACTGATTCTCAATATATATGAAGTGTTGGGCAGCTCTGATCGCTTGGATGTATGCTGTTTGAATGCTCTTGTCTATAACCAAGTTTTTTGCACAGAAAAGATTCTGCAAGTTCAAAAGAATTTCAAACAGTTGATATTAAAAATACAAAAAAAAAAAAATTGTCCCAGGTTAAAATGTTGTGCATAATATAAGTTTACCTGAGCCTCCGCTTCCTTAACATCTTTGGGAAATCCTTTCAAAGATCCCGAGTCAATGGATCTGAAAACCTGTCAATTCAGGAATAGTAGGTAAAGTTAATGACTGAACTAGCTAAGATGAAACAATGTACCAAGTTTTAGAAGCCTTGCTGCAAAATAGTCAACCTGAACATGCCAATTTTCAGGATCACTTTCCTTCGAAACCCATAGCACAGGATCGTCGTTTGGAATTGATGGGGAAGGACTAACAATCCATGATATACGTTCCAACTTTATCAAAGCATCGTCGTGCCAATAAGATACTCTCTTAAAGCGTCGCCCCAACTCTGACCATCTTGTTGCTTTTCTCCAACGTTGCTCAAAATTTTTAAGCACATCATATGCAGCTGGACCTTCAATTTTGCAATGCAAATCATGCCATGGTTGTCTTGGACCCCTGGTCCCGGACTATTATTCTCACAGGTAAAAGAGAAGCAACTCAGCCATTGCTAATTATATAGAAAACATCTTAAGATGGAAGATGAATTTTAGGGAAATAAATACTTACTGAAAAAGTTGGATTGTGATAATCTTCCTGAAATACGGTGTCAAGATCACGAAATAGACGATGCTCAGGTGTATCATAGCGACCATCACAAAGGTCTAGACCTCCTATAAATGCACTTATCTTCCTGTTATTACCCGGTGCTTGTGAATCCACTATTACACATTTCTGATGATGCGTAAACAGGGTTCCAACAACCTGAAATCGATCAGTAAGTGGAATAATTTTAATTTCTTAACTCACAACCAGAAAGATATACATATTTAGAAACTTTGACTATGCCAAATTAGGACACCAATCACATCATAGACTACCCTTTTAGGAATCATATGTGCTTATTCAAGCAATTGTGATAAGGACAGAATATCAAAACAGGTAATAGCATGATCATCGCTAAAATGATGACGATCCTATGCACAACATAAACAGAATGACAGTGAAATAAAATACAATATGAATCCATATCTGACTGTTATTTAATTTCCGCACAGTTTCTCTTTCAGTTACATACACTCAAGAGCAGTGTCAAAAATAATGGCTATTTTGGTAAGAGAGTTAAATTTAAGCAGCTGCAGGCCATTATGTATTTAACAACTACAAGGGACATGGCTGATACAATATGTATTAATCAAGAGGTGAGATAAATTTTAAACAACATGACCGGTCTCTACACAGATCAAACAAAGGATCATCAAACCTAGTTGAAAAAAACGACCACCAGGACGTCAAATCGAGACAGTTTTCCTTGGTTTTATAATTTCAATCTCAATTGCAGGAAATATTGTGAACATGTAACGAGGATAATAAATTATACTCAAACTTTGCAAACTTCCTTTAAAAAGAAAAAATTTTAGAATGGAGAAAAATATATAGTGAAAATGTTACTGGACCATGGTATAAAGCATGCCTGTTGCTTGAAAATGCTGAGCTTGCTGCTGGCATATCGAGGTGACAGCACACATGTCACAGAAGAGTGCTTGAAAAATTTCCTGGTTTCTTCATCATGAGTCTGCATAACTCCCGCCTGCATCAATGATCAAACCAAACATATCAAACTTGAAACAATCAAACTCGAACGAAGCAGCTGCAGCAATAAACAGTCTGAATCATTAAAAATCCCACCAAAAAAAAAATGCAAAACTGATTGAACACGAATCGTTAAAGTGTCACTAAAATTACCAAAAGGATTTTCATTTTACATACCGTATTGATAAAAAATCTGCTGTGAGAGGTCTTATCATCCCAAACCAGCAACAGAACTCGGACACCTTCTTGAGACTTGTACTTGAGCAACTCCCCCAAATTCAAATTCCCACCGTTCGGCAATGGCCTGGTCGGCTCTCTCACCAGCTTCACCTTGTGATAAATCGACCAACCAACGATGTAAACCATATGGTGAGCCTCCAAAATCGCATGACATATGTCCTCCCAACATTTCTCGTGCCGAAACGAATTCCCGCTTTCCAATTCAATCTTCTCCAACATCGAGTCTGGAACGTGAGCGTCCTGATACAGCGTCACGGAACCGCCTCTCCTCACCGGAAAATAGCAATTTTCGATGCCGTAACTATCCAGATCCGTCGATATACCGAACCGGTACAGAGGATTGTCTTCGCATTTGGTGAACCTCATTTCAAGTCTAATTGCTGTGTCCGGCTTCGGCGGCTTCCCGAGCGATCCGATCACCGGGAACCAATCGCTGATGCTCTCGCCGGTGAGGATTCTCCTAGCGGAGACCGATGCGACGCCGATTAAATCGGCGCCGAACATGTCGTTGTCCTTGACGATGAACTCGACGTGGGAGACGGGGTGAGCCAGGGGAATCTTGAAATGCTCGTTCCAAATCGGGTTCTGTGAGTTGGAGATGACGCGCGTGCGAGCCACTCGAGCTCCGGCGAGGCAGACCGAGACGTAAGGGTCGCTAGTGATGATCTTCCGGTGGGAAGACTTGTGCTCGTTGCTGTGGCGGTGAGTGAACGGCGCGCGGCACGACTTGAAGGCCGCGAAGAACCGCCGGAGACGCTCGGACACCAAATCCATGTTCGGCAAGTACCGCGCCTCGATGATCTTCAGATCGAGGTCGCCATGGAGGTACACCACCGCCTCCGAATCGACTTCCGCCATTAAAGCTCCGGAAAAAAAAAAAAAAGGAGTGCAGAGAAAGAGATTGCACCGGAGCTGAATTTATGATAAGGCGAAAAGATAGGAGATAATATGAATGTCGAGAAAGAGGAGGCCTTTTCGTCGCCGGAAAAGCCAAAACGGTGAGTTTTGTATGATTTTCGGATCAAGTGAAGAACGCGAACTGTTCGGCCTGTGGTTTCTCCGACGGACCCAACGGTGAGAACCGAAGGCTGCAAGACAAGGTGGGAAATGGAGATAATGGTCTTTCTTGCACTTGCATGCTATATTACAGTGGAACAGGTGGAGGCCGATAGATGTGTCGGTTATTCAGACGTGCGTTTCCTGAGTTTTAGTTGATAATATTATAGTAGTTTCTGATTCTCTTTGTGGAAAAGTCATTTTTGGTTAATTTAAAAGTGATTTTGGTGAAGTTTGTTTGGCTAATTGTGTCCTAATTGACGCCATAACCAAAGCCATCCTTTTGTTTTATATATTGCCCTAGTCCATGATTAGAGCACATCCCTAATGGAATACTTAATTGATGTGTCAATGATATTAATATTTAGAAGGAAAAAAAAAAAAAAGCGTTATTTATTACCAGATGAAATGTGCTAAAAGGTTGATTTTTTAGCCGTTGCCTTAAAAATCAAGAAAGGCTGCAAACTGGAAGCAACAATTTGGTCACTTTAACGTGTTCTAACAATTAATAATGGTTTTGACTTCTAAATGGGGATTAATGGTTTACCTACTATTTTCTTCTAAATTGTTTCTTTAAAGCTAAGAGACTTTCAATCAACCAAAGAAGCAAGCATCATTTAATAGATTTTTTTTTTCTTCCGATGATTATGACGATTAAGAGATTGTTTTTTCTTAATTTTCTAATTTTGATGAGATTTTTTTTTAAAAAAAAAAGAGGTGTCATGATGTGTTTTAGACAGTTGTAAGCCATGTGATGGCAAATATTTCAGTTACAAACTGACAAATTAACACCTTGAAGTTCCAAGTGGGGATTTATCCACTACCATTAATTTAAAGATCAAAAAAATTCTTTATAAAAAAAAGAATAAAAAATGATTTTTTTATTTTTAATTTCGCAAAAAAAAAATATTTTTTTTTTAAGTTGGAGTGGACTTGGAGACCAGGTAACGTGAGGACACGAGATATCAGTGATCATTGATCAATCTCATTTCATCGTTTGACGAACGTTGGTGAGCTTCCACCTTTTAGTTGGTCCCACAAACTAACTGCTTCCTGTTTTCCCGCGTCTCAGAGAAAAAAATAAACATTAGGGGATGGATGGCAAACCATCCATTTTCATCTCATTTCAAACTTTTTTTTGTCTTTTTCCTAAAAAATTTTTGTCTTTTTCCCAAAAAGTTTTTTGTCTTTTCTGAAAATTCAAAAAAATTTACTATTACAACTAAAATATTTCAACTCAAACTAACACACCAAACACACCCTAAAAATTTAAAAAAAAAAGTCAGAGTAGGCTATTCCACCCATTTCCATACCCAAAAAAAAAAAAGAATACAAATAATTGAAAAATAAAAAGAAAAGGCAAAATAAGAATCAATCAAAGAATTGGCTATTCGGCCCATACGAGATCATGCGATGCTTTCGCAATTTAAAAAATCAAACTTTAGGACATACAAAGGCAAATTGGACTAACCTTTACATATTAGAACAGGCAGGTTCACTAATTTTTTAAAATTATTTATTTTACTTTTCTCGTCTTGATTTGCCTTAATTTTGGGTAGAGACGTGCAATTGGCATGTATACAAATAATTTAATAATATAAGATTAGTCAGATAAGAAACAAGATCTGCATTTAAAATAAAATAATAGTAGATCTGATCGTACACGTATTAGGCAAGCCTTATGTTACTAACTTAAAAGCAAAAGTTCAACAAAAGGAATAAAAAACAAACTAAATTACATATATTACATTCTTTCTAGCCTCCTTACCTCACTTACTAACGTCTTGCTCTAACTTAAGCATAATAATAATTATAATTATAATTATAATAAAACTAATAATAATAATAAAAGCGGCGTAGCATTTTCTGATGAGTTGAAAACACCTTGATGGAGCTACAGCATCAAATGTTTCTTGGCCACCAAGGCAACTCTAGTGAAGTACATTGGCATAGTAGGACCAGAATTGGGGGCCAGAGGAGAAGCAAAGATTTCAACTTTGATTTAGCAATTCTTTGACGTGCTACAAAACTAGGGCTCTGCGTGGTTGCAGTTGCTGATTCGACGACTTGGGATTGGTGGCACCGCCCTTATCATCATGCTCTGAATGAAGGCTATCATCTACAACACATAAATTTCATTTTCAAATGAGAAGCCTATCTGAAAAGAAAAGAAATTATGTAAAGATAAAAAGCAATACGCGAACAGATTATAATATGAGAACAAACTGCATGTATAGAGAGTTATGTTGATGAATGTCTATAATCAAATGATAAATTGTTGTAGTAGATCATCATTGATAAACAATCACCACAGATGTTGACGGTACATTAGAACTATCGCATAATAATAAAGTGAATTCAGTCCTTTTACATTTTATCATCTGATCGTAGTTACTAATCATTAAATGCGTCAAATATTAATGAGAGAAGAGATTATTGAATTGTTGGCATTACTAGATAATACTACTGACATATTGAGTCAGAACTTGTAATTGAATGACCATAAAAATTGCCATGACTGTTCAACGTTGATATGGAAGACCATGCGCGTGCACACACAGACAAAAAGGATGAGTGCAGATAATGAGACTGAAACATCTTCATCATAAAATAGAAACTCTTACCGATGAGAAGCCAATGCACATGATACTAAAACCAGGGAAATCAAACGGAGCCTTATCAGAGAGGAATAGAGCTGAAAACAACAAGTTATCTGTATTAGTTTAAATTAACATTAAATTACCGAACGAAGCTTCTAATTGGATTAATTTTCAGCTACCTGTAAGCGGAGAGAAAGCCAACGGAGACACTACGTTCGCTAAGGAACATATGCCTGAAATGCATCCTTGAGCCTTCCCCTGAAGCAAAATTTGTTTATAAACAGTGAGATTAGTCAAGACTCCAGAGCAATTCTGACCAAGATGAGCCAAAAAAAGAAAAAAATCCTCATATAGTAAGCTTTTATCTGGTCATTTTTTCTCTTAGTAAGTAGCAATTTACAGGCAGGCAATGTTTATTGTAAAAAAAGATAAACGAACAAGTAGTCAAAAAGAAGAAAACTACCTGTTCATGGGAACCGACTTGTTTAGACACGATACTCCGCATCTGCATTTCAAGTAAAACAACCATTTGAGAATTTCTGAAGGCTATTCAGTAATAAACACCCTCTTGAAAAAGGATTTAGAAACTCACGCATGGTTGTACGAACACAGAAAATATGGAAAACATAGAAGCGGC
Organism: Ficus microcarpa; assembly: GCA_025413485.1. Lineage (NCBI taxonomy): Eukaryota > Viridiplantae > Streptophyta > Magnoliopsida > Rosales > Moraceae > Ficus > Ficus microcarpa. The sequence continues at coordinate 32,125,639 of CM046377.1, forward strand.
ATAAGGAACCTGCGAGTTCAGAATGTTAGCAGTTTGAGGGAGAAAAAATTGACAAAATGCAAACGAGATGCAACTGAGGAAATTGAAAAATTAGTAGGGGAAAAACTTGTGATTGGCAAATGACAGCTAATCAGTAAAGAATTACCCAGAAGGACCACGCGGCGCTATAGAGGAACGTCTGCATGATCATACAAAAATGATATCAGAAGAACATAAAGTTAATTTTTATTGTGAAGAATTAAAAAGGAGTCCAATTGATTTCAGTCATAGATGAATCAAAAATAGAGGTTCTTACATGTGAACAGCTAAAAAGGAGTCCTAGGGAAAGCAGCCTCTCCTCTCCCAGAAGAGGAGCTAATACCGGCATGAGAAGCAGCTGCGTATCACAAAGTTTTAGACTTATAGAGATAGGTTGCAACTAAAATGGAAAACATTTATGGGAAATGTACACCAATGGCTTTGTAGATGAAGAGAAATAAAGAACCTGCGAGATAGTCCCTGCAATCCCAGAAATCACCATCAGATCAGCAAATTGATCCTTGTTAAAGTGAAACTCGGCCTTTAAGTAATACTGCAAGATGGATTGAAGTTCAGTCAGTCCTCCTAATTCATGTGATCGAAGAATACACATTTGAATTTCTCACTTTTCATCGTCGAAAAAATGAACCAGTAAAATGGATATATTCTAAACTGGCTCGTTCTAGTATACTGCAAATTACGGAGCAGGAGAAAGAAAATAAGAAAGTTTTACCATCATTGAAGCATGAAGACCAACATCCGCCAAATTGCTAAAAAATGCAACAATCGCAGCTTTCGAAAATGTGGGACTGCAAAATCAAGAAAAGAATACGTAATTTAATTTGTTATAATAAAGTGTGTCCTCTTGAATATTTGAGAAGAGAGAATAAATAAAAACCTAGCATTGAAATCCGGGGGAAAAGCTTTAGCTAACCTGGTGTTCAACAATGCGACCATGTCATCGGCCGAGGGCATTGATTTGAACAGGTTCTCTTTCTTACTTGAATCCTTAACTGATTCCTTAACATTAAATTTTTCGGTTGACAAGATTGGAACCGAAAGATTGTCATCTATGACCGAATCCGGCAGGAAAACCCTCATATACACCAATGCCACCACCGCAAGCGACGCCGCAACCTAAAATTCACAATGAGCAAGCAAATCGGATGGCACTTGAATGCAATTTGACAGAGGAAGAAGAAAATCACCTGGAAAGTGGAGGCAGTGGAAAGGAAGCGAGCAGTTAGGGTTCCACAGACGAAACCACACGAGCTGATACCCGAGAGGATTCCGAACGCTGAGGCTCGCCGACCTTCTGGAACATTATCTGCCTGTTGAATTTCACAGCGCAATTCAATTTCAAAGACGTTACCGTAATGCTTTCGCGGGAAGAAAGGCTGTGATTTGATTGGTTTCTTATTCGACCCGGGGGTGGCGTGGAGGAAAAGGAGGGAAAATGTGACCGTTGGTATGGTACCAACCACGAACGTGTATTCCAAGTAAAAGGCCATAAAAGCTAAAGAAGTGACCCAAACCCAAAGGATAGTGTCAACGGAGCGGGCCAATTCATCACTGTCGGGCTTTTCTTGGGAATTTGGGCCGATACTGAGGGCCCAAGCCCATTTGAACCAAATCTTTTTTTTTTTTTTTTTGAGAGTGAAAAAAATGCTTAAATTAGAAGAATTTCTTTTTTCTTTTTTTTTTTTTGGGGAATGAATCAATTGTGCATGGAAAATAAAGGAGGAGAATGGTACCACATAGGCGAGGGCAAGGCAGTGAACACTGCCGTCGCAAATCATAGCAGTAAGGGTCTTGAAAACGTAGTAGACATAGATGAAATTTCTGGTCCTGCTATATGCTAATACGCCTGTCACCAATTTACAACATGTCGCTATCATTTTGATCATCTTGAGACAAGTTAGAAGAGTATTCGTTATTGAAAAACCAATTGCTTGTACCGACTTTACTTATTAAATTTTGCATCCACGTAGGGCACGTTTGTATTGCATCACAAAGAAAGAAAAATGGAAAAACTATTCCATTTCCTTTCCGATTATATGTTTACTTATAAAATAATAATAAGAAAGGATGACCAAAAACGAACTCACGGAAGTTTCTATCAACAATTAATCCCATTTTCTTTTGACCACCCACTATGGTAGATATGACATCAAAAACTCTATTTAGCTTTTAGCCTTCAGACTAGCACCATTCCTTGCTTCTTAATAAGGCCAAGGGTAATATAGAAATGATTGAAAAAAGGACTAACCCGATGAAATATATATCATTTTACCATTAGTTTTGATTATGAGATAAAGAAAATACATTTCAAGTTTGTTTATATACTTTTTAATGAGTTTATAAGTTAGTGAGTTAGTCATTGCAAAAAAATAATAATAAATAATAATAATAATAATAATAATAAATAAAAATTTTTATCAAGGAAAGTGGATTACAATAATGGAGGACAACGAACAGTCATACATTTGTCAACATTGGAAATTGGAATCCTCACTTTAAAAAAAAAAAAAAAAAAAAAAAGGTTCATTGTGAACATGGGAATCCTCACTTTAAAGTGTTGCTTATAATCTTTGCGTGTCCTTTCGTCTTTTATTTATTTATTTATTTTTTTCTAATAGTATTCATAAGTGAGTTCAATGTAGCATTCTTGGGGTCGCAGCAGGGGAGGGGCAAAATGAAAGCAACTGACGTGGAGGTGGACCAGCCATTTACAAAAGTCATACACAAATTTAACGGAATTAAATATAGAGAGAGAGAGAGAGAGATGGGAACTCAAAAGCACCTTGTTTCTCATGAAGCAAGAACTCCAAAAAAAAAAAAAAAAACGAAAGGTTGTTGTTTGAATGCTTTTATCCTCTTCTCTAACCGTAAACATAATTGATTTTGAGCCCCCCAGAGCAAGGGGCTCGCATCTCACAGAAGTGGCCCCAACTGGCATGTGTGATGCGAGTCCTTTGATTCCGAGGAACCAAACAATAATGCTGGTTGAAAAAAGAGTTAGCGTGATATTCTTTTCTTTATTATTATTATTATTATTATTTTCTTTTTAAGTAAGTAATGTTAGTTAAATGTCGCACAACTGAACAATGTTGCTCTAATGATAGGTCCCACCCATAACGAACATCAAAGTTAATATAACGAATTTGTCAACAGGTTCTGTGATGAGAGAAACTCTTATCATGTAAAAGGATAGAATGAGATGTGTACCCAAGGGAATAATGGTAAAAGCCATAGGGATTGTAAGCAAAGATTTCCTGCCATGCTTGTCAGAGAGTTTCCCTACCACAGGCATCATCACGAGTGTTCCTAGCCCTATTATCTGCACCAATAACACATGATCACAATATCATCATTAAGTTACAACTAGTTTAATTAGTCCTTTTCATATTTTTTTTCGAATTGACATGAACCAGCATAGGAAAGGAAAGGAAAGGAAAGGAAAGGAAAATAAAATTTGGTTGAAAACATCAAATTAAGGTTTGTGCATTTCACTAAAAATTTAGAAATGAGAATCAAATTAGCTTTTTTTTTTTTTTTTTCCACATAGCATGAGATTAAAAATGCTTTACCAAAAAAATAAAAGAAAAAAGAGATTACTCCTTTAGGAAAGAGATGAGATTCTTGGCTGGATATTGAAAACCACCAATTTTTTTTTTCCTCTTTTTTTTTTTTTGTGGATACTTTTACTTTCTTTTTTTTTTTTTTTATGAAAAAGGTGATCCTTAACCAAAATATGTTGAACAAAGAAATAGCGACTGTTGAAACCCGGTAAGGAAAACGGCAAAGAGCATTGATCCTGTCCCAGACAAAGCGCGGACATAATGATGTCGGCGATCGGCGGAACCGCCATGAACGTACAGAAATTATAGAGACAGACTGTCATAAATAACCCTGACAACTTTCGCATGAGTTATATTCTCAGATTTTGCAAAGCAAAGAAAACCAAATGCAGTTTCATTATAATATTAACAGAAGCTAGTCCTTGATAAACACCAGGAAGCGCACCAAGAAAGGCAGAAGTGAAACTAGGCAGGGAAGGTGGACGTTAGGAAGCGTTACATATGATAGTTATGTATGTATAGATTGCAATAACCGAAAAAGAGACAAAAAGCGTTGAGATTGGATGTACTTTTTTGGTTTTGCTTGCCTAGTTACACTAGGAAGCTTTTATTGGATGTTAATTACAATAATAAAAGCTAGTTTAATAAGTGACAGACAGGAGACATCAAACGTGTTTGAGTTCGTAAAATACATAATTAAGTACTAGCAGCTGGCCTTTAGCCAAAATAAATATATAAATAAATAAAGCACTAGCAGCTAGCCTGGGACTATGAAGAAAAGTGCAGAGTGACACAGCAGCCACGATTTCGGGCTTTTTTTTTTTTTTTTTTTTGACATTTTTGTGAAATAACTTTAAGAGTTACGCTGATTTGTTAAATAACTTTTCAAATTTGTAAAATAACTTCAAAACGACGGAGAATTACCATTTTTATCTGAGTTGATCACTCAATGACCTCACTTTCATGGCTGTCACTTTAGTAAAATTTCTTCCTTTTTTTATTACCATTTTCCTTCCCTTTTTTTTTTAATCTGTTGATCTTAAGGGGTAATAGACTAGAAATTTTTCTGGATCTGACAATTGACTAGAGCTAAAGAAGCTAAAGTGATAATCAACCTAAAAAAATTTTTTTCTACCCAAAAAAAAAGGCTAGTGGATCGCTGCTTTGCGGCGGCCTAGGTATGGGTGGAATGCCCATTACAGAACAATAATGAACTGGGACTGGCCCAAGATCTCGTACTCGATACTTGGAGTTGGGTCCACCGTAAACCTGGTGGTCACTAGTCAAGCTCGTCCATTACCCTTACCAGTACCAACCAGAGAATTTACCCTTTAGTAATTTAAGCATGCGTTTTGTTCTGAAGTTTAGATTATAGTATTTGGATTTGAATTAAATTATACTTTTGATGAGATATTTGAAATGTTAGAGTTAAAAATTGAAAAAAACTTGAAATGTGTTCAAAAAAATAAAAATATATAGAGCTTGTTTCATTCGTCTCAAAATTCTATATAATTTTTTTGAAAAAATCATCTCATTTGAACTTATATATGCAAAGTTATGGACTTTTAAAATTTGAATTACAAAACTAAGTAAAAAATAAAACTGATGTTAATTTTTTAGAAAAATACAAATATTAAATTGTAAATTATGATCCAAATTGGAGCACTAAACAAGGGCTAATATTAGTTTGGATTTGGTTTTTATTTTTGTTTTCTAAGGAATTTGCAAATTCTCTTTTCTTTTTCTTTTCTTTTTTTTTTTTTGTCACCACCATTTTATTTGAAGTATCAAACAGCACGCATTAGTTGCAGAGACTAAGGCCTCAGTCTCAACTCATAAAACTTTTAAAAAGACTCGGAAAACAAACAACCATCTAACAATTTATTATTATTTAATTAAGTTATTTTGTCATATTCAAAATGATTACACTGTGTAACTTTTTAGCCCATTGACTACAGTGGCAAATTTAAGCAGACACAAACGACATATGGCTCATGGGATCAAAAGAGGAAAAAAAATAAAAAAAAGGACAGTGTGGAATGTAGTGGAACTTGAGAAGGTGGGAAGAAAGACACTGAATTTGTGAAGTAGTCAAAAAGAAACAGGAAAAAAAAAAAAAAAAAAAAGGTGGGAAAACAAAATGGGAGTGTGGCCCCCGTGGGCTTGATGTTGGTAAATTTAATTTTGTCCACATCACTTTGAAACTGGGAAACACCCTGAAAACGTTGCCCGTGATCGTGAAACTCAAAGGAAACTTCGTAATTGCATGAGAGAGAGAGAATTTTATAAACAGAATCTGAAGAGTATATCAAGCTTTAGGTTTAGTAGCCGGTTGGATAGACAGTCAATTTTTATGTGGTTGTGCATTCGCTTTACTTCTAAGAACAAATGAAGTAAAAAGAAGTGCTGTCTCCTAAGCATGAAGCAACATCCAAATGAAAGCTAACGTGTTTCTTCACTCACACTAACACAGACTCAGCAACGAAATTCAAACCTCAACACAGCATGTACTACTGCTTTTGTTCTGAAATGCTAGTGAGAAGTGTGCTGCAAAAAATTACGAGCTCTCGGGCTCTCTGTTTGAGTTCGTTTTAGAACTCATGAAAGTGCTTTGTGAAAAATAAATAAATAAATGATGCAACCATAATGTTCGGTAAAAGTGTGCATTACTATAATTTAGTTTTTTGAGTTATTTTAAGAAGCTTGATTGCGTAGCTTTTAACTTACGTTTCTACTTATGCTATAAGTAAGAGTGTTGTCAAAGAACAACAATCTCAAACTAGGTATGACTTAATGCTTAATGCTTAATGGGTTGTGCTGGTGGATTTTATTTCTTTTGTTGCTTTGAGGTCAGAATGCGGAGTTTGTCACGAGGGAAAAAAAAATGGTCGTCAAACTTTTAAGAGATTCTTTATTTTAAAAAAAATCAATTTCCCAAGTGAAATTGGGATATGTCTAATCAAGAAGAAGATTCTGCCCCCTTATCATTTGTCTGGGTAAGAGTGATGTTAAAAAAACAATAATCTCAAAGTAGTCACAAGCTTAATGGATTAATGGGTTGCAAAACTTTAAGAGATTCTATATTAAAAAAAAAAAAAAAAAGAAAGCGTGAGCCACAAGCTAGAAGGAGAATCTGCCCCCCCTTTTTTTTTGCCTTGTCTAACGTTAATCATGCAGGTTTATATGATTTTAAATACAAATTTCCTAAACCAAATTTGAGAGCAGAGCATTTTAGGGGGTAAAGACAAGCGAAAGAGCATGTATACACACACACATATATATATGCGCACGCGCGCGCGTATACCAGAAATAATGATAGAATGTAAAGCAAGAAGAAAAAATTTCAATCGGAAACTGGCAATGCAATACACACACACACACATTCATGAAGCTCTTAATAGTTCGTTTGAAAGACAGAAGAATGCAGAGCAGCATACATATGGAAAAGGGGAAGGGGGGAAAAAAGGAGAAACTAGAGAGAGGCAAATTAGGTAGTAGAAATATTACCGCTTGTTGAAAACCAGTGAGGTATATAGCAAGTGAGCATTCATCTTTTCCGGGACAAAGCGCGAACATAGTGACGTCGGTGATCGCAGGAATCACCATGAACGACGAGTAGTTGTGAAGGAATATCGTCATGAAAAGATGTCCCAAACCATACAACTTTCGTTCCATTTCTGATATATTATCACTCTCTCTCTCTCTCTCTCTCTCTCTCTAGTCTCCTTACCAAGAGGCAATGCACAAAAAGACTAAGAGAAGCAGCTGAAAATGAGAAATTGCCGTCCACTCCAATACTCGTTTCACTTTAAACTATGTAAGGAATGCTTTTGAAACAATAGGGAACAAGGACTTTATTTTAAAAAGTGTAATTTATCCAAATAGTCCTTGAATTCTTTAAAAGATAACGGTTTGATCTATGTTTTTTTTTTTTTTGCCCAAATGACCCTAAACTCTTAAAATGTTGGTCATTTTAGTCCTTTCCGTCGAATTCTGTTAATTTCTAACAAAATAAAATGATATTTTAGTGATTTACTAGTAATTAATTCAAAAAATCTCTCCCCCTCTCTCTCTCTCTTTGTCCTCAAATCAAAAATGCAGCCAAGATCAAATATAGGGGCTGGACAAGCTCCTGTCCCTCTCCATCTCCCTCTCCCTCCCCCCTCTCTTTCTCTCATTCTCTCTTCATTTTCTCAAATCCGTGGATTAGGGGTCGGGGGCATTGGATTCAGTGGGGGTCAACAATGCTAGGTTTGGTCTGACGATTGGATCTAGGTTTGGTTCTGTTAGGGGGGTTGGGTTTGGTTTGGGGTTTGGTTCTATTGGGGGCCAAATCGAGGTTTGGTCCCAAGGGGTGGAGCTGGGTTTGGTCCGATCAAGGGGCCATGTCGGTTTGGTCTGGGGGCAAGGGAGGGGACCCAGATCGTATCAGGGTTTTTGGGTTTAGTGGGGGGCTTGTCGTCGGAGTTGGGGGCGCCTAGGTTGTCGGAGTTTAAGGGGGAAGGTTGCCATGGTTATGGAGAAGAGCACTTGGGTTCATTTGGGGGGGGGGGTGCGAAGTGTAGGTTGGGGGGCCGACGGCATAACCCAGATTTGGGTTCATGCCGGGGGGCGGGGGAGATAGGATTGTGAGAGGGAGCGAGAGGGAAGGGGAGAGAGAGAGAGAGAGAGAGAGAGGATCATTTTGGTCTTTTTACTGCAAAAATTGATCACTTTATCAATATTCCGTTAGAAATTTAATGAAATTTGACATAAATAACTAAAATAGTTAACATTTAGAGAGTTTAGAGTCATCTTGACCAAAATAAAATAAAATATGAATTAAACCGTCACTTTTTAAATAATTCAGTAACTATTTGGATTAATTATTATTTTAAAAACGCAACTAAAAGTAACACTTTTATATGGTTGTGACGGTTCTACAAACTTTCAAGTAATTCACTGTAGCAAAATAGAAATTACTGCCAGCAGGTAGTCCACAATAGAGAAAGACTGAGCCACTCGCAAGCCTAATTGGGGCCTGCTTTTTTCTTTTTTTCTTTCTTTTTTTTTTCCCTCTCTCCTTTTTTTTTTTTTTTTCTTTTTGTTTTGTTTTGTTGTTTATTATTTATTCTTGGCTCGATCAGATTAGTGATTGGTTTTTTTTTTTTTTTTTAAGTGGCGAAAAGTGAGGAAAGTTGGGATGGTGAAGCGAGGATGCGTGGCTTGCAAGTTCATGCAAAGCGAAGAAGGGGATAAAATCATCCGCCCACACAAAATCTAAATGTGAAATGTAAGGATCGCTTGCACAATGTGATTACGCTTTCAGTCGTGCAAGTTTGATAAACATCTCTCCTAATTCTATTGGTTTCCTCTTCATATAGTTGACGTGGCATTCTTTCTTTATTTTAAAAAAAAATTTTAACAAAACAAAACAAAAAACACGCGCGCACACATTTTTCGGTGGGTTTTCTGAAATAATAATAAAAAAAAATTGTGGCTTTATTAGCACAAAGTAAAATTATGCTCTCATTCGACCAAAAAAACATAAAATGTAAATTAAAATTAAAATTACGGTCTCATTGGAAGATTCTTAAGCCCAAGGAAGAAGCAAAAATAAAAAAGGGGGAAGAAGAGAGAAGAATTTACAAATTTTAATTTATTTGATTTTCAACGATTTATATCTACTTTTTCTTTTTCTTTTTTTTTTTTCATTAAAAAAAAAAGGTAGATTCTACATTTTGATTTTAAGGCACGATTGCCTGCTACTCCGTTCCTATGGTGATCTTCTAAGATATGAAATTTACTGTAAATCTGTTCCCAAATGGTGCGAAGTTGAGGAAAAATGATTTGTAAAGGACATAAATAGCCCTCATGATCACTTGGAACTGCAAGCACGAGAACGAAGTGTGGATGATTACAAGTTAAAATGTCCATTGACCACTTATACAAATGAAAAAAAAAAAAAAAATTGTCCATTGACCATGATAACCTTTCTACAAGGTATACATAGGGGTGCACAAAAAAAACCACCAAGGCACCCCCGTCCAGCCATTTTTGTCTCATGTAATCAAACTATTAAATTGTAGGTTCAAATCACATGTCCCGTCATGTATGATAAGTGGTTTCAGTTTGGGTTTTCCTAAATCGCCATTTCACATAACTATATCGTCATGTCTCATCTGTTATGCGTTATTTTATTATTATTTAGAATTTATTTATCTCATCATCTCATTTCAACTCAAACTGTATTTTTTTTTATCTTTTTTCTCAAAAAGTTTTTGTTTTTTTCCCAAAAAATTTTTTGTCTTTTCTGAAAATTCAAAAAAATTTACTATTACAACTAAAATATTTCAACTCAAACTAACCAACCAAACGGACCCTTAATGTGTGATGAGATTTTCTTTAACATTAATAGTCTCTATATTTGATTATCTTTTTTAATTTAAAAAATTAGTAAGCTAACAAAATTAAACATACTAAAAACATAACCACAAAATAAATTTTTTATTCTTTGTTTTTAAATTTAAGGTACACTTAAACTCAAACCGTCCTAGACCGCCGTCCGTCGTAAACAACGGACATTTCCAGTTTGAGTTTTCCTAAATCATCATTTTTCAAAACCGAATCGTCCCGCGATAAACCGTCCCCCTGTTCACCCCATGAAGATCGGGCTTCTAGTAGTTATGGCCCAAAATCAGTTATCCACGTTAATCTGTGATTTGGATTTGGGCCGCGTAGTTCTCGGTACTTTTACTGGGCTTTTTCCACCTCACAAAAGGACTTTTAAAACATAAAAAACAAAGCGGTTAAGTTGACTATGAATGTATGAAATTAGTCGATCATAATACTTTCATTTTCATGTCCACCGCGTTTTTATATTATTTTTATTTTTATTCTTTCGCAACAAAAGAGGACACAACCATGTATACATAGATATTTTCAATTAATGTTGAACGTAGAACAAGTGTATTATGCAACTAATGAGTGAAAATGAATTATATTAAAAAATGTGATAAATTTGACACCTCCTTATATATATATATAACCAGTATAATATTAAATTTAATAATTTTATTATTTCATAACACTAAAATTATTAATTTTAATGTTAGACTTGACAAAATTATAAGAAAGTACTCAAAACATTGATTCTTCACCTAATTTTCTAAGTGAGGTATTCAAAACACGGCTCGGGCATGGTAGGGAATTGTAATAACAAAGCAATCAGGCATAGTTTTGGTGTTTCCTGGGAAATCAGGCCCAGTTTCAGTTAGGTCACTTCGGCATTAGCCTCATGTTATGGGTCTCGAGTTGTTGGTCTTCCGCATTAGGGAGCAATCCACAATTCCTCAAAGCTGGAGCATAATTGAGGAACTTAAAGCACTTTTTTCAAAACAAGATTTTGCGTCATTCCATTAAAATTCAGTGATTCTTGAGTTGATAGATAATGGAAAAAGGAGAAGACATGGTATTTAAGATTAAGAAATGACATAAATCGAAAGGACATTCCTTAAAAATTTTTCATAGAGAAATTTAAGAAACATATATGCCTTGCTTGATCTCTATCTTTAGTTTTGTCCCCTCTTATTAAATCATTCTTTTCTTATTTTAATTTAAAACAAAAAATTCTTGAATTTAGAAGTGTCTAAGCAAGACCATAAATCTTTGATAACCCTTTTTAAAAGGTATATTTATCAAATAGTTAATCAAGCTATAGAAGAAGTCTATCCAATAGTAAGACTTTTTTGAACAAATTAGGTTAAGAAAGCAGAAAGAGCATTCACACCTGTCAAATTGAGCAAACAACATAATAACAAACAGCAAAGTAATTTCACGCCCTCTTCAAATAGAGTTAAAGATGTTGAATCGGTTACGAACACTAAGAATGAGAAGTCATGAGGGAAAATTGATAATTATACACTTGCCCATAGAGTAATGGAGATTGTGATTTCAAGATCTTTAAAATAAAAAGAAAGTACTCAATAACATGCAAAGAGACTCTTAATCCTTGATCCAAAGAAAGAAAAATAGGCCGATAAATTTTGTGTTTAAAAGAGAATGAGTTTCAATATGTATAAATGAGTCCAATTGAGGTTCATTTGCTTTCCCATAAGAGTTATTTCTTTGTATTTTATTTTGTTTGCGTTATCATCAAGGCTAGTTTTAATTTATTTTTTATTGTTGTTCTCGTTTAAATAAATGAAGGGGAAGTCTTAATTTCATCATTTCATTTTACTGTTTTTATAAATAAAAATAAATTTTTTTTTTGTATTTCAAATGTCGATAAAAGAGACTTTTATTTTATTATTATTTTTTTTTTGTGCAGGTGAGTGACAAGCCTATTGAAATATTTTCCGTCCATGGATTAGATGAAGTCAAAGATGTTGGACTTGGACAAGGGTTTGAGGGGAAATATCCCTTGCCTGGATTGGCTTCCCACTTATCCTCTTCTCTCTCTGCCCCTCTTTTTTTTTTTTTTTTAGGCGCCGGGTGTGGGTTGCGTGTCTGCGCCTGGAGTTGACGTTATTTCAAGGTTTCTTTTTAAAGAAAAAGCAAGTACGTGTGATAAAATTTTTTTTTATATATCTTATTGATTAATCATCTAAAATCATTAAAATTTAATTTAATAGATTAAATAGTAAACGTATGCAATAATTAAAAATAACACTCATTTATAGAATTATAGAAAAAAATAATTCTAAATTTTAAAATCAAAATTGGTTAATATTTTAAAAATTAGTTAAAAATTGTTATAAAAAAATACAGTTTAGTTACAGTTAAATTTAAATATCAAATGAAGATTAAGTCTATATTTGATAAGTTAATTTGAGATAAAATTTTTAAATTAGAATTGATTGACTTTTTAAAAATAAATATAAATTTTATTGACTTAAAAAAATTAAAAATTAATATAAAAATATAATTAAATATTATACAACAAATGAAGCATAAATGATTATTAAAAAAGAAAAGGAGGAGGAAAAATAAAAAGGGGAGGTTATTGATAGATCCGGGACCACAAAAAGCAAAAAACTTTGGGGGAGTGCTTTTTCAGAGAGAGAGAGAGAGAGAGAGCGGATGTGGAGTAGAGTTTGATTAGTGGAGGCATTATAACTCAAGAAGCTTCCACGTGACTGCCTGGCTTTGGCTATATACGGTCCCATCTCCTGGATACAGCTCTATTTATATTTCAACTTATTTATTTCCTTTGCTTTTTTTTTTTTTTTTCTCTCTTTCTCCCTGTCTTTTTTTATAATAATGTTTTTGGTTGAAAATTTGTGTGTATCATCCTTCAGCGTATTTTTTTTACCAAGTCTTCCGCAATTATTTATTTATTTTTTCTCTGGATGAGTCTAATGTTTATTGTTTCTGTTAGATGGCATGGATGCTGTGAAAAATGTTTTTCTTGCAACTTTTTATTATTCTTTATAAGATTGTTTAGTCTGATCAAACAAAAATGACAGTGAAGGTTCTTTTTTTTTTTTTTTTTTTAATATTCTAATTTTGCTCTGAATAGGGTTTTCTTGTTGCTTGATGGTCTTTACAAGGACCTTTTGTTTCAACTTCTTGTTTATTTTTCCAAATCCGGCATACATTAAAAAAAAAAAAAAAACCCTCCGGCATACAAATTTTTATTTTCCGTTTGTCCTTTTTTTTTTTAATTGTCTGTTTTACTATTATATCTGAAGATGTTTACTTTTTCAAAGTTGTATCTGGAGGATTAGTAATGTACGGATCATATAGGACAACAAATACATGCCACTCTAATATTTGAGCATTCTCAGGAAAAAAGAAGAATCAGGCGGTGCATATCTTATTCTCACGTCTTTTTGATTAATAGTAATCTCGGAGACCATGGAAGAGTGATTGACATATACATTTCTCACAAAATTTTTAACCCATAGTTATTCCCGTTTGTCCTGATCATAACGCACCCGCTACTCTATAACCTATATAAATATTTGTGTGTATAGATCGGAAAGTGCACTTGAGAAAAAGAAGATTAAAAAAAGGATTGTAAAATGAAAAAAACTTGGAAGGCCTTAAAAAAAAGAAAAAAAAAAGCTTCACCGACTACAGGATTACATATAAACATGGTCCGATCCAATAAATGTGTTCTTGAAAAGTATGTCCCACTCCAAATGTGTTTTTAGTTATGTGATTGCAGACAGTGGCGGAGGCAATAATTAAATCAAAGTTTTAATCTAAAACTATATTGCAACTATTTTGTTGACTATTTATCTCTTTACTTTTATTGTTCATATCTTTATTTTCTTATTTTAAGTGAAAGTATGTGATATTGGTAACATACACTCCACAAAACTTAGATTGATAGAAGGTAGTGGTCACCCACATATAAGACCCAGGTTTTAATAGTGAATATCCGATGTGGGACATTATCCTTACATCAATCACTACCACTCAGAAACTTGGTATCTCTGATAGATAGAATTGAGAACTAACAAAGAGAAAATGTCCTGTCATATGGGACAACTCAAGGTCAATGGGTTAAACTCTCATTGTGGGTGAAAAGAAGTAAGTCAATCTCTTGCTCTGATACCAAATGATGCAGGTAACATCTACTTCCAAAAACCTAAATTGATAAGAGGTAGTAACCACCCAAATATAGGGTCCAGATTCAAACGGTGAACATCCAATGTGGACATTATCCTTATATATCAGTATGTTATCCATTTTAATAGAATTGTATATCTATACAAACATTGCAATTCAAAAATTTTAAAAGAGCGAACTAAGGAAAAAATAATGATGAAAAATCTTTTGCTATTGGAGTTAAATTGCAAGAGAGCTCCCTGGACCATCCCAAGTCTAGGATATAATCTACTGTAACAATAAATATAACTTTATTTATAGAGTTGGTTTCCCATCTCAAGTTCAAAAATTACAAATACTTGGTTACTCTAGCTTTTGGTACAATTATTAATTAATTATTATTACTATAAAACAAGAGAAATAACAAAGGGGCTAAGCCAGGAGCCAGGCTGTTGAGTTGGGAACATGGGGACCCGTAAACGGGTTCAGGAGGCATGATGGTTCGCCATCAGTCGGATTTTTGGAACAGCCCCACCTCTTTGACAACTAACATTGCCAAGGTAGCAGCACGTGACACGACTACAATTAAATCTAAAGAATCTTTGCCCCACAAATTTAATTAATCCCCTTATGTGATCTGATCAAATATCACACATTTATACATATAATAATCCCTGTTTTATATTTGTCTTCTGATCTTGGGCAGCATAATGCTTAATTAAATATGGTGAGCGCCGTATTCAACTGCAAAACTAGGAAGATATTTACTATTTACTGCGCTTTGTTAAACCTCAACAAGGGATGCAATTAGTTGTTTTTTTGTTTGTTTTTTTGTTGTTAAACCTCAACAAGGGATGCAATTAGTTGTTTTTTTGTTGTTGTTCCCTTTTTTTATATTATTAGCAGGAAATAGCTTTTCACTCTTAGATTAAATTTTTAGCAATACTCTCCTATCTGACATCCAGTCATTTGACAGGGGAGAAAAAGAGAGAGTAAGAGAGGAAGATGACAACCTAAAAGACTAATCAGTACAACTCAATAAACTATCTGATACGATCTAAGAAACTAACCAAGTACAATTGTCGTTCGTGTCCAGTGAAAATAGGATACCAAATATGAGAGTAGGTCTAAATTTTTAATGATTTAAGTCACGAGTGTTCCTGTTAAAAATTTATCCTAATTAACATAATGAATAAAATAATAGTTCTTTTTTCTTATCTTTTTCCTTTTTCTTCTTCCCTCCTTCTCTTTAAACAAATGTCGTCCATTTCCGCCATAAATGAGGACCTTTTTTTTTTTTTGGCTGGCATAGACGAGGACTTTTTTGCCATAAATGAGGACTTGACAAACCACTAAAGTTTGTAAAACTAGTTACTGGCATAACCGTGTTAGTGCAGTACTATTGAATTTAACAAACTGTTATTCAATTGCCAAGACCTACTTCAATTAATTCCTAGTGACATAAATAGATTATTACGACACCTCATTTACAGTATAAATTCACATTTAACACATTTACCTGTATAAGAATCACGTTACTGTTTGTTTTTGTTTTTGTTTTTTGTTTTTTGTTTTTTTTTTTTGGTTACTCATTGTTTCATAATGAATTGGACCTAGTATGTCCTGCAAGCGTAGTCATAATTGCAATATCAACTATTTGATTCATGCGAGGCCTAGACATAATAGGAATGTCCTACGGATCCTAACTACAACATTTTTTTTCCCTAAATAAAACAAAAATAAATGAACAAACAAATAAATAAATAAACGGCAGTTTTACTATTGCTAAGCTCAGTGCGTGTAGAGAAATTTAGAAAAGTTTGGTTTTTAATCCAATATTACATTTTTGTATCCAACTAATTGATTATGCAGTTTATGAGATAAGCATAAATAAATCACCGAATAAAATCACGCAACGATAAATAATTATTGTCACTGTGTTTATGGTTTAAAATTCTAATGCTGGGTGGTATTTTTGAAGTTCTTAGGTGTAAAAAATTGTTCCTCAAAATTCAATACTTAACATGTATTTAGTGTTAAGATCTAAGGGCATGTTTGCCTCATCATCTCATTTGAACTCAAACTGTACTTTTTTTTGTTTTTTTTTTCCAAAAAATTTTTGTTTTTTTCCCAAAAAGTTTTTTGTCTTTTCTGAAAATTCAAAAAAATTTACTATTACAACTAAAATATTTCAACTCAAACTAACCAACCAAACAAACCCTAAATTATAAAATTTGAGTGTGATTTGAATTGAGATAATAATTTGAGTTGGATGGTTTGAATTGTTGTTTTATTAAAATTTGTGCTTCATAAGGTTTTTATATATTCAAACAACTAATTTTCTTTTTTCGAATATTATTTTCAATATTGAATTTGAAAAAGTTTCTTATTTGTATAAACTACCAACTATATTCAATTTCCTAGTAAATGGGCGTAATTTTGCGGGAAAAAAAATAATTACAAATGATTGTAAGAAAAAAAAAAAAAAAAGAAAAAAGTAATTGTGCTGGAATTGGTTTTCTATCTTGAAAGTAATGGCAAATCTGACGTCGATTTTGTGTTCGTTTGAAATTGGCAGTACCACGCCTCTTCGGCGGTGGTCGTGACCTCTTACATCGCTGGCCTGCAATGGATCAGGGATCTGCGAACTTCACCGTCGTTGAGAGACTGTTCAAAGCCCCAAATTATTGGAAATCGTCAAAAAAAAATATTAAAAAAAAAAAAGGAAAGGGGATAGCGAACTCATAGACAAAACAAGAGAGTATTGACGGGAATCATGGTGTTCGACAATCCCAAACAGGGAGATTGGGGAGGAGAGAGAGATAATTTCATTCATGATGTTTGATATGATAAGAAAGAAAGAAAATAAAAATCATTTTTCTTGTTTAGTATAGAGATATAAAGGAAATGAAAGAATATAATTTATTTGTAAAATAACTATAGTATTTCTAACTAATAAGGTTAATTGAATCCCCAAAAAAATCTTTCTAATTTGGAGGGATTAAAATTTAGGTTTTTTTAAGGATCGGGAGTATCTCTCCTCTAATTCCGTTATTCTTTTCTTCTCTCCTACCAAATAATCATAATTGTCAAAATCCTTTCACCTCTCCCTTTCCTTCTATATTTCTCTTATACCAAACACATTCTTAGCAGAACTGTATTAATATACTATCATCAAGGGATATGGTCTACCATTAAGACATTAAGGGTTCGTTTGGTGAATGAGTTTGAGTTGAAATTTTTAAATTTAAATAATAACTTTTGTTGATTTTTAAGAAAAGATAAAAAAAAATTTCGAAAAAGATAAAAAATTTTTTCAAAAAATGATAAAAATTTAAATTTAATTTTGAATTTCAAATGAATCCTAAATAAATATTTCTATTAGCTAATGAAGCAATCCTTTTGATAATGCTCATATTCTAAAGCTGGTCACTCCTTTGTGGGCTTTATTTGAGTTAAAAAGAAAAAGAGATAAGCACGAGAAAATTCTGATCAGCTGGAGTACTTGTCATATACACATTTTGATCTGCTACGTATAGAAATATGACAAATCATGCACTAGATGACAGCTATATAGGGAAAAAAAAGGTATTTATACGGTCGATTTGCCAGACAAATATGTGGTCCTCGTGGTTTGCACTCGTAACATGCCTTTCTTCATAAAGATATGCTCCTGTTTGTGTTGGTACTAATATTGTTATTAATCTTAATTCATTTATCAAAACATTAATCTTAATTCCCTTAAACGGGCAACATAAATATGTCACTTCCCATTTCACCTGGACGTAATTACCTCTCAATCCATATGCCACATTTCCAACAGTGGGATTTCCAAGAAACAGTAAGCTTTTGTGCAGTCTCACTCATTTATACAAACAAGGGAAAGTCCAAATCCTGTGACGGAAAAAATTATAAAAAGTTGCAAATATACCACGTGGTACGTGGGAATTCATTACTCTAGTCAAATAGACTGATCCTTAATTTTGATAAGGATAAAAATGTAAATCAAGTGAAAAATTATACTTTTCGAATAAATAATTTCTACAAATTTTCCAAATTAGAAGGGATGAAATGCTGTCACTGGACAATAACTTAAGCCATACATTTTGTTGGGTGGAGGAAGATTTTATCAAGGATCTATCATGAAAGTATCCTTGAACAATGGTTTACTGACATAAATTTGTAAGATGATGTTTGCATAGTATGCAATAAACTTTAAGGCTATATTTGGTGAGAATAAGGAAAGAAAACAAGAGGGAAATAAAAAAATAAATAAAAAAGAGTCAAGATTTTAGTTTTTCTTTATATTGTTTAGTATCATGGGATGAGAAAATATATATATATTTAATTATTATTTTATTTATTTATATATTTTCTTTTACTTCAAAAATAAGGATAAAAAAGTAATTTTAATCATTATTTAGATTATTTATGTTTTTGAGCCATTTTTAGGAAGATAAAAGTTAGCAGGTTCATAATAATTTTAATCCCTCGTATTTTCCTTTATTTTCTCTTTTATTTCTTACCAAACAACAAACAAAATCATTTTTCATCTACTTTTATTTTATACCACTTTCTTCGTTCATCTTTTACACTCTACCAAACATAGCATAAATATCATCTTTTACCCATCCTAGCCAGGAGGGCTTCTGAGGGCTTGTTCTTGGTTGCAAGGTTACTATACACTATTGGGACTGAAATTATGAGCTTATACCAGGGACCCTTCTTAAAAATAGTCATCTTTGATCCATGAATTAAGGGATTTATATAATTAGAGCATTATTAAGTTAGAATACTACTTGATCGGAGCATTATTAAGTCGGAATACTATATCCAAACACAATTAGATCGGAATATTAATGATCAAAACATTATGTGACCAAAATACTAAAGATCAGAATATCAACAGTCTAGTCAAAAAAAAAACTTAGTTGCATTTCATCATAATTCCGAGGCTTATAACGTTCGTAATAAATGTGAATAATGTCTATAATCAGTTACAACATTCAATGAATTTATTGTATTAAAAAGTGAGCAAACTCTCAAAAATTTTGAATTAATTGGAGAATTAACTCTTCATTTCCGATGTATATGTATCATACATCCCTCTAATAGGGAGGAAAAAACAGATACAATTTCAATATTCTAGAGATCATCATATTGGATTCCAGTTTTTTATTATATCATTCTAATAATTTTCTTGTGTATTCTTACTTTACGTTCTTGAATACTTTACTTGTTTTATTTTATTTTTAAATTCATGAATACTCACTTGGTGTTGACCAAATTTTACTCCACCACATATACTAAGAAAAGTTTAACATGATTTACAAATATTATGCACTATGATGACATGAATAGCAAATTGGCGGTAAGCTTTTACAGGAAACAAAATTTTTTAGTAAAGAAATATGTAAGAGGTTAGAATTGTAAATACATAACAGAATCAATGGAACCGAATCTTTTTTATTTTTTTAATTAATTTTTTTATTTTTAGGGTAATGAAACCCAAACTCTAGTCGCACGCCCCTTGTCATCTATCGTCCCACGTGTTCAAAACGAGATACCCGATTCACGCGCCAAGCGCTTGTGGAGTCCAACAGGCGACGAGATAAAACCAAACCAAACAGACTAGCATTTCCGTTCGGGAAAAAAAGAGAAAAGAAAAACTTCTTTTCATTAGCTTTCCAAAAAGGTCTTTTTAATCTTATAAAGTAGACCTACTTGCTCCATTTTCCCCACTACTAGTCCCAGTCTGCCTCTCCGTCTCGCTCCCTCTCCTTTCACTCCCCTTCTCGCGATGGATTCCGTCGCCATTTTCTGCACCGGGGCTCTCCTAGCCTGCGGCTTCTACTGGTTCGTCTGGATTCTCGGCCCGGCCGAGCAGAAGGGCAAACGCGCCGTCGATCTCTCCGGCGGCTCGATCTCCGCGGAGAAAGTCCAGGACAACTACAAGCAGTACTGGTCCTTCTTCCGCCGCCCAAAGGAGATCGAGAAGGCCGAGAAGGTTCCAGATTTCGTCGACACCTTCTACAATTTGGTCACCGACATCTACGAGTGGGGTTGGGGCCAATCCTTCCATTTCTCCCCTTCAATCAGGGGAAAATCACACCGCGACGCCACCCGCCTCCACGAGGAGATGGCCGTCGATCTCATCGGTGCCAAATCGGGGGATCGAATTCTGGACGTCGGATGCGGCGTGGGTGGGCCAATGCGGGCCATCGCCGCCCACTCGCGCGCCAACGTCGTGGGCATCACGATCAACGAGTACCAGGTGAACCGCGCCCGCCAGCACAACAAGAAGGCCGGCCTCGACTCGCTCTGCGAGGTCGTGTGCGGCAACTTCCTCCAGATGCCCTTCGCCGACAGCAGCTTCGACGGCGCGTACTCCATCGAGGCCACCTGCCACGCGCCGAAGCTTGAGGAAGTCTACGCTGAGATCTTTAGGGTTTTGAAGCCCGGATCTCTGTACGTGTCGTACGAGTGGGTTACGACGGACAAGTACAGGGCCGAAAACCACGAACACGTGGAGATCATTCAGGGGATCGAGAGGGGCGACGCCTTGCCCGGCCTGAGGAGCTACTCCGACATAGCCGAGACGGCGAGGAAGGTGGGCTTCGAGGTGGTTAAGGAGCGAGATCTGGCCAAGCCGCCGGCGCTGCCCTGGTGGACCAGGTTGAAGATGGGCAGAATCGCCTACTGGCGCAACCACATTCTGGTCACCGTGCTCGCCGCCTTGGGAATCGCGCCCAAAGGGACCGTCGACGTTCACGAGATGCTGTTCAAGACCGCCGATTACCTCACCCGAGGCGGCGACACCGGAATCTTCACTCCCATGCACATGATCCTTTGCCGGAAGCCCGATTCGCCTCCGTCCTCTTCTGTGGCCGATTCTTGAGGTAATTCCAAAGACCTCGCTTCGCTCCGGTACTGTCCCCTGTT
The DNA here is from genome assembly GCA_025413485.1 of Ficus microcarpa. Classification (NCBI taxonomy): domain Eukaryota; kingdom Viridiplantae; phylum Streptophyta; class Magnoliopsida; order Rosales; family Moraceae; genus Ficus; species Ficus microcarpa. Next base: position 32,146,716 of record CM046377.1, read on the forward strand.
CTGTCGTCGGTTACTTTAGTCGTCTTTTTTTTTTTTCCTAGTTTTTATTTTTATTTTTGGTTTTGTTTTGTTTTTTTTTAGTGCTAATTTATTTTCCATATTGTAATTTTGCTTTCGAATTATTAAAATCTCGTGGTTGGATACTTCCGTTTCTACAGCTGTGATTTATGATGCGCAATAGGATTCTATCTTCCAAAATCTTGCTCCATTTTCCTAATCTAGACTAGATTCCAATTGTTAATCAAAACGTACGTAACCTCGAGGATCGTAAAACACTAAAACCTAAAAAAGATTTGAAATTTAGAAGAGGGAAAAAACTGAATTACTCTGAGGAATCCTTTTCCTCAGATTTTCGGCCGCTTTTACTAAAAACTTCAGTTACATTGTGAATGGTAGTTGAATCAAATCACGGTAATGCCGCCCCTCAGGGGAAAAAAAAAAAAAGAGAGAAAAGAAAATCACGGTAATGCCGTGAAAAGAATCGAACGGCCCAGAATTGAACAATGTACAAACATAGAGGAGACAGTGGCACATGAGGGGCACGTGAAGCGTACGTGGTGGGATAGTAAGGATGGTAGAAGCTAAGCTTAAGCTAGGTGTTTTTCACTGTTTAGATGTGGAGCCACTTGGTTTGGAGTTGGGGTTGAGAGAGAAGGTCTGGATTGCAATTGTCGCCCAAACATGTGGGTGGCTTTTGTTTAATTTCGTTTGTCACTTTATGGTTGTCGTTGGGCTAATACTGGGGACTGGGTTTTACAAACACGCCGACATATAGGGACCACATTGGGTTTTTCAAATCTTTCAACATTTGCTGCTGTGTTTTATAAATAATGTTTGCATCTTTAAAAAAAATTAAATTAAATAAATTAACCAACAAAAGGATTAAAATAATAAGAATAATAACAGCATTCAGCATTGTTCTGGATTGCATAGTAACGACCTGTAGCAAATTGGATGTTTTAATTTGAAAGATTCTACAGGCATGTTCTGCTTGTCTGAATTTAATTTGGGGCAGGGTTCATTTAGTAATTGCTTTACTTTTTGTATTAACGTTCATGTAGTTAAATCTTGTTCCTTAGTTCTTGTCTTTTTCAGTTGGCTCAAATGACAAGTTTTATTTGACAATCACTATAGAAATCAACTGCGTTTAAGGGGAAACAACAATGTGAGTACATATCAATTAAGCCAACTTTTTTTTTCAATATATATAAGAAAGAACAACTAAGCAATTGTTGCATATGGTTGTGGGTTTCCGAGATGCTGCCGTGATTTGCGGGTATGGGCCTCGTGGGCCATTCAGATCCATATCATGGTTCCCTTTAGCAAAATAATAATAATTTTTGCAATTAATAAATGAAGTCTATTCAGTAATTTGCTGTACTCTGTCCCTCCTTTCCAGTTTTCAACAATTAGAAAAAAGAATAAAAGGAGTAACAGCAGGAAGAAAGCATTGATTTCAATTTCCACGAGCCAAGTTTGCTGACCTTTTTTCCCCCCACCCGTTAAGAACGAAAGATTTTTTCTATGGATTTTTGCAGGATGCCGAAGATATTCCCCATGAATATGATTGAGAAGAAGATTTTTATTATTGGGTGGATGTTGATTGGAATATTTTTTTGCGATGTCAGTTGTCCTAGTCTCTCTCGCAACATTTACGGACGGCCTTTCAAACCAATCACTTTGGATGTTGTTGAACGAAAATTAACGAATGATTTTTTTCTTTTTTTTCCTGGTGGCCAATCTCTTCGCTAAGATTTTTTTTTTTAATCTTATAATGATTATTGCTAAGATCCTTTGTTTCCACTGAAGTAGTGGACGTGGATTACGCCAGTTTGGAGACGGTTCCTTTGAAAGAAGCCAAGGCACGATTTTGTCCTTCCTAGATGATGTCGCTTTATTTTATTTTTGTCATTTTAATTAGTGATCATCGAACTGTACACCAAATTCAATGTTGATCCTTGTTTTGATTATAAACATCATAATATCTAAAATTTTGATATTGATATGCAAATGGTCATTCCGTCAATAATCGGTTACAAGTCATGGATGAAAAAAGTGTCATATGAGGGTACTGTGGGATCATTGTTTGTTTTATGGCTAAATTTTCTTTTAAACAGTTTTTCAAATATCAGCTCCAATTTTCATGACAGAGCACGTACCACTAACACCAGCAACAGTACTTGATAATAGTGATGAACCCACAGAGAGTGATGCACGAGTAAGATGGTTCGACAATGTTTTCTTTTTGAATGACCCTAAAACAAACTACTGTTTCAAAGTCACCCTCTTGTAATGTTATTTGAGTAACAACATAAAAGTTGAGAATAGTGTGATGTTTAAAATCAAAAGTTAGTCGAACATGATTGAGTATATAATCCATTCATGAAAATAACCTTTTTTGAAGGTTAAAAAAAAAAAAAAAAAACCATTCCACAAAATATGTGATACTCAGGTAAGGCACATTTTACATCTCAACCCAAAACATTTTAGGTAAGTACGTTTTATCATGTTCTTTGTCAAAGAACTATACTCAAAATTCTCAACCATGAAAAAAGACATTTTTAGATCTTATTGCATTTCAATAGAAACATTTTATTACTTATTTATTTTTCCTGTTATTAGGCCGTTCAAGCCCCACTCCAGTCCCTTGTGGTGCAATTAGAAGATGAGCTTTAGAGGACAAGTTGAGTTAGAAGAATAGCACTTTTGGAGAGCTGACATTAGCATTTCTGCGAGTGGTTTCGCAAAACATCACTTGAGCAAACAAGAAGACATTTTTCTGTTTCACTTTTTAGTTTCCAAGTCGTACATATGGAAGGCTAAATCATCTTTTTAGCACATGAAAGTCCCTATTTTCAAACCCAACCAACACAAAACGTGTTTACAATTAGTAATGGGCCTAATTCACAGCAGAAACGGAGAAGATGGGCTTAGCCCGAGACTTCCTACTCTTTAGGGCCCCACCTGAACCATCACAAAAATCCCCACAAAGAGAATAAAAAGCAATCTGCATAGAAAAAGTGTAGAAAAAAAATATGACCCAAAGTACTTGATATAATTTGGCTCTGGCCAAATACCAACCACAGGCTAAACGAGTGGATATGGTCTCTGATCACTAACGAGATTTTTTTGATGATCGTCCCTAATAAACGACGCACTTCCCTTCTCTACCCCTGAGCCTTCCCCATCTCCTCTGCAACACCCCCAAGAAACAAAAAAAAAAAAAAAAAAGAAATCCCAAATTCTACTTGATTTAACCTTTTGTTTTTCTCCTCCTCCAATGGCTACTACAATCACAAACTTTCTACCAAGAGTACCACCTTCCTCTCTTTCCTCATCACTCCAAAAAACGAACTCCACTTCCCACTCCCAATTCCCCATTTTACCCTTCCCCAGCTCCACCAACCTCCTCCGGCCAAAATCCAGAACAAAAGTGTCAACGAACACCCGAACCCCCAGCGTCGTCGTTTCGAAGGCCACGGCGGCTCCGGGGACAAAAAAGGCCGAGAGCGACGAGAAAGTTCAGAAGGTTCACAGCATAGAGGAGTTCGACGAAGCCCTTCGTGCGGCTAAGAACAAGCTGGTGGTGGTGGAGTTCGCGGCGAGCCACAGCTACCACAGCCGCAAAATCTACCCATTCATGGTGGACCTGAGCCGGACCTGCAACGACGTCGTTTTCCTCCTGGTCGTGGGCGACGAGTCGGAGAAGACCCAAGAGCTTTGTAAAAGGGAGAAGATAGAGCAGGTCCCACACTTCAGCTTCTACAAGAGCATGGAGAAGATCCACGAAGAGGAAGGGATTGGCCCGGACCAGCTCGTCGGGGACGTGCTATACTACGGGGACAACCACTCGGCTGTGGTGCAACTGCATTCGAGAGAGGACGTGGAGAAGCTGATCGAGGACCATAAGGTTGATCAGAAGCTGATTGTGCTTGATGTCGGGTTGAAACATTGTGGGCCGTGCGTTAAGGTGTATCCGACGGTGATAAAGCTGTCGAAGCAGATGACGGAGAGCGTGGTTTTCGCCAGGATGAACGGTGATGAGAACGATAGCTGCATGCAGTTCCTGAAGGACATGGACGTGGTGGAGGTGCCTACTTTCTTGTTCATCAGAGACGGTGAGATTTGTGGGAGGTATGTGGGGTCCGGTAAAGGAGAGCTTATTGGGGAGATTCTTAGATATCAAGGTGTTCGTGTGACATATTAATACATTAATTACAATGTAGCTAAGAATTTTAAAACTTTTTTATTTATAAAAAAAAAAAAAAAAAGCCATTCGGAATTTTTCGTGGGGAATCGTTTGGAAATGAATTGATGGAGAGGGCAAAGAGCAGGGAGAACTAAATTTACGTACTGATTTTGTGTTACATGGGTCAAAAATTTATTGTCACATCTGGAATGTTGCTATTGTGCAACTCTTATAGGGGATGCTGGGTTCGATTTATTGCAAACTATGCTACTATTATATATTTCACATATATATATATATATATCTCTATATGTGCGGTGGAACTGAAATAGATTTATGATAATTATGTCAATAATGCTATAAGATTAACTTGGAATGCTTTTAACTACTAAAAAGATGTATGAATAGCAAGGAGAGGGAGGGTTTTGGAGGTCATGGATATGGGGTTGTAGGTTCAAACTCTCATATTCGTAAGCTTTGGTTATTAGAAGAATTACATTTATTAAAAAAAATTGATGTGAATGTTAGACTGACATATGGTGAAAAAACTTGCAAATAAACAAAAAAAATGGATGCAATCTAATATGTGAATCGGATTGATTGGAATTTCGTAATAAACGTTTTAGTGTGAACTGGTTTATGACTTGTGAACTTAGCTTGATAGTCACTTAACTGGCAATGAATTCAAGATGTTAGATTAATTTTGGGGGTTTTTTTTTTTTTTTTTTTGGTACTTGATTAATTTTGGGTGTATAACTTGTCACAGAGAACTTTACTGTTTGTTTTGGCAAGTGTAGAGAGTTAAAATTAGTAAGAACGCTTTTCTTACGAGAAAGAGCTTGGATAAACAAAGCTTCCAAATTTTAGTTATAGTCCATAATTGATCAAACTGAACTATTTCAATACATCCAATTCATCCAAAAATATTTTGATGTCCAAAGACAATTGGATTTGATACTAATGGCATCTTTGTTCATCTGATTGGATTGGATATTGAAAATGAATTTTGAAATCCAATAAAACCAATCCAGTCTAGTGTATTTCTATTATATGACCGACATTTTTGTTCTTCCAATTAGATTGGATTAGATATTGAATGTGAATTTTGAAAATCTAATAGCACCAATTCAATCTAGTATATTTCTTTTATTCATTAATATTATTTTATATTATGTAACATGTACCATTTACAGAAAATTTTAGCTAGTATGTATGGTATATGAAGAGTTTTAGAATAGTCTGGTTTCTTCTTAACGTGCTTATCTTGTCGTTAAACCACACAACACCCCCCCCCCCCCCTCTCTTCTAGTTTTTGTAGTTTAATTTGGACACGGATTGTGTGTATGAACTCAAATTTTCTACTTAAATTATAGTGGATGATTTCAGTTTTTATGTTTCATGATGAATGGATGATGGCTCTTCTGAAAGTCCAAGAAAAAAAGAATTACAAATATCTAATGGAATTTTGAATTGTATTGGATTAGATAATAGCAATGCATTGAATTAAATGGGTTTGATTTTGAATATATATTTTTTTCGAATAAATTAGATGAAGGATGCTAAAAGAAGGGAATGCCCACCCCTATGCACAAGTGAGGTCTGGCCTGGATAACAATCTCTCTGGCCTATTGGGGGAGTTTGGTGGAAGATTATTTTTATTAATAATAAATTTTTTTGAATTTTCAGAAAAGACAAAAAACTTTTTGGGAAAAAGATAAAAATTTTTTGGGAAAAAGACAAAAAAAAGTTTGAGTTGAGTTGGTTGAGTTGATATGCCAAAGAAGCCCGTAGATTATATTAAGGGAGCAGTTAGACATCAGCGAAAATGACTTGACTTAAATTATATCGCAATTGAAGGTAATAGTTTAACAAACCTAGCTTTGTTTTCCTATTGTCCTATGTATTTTCTTTGCTGGTGACATTGGGAATTCTCATTTTAATGGTAACGTGTCAAGAGCATTAACACACGTGACGTTTATCTATACATATATAGAAAGCACCAAAAAAGTTACTGTGCCCCTTTTTCAACCAAGACGAACCATTTTCGTTGAAACCTCCACTTTTTTATATTTTAGTCCTTTTTTATTTTTATTTTTTGCTTTTCGGCTTAACCTTTTTTTTTTTTTTTTTTTTTTTTTCATTTTAGTCTTTTCTTCATATTGATATATTATTTTTCAATTTAGTACTTTTTTTTTGTCTTCTTTTTATCATGCACCCTTTTTTATTTTTTAGTCCTTTATTTGCACCAAAATGAAAAGCTTTTTATTTTTTTAGTCTTTTGATTTTCTTTAATTTTTTTTTGGGCACCGTTTTTTTCTTTTTTGTAGTTTGGTCCTTTCTTTTCATATTGGTTAATTCTTTTTTTCATTTTTTTTTGGTATTATTTTCATGCCTCTCTTTTTTATTTTCAGGTCCCTTTTTTTTTTTTTGGCTATTTTTTAACTTATAATTTTAATTTTCTTTTATCCAGATAAAATTTCTCAAATATATCAAATTCATGTGTTGTGCACATGTTTTAAACTAGTACTACTTAAAGTAGATTATGGGAACATCAAATGCAAATACTGATTAAAGCGGCTCAAAATAACTTGTAATTCAGCTCTAGACTTTAGTTAACCAGTAATTTCACAGGCTTCTAACCGTGTAAGACAGTGATAAACTGAGATTTGCACTAGTAAAAATGTATTTACTTTTTTTTCCCTTTCCCTTTTGTGTATTAATGGTGTGCCTGAGGCCTCTTAAACAAGTAGTCGGCTTTAATCAACATGGCTATTCGCTAGGCCTCACTCCACCGGCGATGTAGTTGCTTCAAATGAAATATTTTACTTTTTGGAATAGGTCCGTTTTTATTTGTCTTTTCTATCTTTACAATAATATAACATATGGAATGTTCACTGAATAAACATGATTTTTTTTAATTGATATAGCATTTTAATAACGTGTCATGATTTTTTTTTTCAAATAAAAAACATGGAAGACTGTTAATTTGGATATTACTTTTAATTATGTTCTCTAAAGGAAGCTCATGAATATTCTCAAATACTGAAAAATTGAATATCATCTTCCAATTTTTTACTTTTGTAAATTCTCTATCCTAGAACAATCATTATGAGGTATAACAATGTGTTTTTATAAAATTAATTTTAACTAAAAGTTTCATCAAATACAATTTTTTGTTTTCAACTTGGGGTAGGGGAATTCAAACTCTATACTTTTAGATAGAGTTGGCGTGATATTACTGCTTAAATTATGCATGCGATCACATCAAGAATGGATTTTATGAGTAAAAGTACTAGATTTCATTTTTTTGAGAATTAAAAAGAAAATATAACGTGTTATTGGAAAAACCGATCCCAAAAAAAAAAAGAAAAAAGAAAACACATGGAAATTTTTTGATATTTTCAAAATTTTTAATGGGAATTCCTAATGCTTCTATTTATTAATTAAATTAAGATTTAAGCATACATGTTACAATTGGGGTGGTTCGTTTTTTTTTATACAATTAAAGGATCATGACTTTCATTTGTAAGAAGGTCGTCAAGGAACAAAGGGAGAAAAGAAAAGGTTTATTAAAGAAGGATGAAAGAAAACTGGAGACAAGAATTCAGAGAGTCGAGCAACATTATTATAAATTCTTTATCGTGCTCCTCCAAACCGGGTCAAAAGGAAATTCTTGTATCTATCGAAATATAATTTTTCCCTCCTGAAATCAATGGCACACAAAACCCAAATGTCATTAAAAAGATTGAAGTTTGAAATCCCGGTATTTGTTCTCACCATCATTACAAGTAACTTGGCCTTCTCGAATTTAAGTATTTCTTGATCAACTTGCTTAATTTCTATAGAAATTAAAGAGTCCTAGTAATTGGCTCTACCATTTTGGTTAACATCATAATTATGGCTGTCATGTGTTATCCATAACTTTAAGCAAAGTTTTACTGAATAGTAAATAATGTGCAATGTTATTTTCTGATACCACAAAGATTACCACATTATCCCTCTTAAAAAAAAAAAAAAAAGAGGAAGATTACCACATTAGATTACAGCCGTTAGATATTTAGGTTGCTTGCTAGCAACTGTTGTGTACATTAATGCCAAGTTCTTCTAGTGAGTTATCCTCTCAACTATTTGGAATTGACGTTAAAACCACCAATTAACCTTGCAACTGCATTATTCAACTGTGGCTGGTTACTGCGACGGCAAATATATATATATATATATATATGATTGTTTTCGTATAATACATATATATATAATTATTACTATTTTTTTTAATTCATGGCTACAGAAGTTCGTAGATACTTTTAGATATTCTAACTAGATCTTGACACATCCTTAATACCCTTGTATAATTATTGGAAATGCATAATTATTGGAAATGCATAATTATAGCCAAAAATCTATAAAATTGAATTTGAAAGGGAACACCAAAATCCATAAGGAAAACAAGACCACATGTAATATATATATATATATATATATATGAACAAGTATGTGGCTAGCTATTACATTTTTTTTCGTTTAAATTACAGATAAAAATCAATCTAATAACAGTAGTTTTCCTTGTGATCCAATAGTATGTAGAACACCAACAATAGATAGTGCCTCTTCAAACATGTAAAGAACAGAAAAATAAATAAAGAAATTAAAAAAAAAACAAAAAAAAAATGTGAAAAAGATTTTAATCAATTTGATCCGACCAGTTCAAGAGGCCTGGGTGGAGCCATGGTTCTTCTCTTCCACAGATTAATTTCCTTCCTTGGCTGCAAAGGAACTTCCCTGTCAACATTAATTATAGGCGCGGAGAAGGGAATCATGATCTGCTCTTCTTGATCACTCTCTTCATCATCGGAGTAGTGAACATTCCGGTGATCCGCGTCCACCGGTGTAACCTGCGCCGCCCAGTCGAAATTTGACAAGGAATGATCTCGTCCACTTGCGAACCGCTTCAGCTGACACAAAGAAGGCGCTCTATCAGGAAGCTTAGGCTTATTCACGTTGTGATGGTGATGATAATGATGATCATGATGATCATGATCATCATCAACCGAAGCATCAGATTTTCTCCCAGGCTTAATTGTGCTAAACATCCTCCTGATTGCCAAGGCGTGCTTCTTCACCTCACGTGGCGACCACGTGACCGGCTTGGAGTCCTTAACCTGCGCTGAAACTCGCTTTTTCAGCTTCTTGTGATCGTTGATGATCTTCTTGTGCTTGTGCTTGATTTGGCCGATGCACGACACTTTCGGCGACGTCGGTTCTTCCTCCTCCGCCTCTTCCCGCCTCCGCTCTTCTTCGGCCTTCTCCGAGCTTCGTGAGGAATCATCGGCATGATCGGACCCGAGAATCTCTTCTCTCTGTTGGGACTAAAAGGAAGGCTTTGGTGATGAAAATGGACGACCGACACGGCTCTTGGTAAGAACTTCAAGATCTTATTGTCTCGGTATTTCGCTTGCTGCTTCTCCATATCTTTTCAACCACTTTTTGAAGTTTGATCTCTTACTTTATAACACTTTTCTGTTTATATAGTACAATGAAGAATGAGAATGAACTTTTATAAGGCCTTGATTTTGACAATGTCAAGGTGGGACGAGATGGATAAGGAGGAGGTGATATACATATACATATATATATATATATATATATATTTTGTTGAGGGTGTTTTTTGATTTTGTGGTTGGTCAAAGACTAAACATAACCTTGTGAGGCCACCGATATTTAATAATACAGCTTGCGGTTGATGCAAGTTTCTGTCTCTTTCTTTCTTTATGCACGCGATTTAATTTTGCATTCAACGAATGGAGCCGCGGGGCCCCTATTTGAATATTAAATTATTATTATTATTTTTTTATTGTTTTGTTTTGAGAAGGAATTAAATAGCTAATTCAAAATCCATGTTTTTCTCTCTAGAATAATTTAATAATATTGGCAATGAACTTGATCTAATCATTACACATTACACGTGGTTCAATCTACTTAGGATAATTACGGTATCAGATCACGAATGGAAGAATAAGCAAAATAAGAGAGATGGACTAAAAAAAAGTCTGATATATATTTTAATATGTGGTTAAATTACTTTTCTTTAAAAAATATATATAATAAATGACTGAAATTTATAAAATTATGAAAATGATTTTTTTTTAAAATACTAATTGATCAATATTAATATGCGTCTTTTACTTATTAATTATGGTTAATTACTGATTGATTGAGTCAATTAATAAAATGACTCAATCACTTTCTTTTATTTGTTAAGCAACCTTTTAAAAAATTTTATTGGCAAAATGACTTCGAAACGATTGAGAACAACAGGTTTTTAGTCGGCCATTTCAGTGTTAAAATGAAAAAAATATTATTTTACTAATTTTAATTTTTAATGTTGATACTTTGACAAATTCGTTCTTATTAATTATGGTTAATCACTCAGTGAATTAAAAAATTTGACCATTTACTTAAATTAGCATTTAAAAAATGTTTGTCTACTTTTTACTAAAAAAAAAAAAAAAAAAAAAAAAAAAACTCTTTATCTACTTAATTTTTCTCTATATATTATCTTTTGAGTGCTGAATTTCCACTATATGGCTCAAAAAAAGACTAGTACCCGTGGACAAATTTCCTTGTTCTTATAAGGAAAATAAAAACTAGCGTGATGTTCATTAATTTGTTTCGAGAAACTCCGTCCAGGTTTGATCTCAAAACTTAATTAGGTGTTTAAATATTGATTGAAACATTTATTTAAACAATTCAATTCATCGAATTCTGATGTGCAAATTGTACCAATACTTCTACTGGAATTTATGATGAGTGCCAGTCTTTGACCGAAACCAGCCGAACTAATGCTTGTCTCGGAATAATATTTTTCTTATCCTATGGATGAAAAGATCATTTCAACCCTTCTTAATTTAAAATACTTTTTTCGATTGACATATTCGTGGCACCAATATTAATTTGTTTTGCATTGTAAAAAAGAATAAATAAAAATTGAGTTTGAAAGTGGTCCACCATATTGAAATTTGTTGTTAATTAGCAGGAGCTGCATTTGTCTTACTCAAGATGTGTAATTTAGACGTTGGTACGTTTTTGTTTGGCTGCTCAACTTTGATTTTTCAAAAAGGTCAAAAGCAAAAAATGTTTTGACGTATATTTGTTCGGCTTTTAATTTTAATGGGGATAGAGTCAGACTTCAACTTGAATGAAAACTGGTTCTCTAGCCGGCAAAAAAGAGTGTACAGTCACGAGAGAGTAATTCCCACAATAATTTGAAACTTCAAAATCCGTTTTTCCTTTTTTCTTTATATATATTTATTGACGTATATTACGTTACTACTTCGTTTCTTCTTTTTTCTTTTTAATTATTGTTATTATATCATCAAATTTTATGTCATTCTGGCTTCGTTTTTATAGCTTTAAAAACTCACCTTATTTATATACTTTGAAGCTTATGCATGAGCATTTTTGTAAAAATAATAATAAGAAAAAAGAGGTTAAATACGAGCATATATTTTTTTTCTAAATATTTTTTTATATAAAAAAAAACCAACAAAAAAAGGGTAGGTGAAATTTTTTTTTTTTTTACCCTTTTCGATGAAAATCCTATATTTAAGAGTAGATTAAGTGAGATTGATCATTTTATTTTACCAGTTTCAAAATCGTTCTTATGTTGTCGTCTAATCCATCGGTGACATAAAAAATTGTCCTAATATATGTATTGTTCCTTATATTGTCCTCTTTTAGTGGAACATTTATATTGTTCTTTATCAAGTGTATAACGGGGCGGCGTTTGTCACACTGTAATTGAATAACTGGATTAGTTTTGTTTTTTCCCCAAAGAACATAAGAGTGACGGAATAGAGTCAAAAATCTAAAAATGGGCCACCGGATTAGGACGATATAAAAAGACTAATTGTCAATTGAAGAGAGAGAGAGAGAGAGAGAGAGAGAGAGACTTTTAAATGTAAGGCAGTTTCGCTTAATAGGAACACGGTTTAGGAAGATGCACAAGTAGACGCCGCACACGGTCGGTAACAAAGAAGTGGACATTCCCATTTGCACGAGTAACATGTGATGCTTTTTCTCACGGATGCTGCAGGGTCACGAGATCCTTCCTTGTCGCTCCTGTACATTAGTCAGTCAATTATACTAATCAATTCTAGCCCCCCCAAAAAAAAAAAAAAAGTCAATTACGCTAATCTACGTTTTTAGCTCCTTCCGTCCGGAATTACAATTACCCAATCACCATCATTTTCTGACCAAAGATTTTTTTTTTTTTTTTTTTTTGTGCTCCGATCCAATGTCTATCTTTTTTAAAGATATAAACTTGGACTTTTAAACACCTTCCGAAAATGTTTGTGGATTGAATTTGGTTTTGCATTTGTTCTATCACATATTGAATATACATACCGAAATATAATGTAAGAACTAGATTTTTGTTTTATTGGTAAGTATTTGTTATTTTAGTTTTTTATTAATTTTTTTAACGGGTTGATTTATAACTAGGAGTAGTTTTGCATGTTGTGCTATAAATTGTTAACATGTATACTTACGCATCTAAATGTTGAAAGAGTTAGGGTATTTAGCACTAATGCCCTTAAAACTTGTCATCTTTTGACAACTTACCCATAAACTTCTAATTTTAATAATTTATCACTTGAACTTGTTAAATTGTTGCAATGTATCAGTTATGAATTAATTTTTTTTGTTAAATTAGTTATGAAAATCTCACATAACATCATATAAAGATGGAAAATTCCATTTTCAACCAAAAATTCCCAAATCTAATACAAACCCTAATGTAAATCTTCCAATTTCAAATCTTTTATTTAATGTAAAGTTAACTAAAAGGGGTACACTGCAACGATTTAACAAGTTCATGAAACAAATTGTCAAAATTAAAAGTTTGAGAACAAGTTGTCAAATGATACAAAGTTTAGGGAGTATCAATTCTAAACACCCAAAAGGTTAATCAACATTAAAACAGACAATATGGTATGTAAAAGTCCAATTTTTATAATAAAATTTGCATACGTATTAGGGATGACAACGGGATAGAAAGGTGCCAGGGAATGCTTTCCCGTTCCCATCCTTGCCACCATAATCATCCCCATCCCCATCCCCATCTCCTTCTCCAATTTAAATAGAAATGGCGCCGAGGACAAGAATTTCTCATTGGAAGGGCTTCTTCTATACCCATCATATTTCTCATCTATTATAAATATAAATTTGAAAATAAATATAACAAAGTAAAAGCAAACAATAAAGCAGACAATGAACCATAATTTAGTTCAAAACCAAAGATTTCATAAACAAACCAACTTCTAAATATATGCAAATAAAATCTTAAAAAAGAAAGCTATTAAATATCTCATCAAAACGTTACAAATTCTCAAAACTAAACATTTATAAAACACTTAAGCTATAAAAAAAACTTGAAACCATAAAAATAAATGTAAAATTATCCTTTTTTATCTATTTCTCATAATTTCAATATTCATTTCATAAATGCATATATTTTCAAAAATCATTTTCGTAGTATTACATACTTATAAATGTATATGAAATCACACATATATATGGAAATATATATATGAGGATGGAAGCGAGGAAGGAGTGTTTTCCCTGTCCCCTCACCGTTAAGTTTCAGGATAAGATTTCATCCCCATTCCCATTCTTAAACTTTGTTCCCATCCCCACCCTATTAAGAGCGGATTCCTGTGGGGGTTCCGCGGAGAATATTGTCATCCATGATATGTGACACAAAAATATATAAACCAAATACATTTATATTTACATAAAAGTTAAACGTGTAATTGGCTCTGGCACTAGCCACGTCGCAGTTTGGGTCCCAATAAAACTGTGCTAGTCGATTGTGGATCTCATTAAATGGATATGAATTTTATATTGATTCAGTCATGACTAGTGCTGGGCTATGGTAGGACCAAAATAAACATGCTATACGTGTTCATATGTGTGTATTGTCTTTTACAATGTGTGAGACACAAACAGACAAGAAACCCAAATTCTTACGCAAGACCCATTAAACTTTGGAGTGATTTTGTGGACCGCCGGGCACAAACATGTGCCTCGTCCGGTGGAAAGTATGGGTCTCCCAAAAGACCTGTTATTCTGCTTATTTCCTCTCTTACTTATTCTTCATTTTCTTTTGTTTTTGAAACTAATATCTTCCATCCTATCTTTCTCCTTTGCTTTGCAGCGCAGTTGAGGGCTCCTCCATCTCCTTTTTGAAGCACATTTCTCTCCTTTATGGTTATCCGTTTTCATTGTGAGAAACGACAGTAGAAACCTACCATAAATACGGTAAACGACAGTTAAGTTAAAAAGACAAGAAGGAGAAAATGGCAAATACGTTCAAAGGCAACTAACTGAAAACGACAGAAAGGTAGAACTTATTAAACGACAGCAAATTCATAAACAACAATAGCTCGGAAACGACAACATAATTGAAGTCAATAAAGACAAAGTAGAAAAAAAAAATTTCACAAGACAACACCTGAGGACACGATAGGCATATAAAACCAGGAAAAAGCAATAGACGACAAACTCAAAACGACAGCATAAAGAAAGCAACAACTTAACTGCAAACGACTACTAGAAGAATAAACGACAAAAATGAAATAAACGAGCAATCATAAAAAGACGGTGAATTATATAAAATAGGGGAAAAAACAACATTGAATAAGAAAAGAACAATGATGCCACTAATAAAAGATTATAAATAAATAAATAAACGGCAACCAAATGAAAAATCCCGACAGATTAAACAACAACCATTGCACCAACGACTAGAAAAGCCAAAACGACAACTAAAAGAAGAAGCGAGACAAAGGGGGAAAAAGGGAACAAGACAGACTCTGAAAACAAATACACTGGAAACGACACCAAAAAGACTAACAAAGACAGTAAACGAGTACGTGGAAAGTGCTATTATGTAAGACCATAGATAAAGTACAAACATAAAACGGCGATAAAACAAAAGACATACCCCAAAAAAAACGACAAAAAGCCTGAAACGAACAACTTATACGGCAAAAATAGCCTGAAGGAAAACTGCACATAACGGAACGACGGAAAGCAAAGGAAACGACACATATTTGTGAACGGCAATGGAAACAAGGAATAAACGACACAAAACTATGACCTACCAAGACGATGGTATGAAAACGGCAGCAAACTATAAATGCGATAAAGCAAAAGATACCCAAAAAAAAAAAAAAAAAAAACGAATGGAAGGAAAACGATGACAAAAACCAAACGTCAAATAAGAACGAAACAACAACATAAAACACTTCAAAGACATTAAAAAGAGAAAATAAAAATAAAAAAGGGACGGAAAATACTGAAAGGGCTTGAAATTATTAACAACAATGAAAAAGAACACCAAATTAGGAACCGAAAGAAGGGACAACAAGTAAAGCAAAAAAAAAAAAAAGTAAGGAAGCAGGAATATATTACTATTGACAGTAGAAAAGGAAAATATTATGATCACATGTATAATCTACTAATTCTATATAATAAAATAAAAATTAGAAAAAGGAGGAGTTATTCTTAAAAGGAGGGGGGGGGGGGGGGGGAGTATTTGACATTCTTAATATCTAAGTCAAGTAGTATTCTAGAATTTACTCCCTAAGATGAAAAGCAGATTGTGAATGTGTCTACAAAGAGAGAAAGCATCATTAGAATACGGCTTTTTTAGATTGATGAGCTTTTAAACTTATCATAGAGTTATAATTTATATTTTTAATTTTTAATTTTGACAATTTATATTATGAATTTATAAATATGTAGTAAATTATATCTCATTGATAATAATATTAATCTTTTAAAGAAAATTCATACGTGATTTATACATGATTGTTAATTCATAATTTAAATATTTATTTTTATTTTTATTAATTAACAATCTACATGTAAAATATCAATTTTTATTAAAAAACTAACATCATTTATTAATGGGATACAAATTATTACATATTTATAAGTTTATAATGTAAATTATTAAAATTAAAAATTTAAGGTGTAAATTATAATTCTATAGTAAGTTTAAGATGGATAAGCACAAAAAGTAAAGGGAAAAAAAAGAAAAAAAAACTCTTGGGTTGAGCTCCTTCACTATCAGCAGATTTCATCAGCGCGAGGAGTGAGTCCGAGACTAAAATCTCCATCAAGCTGTAGCAGGTGTTCTCTCTCGAAGCCCCTGAATCGTTTCCCCAGGTTCGCCTTGAAATTTACATGTTTTAGAATTTCAATTCCTCGGACCCTAGTTTCGATGTATTGTTGTTAATCGTCATCTCAAAGTTTGAGCAAAAAATGCAGTAATTTCAATTCAAAGCTTTCGAAATTCGTTTGATAATCTTCTTTCAATTTAATTTTGTTTTCAGAAATTAACCGTTTCTCCAATCGCCTTCACTCATTGGAAAATCTATACGAAGAAGTTCTGACTGGATTCTGTTAGTGATTAAGGAAAAGAACCAGTAATGGCTGTTACCTTCGATTTGCGGGATTTTATTCTGCGTGCTCGAGTATTGAAGCTCTATAGACAAGCACTAAGGACTGCCGGAAGAGCCCCTGTTCATGCTCGAGGTAAAAATTTCTCTCTTCCAAACAGTTTTCCCCCCACAAATTGTACCACATAACACTAGATTTTAAGATGAAATGTTAGCCAAAGAAAAAAAAAAAAAACTGATAAATTTCAGAACTGTTCATATGTTTTCTTTATATGTTAATTCAGTCTGAGGAATCTGTAGATTGACTTTTAGCTTCAAGTGAATTTGGTGGACAAAACTTTTGTTGCCGAATCTGTCCACTATTATGTATCCCTTTCAGGTAGCTTATAAACAAACTAGTTCTTATGTTGAGTGTCGCAGACGTTAAGTAAGATTTTCTTGTCTTCTGATGAATTCTACATTCTAATGTTGATGCCTTAGTAACATGTTTCATGTCATGGACTTCTGTGATTACTTATGTGCATATCTAGGATTTCGGGTGTTGTATGTGAACCCATTTTTTTTTCCCCTTCTCTTTTGAACAGCGGAACTAAGACAGGCGATTAGACAAGAGATGGAGAATAACCGAAACTGCGATGACAAGCAAAGGATCCGTTTTTTGATTAGTGAAGGATCAGAGAGACTGAAAGGTCTCAGGGAGATGTTAGATATGCAAGGCCACTCTTAGCGGGGTACAACTGCCCTTCTTTTTCCTACCTTTTTTTTTTTTTTTTTTTTTAAATTTTTTTTTGGGTGAATCTTGGTACATTTTCTATTTATTTTTATGTAACTTGATGATGATAAATGATCAAGCTTACACATAAAAATTGCTCAAGTTCCATCAAAAATTTGATCATTAAATTACGAATGCAATACAGTTACAAAACTCAAAACAAAGAAATAAGAGTAGGCTAATTCTACAGTGGACGAGTTACAAATCCCCTAGCGACCATTTTCTCCACCAACTCCTCATGCTTCTTCAGCTGCCCTGCCTTCCTCAGCTGCTCCAAAACCATCTCATAAACAGGCAAACTCGGTTTCAAGCACTTCTCCTCAATCATCTCCCTGAAGAACTTGTAGGCATTATTCCAATGCCCCATCCCGCAAAACATCACGATCAAAACCCGGTAAGTGTTCACATTAGGCTCGACCTCATTCTCATCCATCTCCTCCTTCAGCTTCAGCACCATATCAGTAGACTTTGATTCCGCAAACATTTGCATCAACACATTGTAGGTCACAGTGTTAGGCTTGCACTTCGAGTCCTTCATCTTGGCAAACATCCTATGAGCACCATTGACATCCTTCAACTTTGCGATCAACCTAAAAATTGGGTTAAACGTAGATGAATTCAGATTACACCCTTTCTTAACCATCAAGTTAAAACCTTAACAGCCTCATCAAGATTCTCATCCTTGCAATGACAATCTATCAGAAAATTATAAGTAATCACATCGGCTTCGCATTTCAGCCTCTTCATCTGGTTAAACACTTGCAAAACCTTTTGTGTCCTTCCAGCCTTCACATGAACACGCATGAGATTATTGAAAGTAACCGCGTTCGGCTGACAACCGCGGTCGATCATCTCCGAGAAAACGTCGTGGGCACGCGTGATTTGCCCACACCTACACAAAGCGTCAATGACAATAGTGTAAGTGTAGACATTAGGCTTAACACCCGCCATTTTCATTTCGCCAAAAACCTTCTCCGCCTCCGAAATGTTACCAGCACGACACCATCCGTGGATCAAGTTTGTATACAAAACGACATCGATCTCGAACTTATGCTTCAAGCTATCGAAAAACGACTGCGCTTCGGTCGCTCTTCGTTTCTTGCACAGATTGCTAATCACAACAGAGAAAGCAATCTTATCAGGCTTGCAGCCATAGTCGTCCATACGGTTAAACGCGTGCACCGCCTCCGCAGCGAATCCGGCCCTAACGTACCGGCGCACGAGGATCGAGAAGGTCTCAACCGTAATTTCGACGTTCCGGGACTTCATGAGGTCGATGACGTGCCACGCGAGGTCGAAGTGTCTGACCTTCCCGGCGAGGTCGACCATCTCGTTGTAGGGCTCCGGAGATTGGACCAAGCCGTGTTGGGACGTGGCCCAGTTGAAGAAGGCGAGGGTCTGGAGGACCGGGATGCCGTGGCGGACCCCACCGCATTTCTCGATCACGCGGCGGACGACGGCGGGGGACAGGGAATGGACGGCGGAGATTTGGGAGAAGTCGAGGGAGAGAGAGGGGATTGTGAAGTTGGGGTTGGGAGGGGAGGGGTTGGAATCGGGGCTTGGGTTTTTGCGGTGGTGGAGTTTGATGAGGGAGTGGAGTTTGTCGGCGATTAGGGTTTCTTCGGCAGACAAGTTGGTAGTGGCGGTGGTGGGGGGGTTTTGGGGATTGTCGTTTTTGTCTTCTTCTGAAAGATGTGCTTCTGAGGAAGATGAAGATGACGAGAAAGCGTAAACTCCCAAATGGCGTTTGAAGGAAGAAGAAAGGAGACTGGGAAAACGTAATTTTGATTTGGTTAACGCCATTTTGGAAGTGTAGCTTCGTGCTTCCACAGAAACAATGGCGGCAAAGAGGAAACTCAGAGGAAAGGGAGAAGTTTATTAGTGGGGTTTTGCTTTGCCACGACGGTACGGCGGCGTTTAGGCCTTTTGGTTCGTCCTATCAAAGTTTTGTACTCGCGGCTACAACAGTTTTTAGTTGAAGAGCGCCTCGTCCCGGTTGTTTTAACGTCGTTCGAGTTCTTTTTTGTTTTTGTCGTTTTCGCTCTTGATGTCGTTTTTGGATTTAATGTCGCCCTTGAAGGTAGCTCGTTTGGTGCGGAGTAATTTGAGTTGGGATTTTTAAGTTTCAATAGTAAATTTTTTTGAATTTTTAGAAAGGAAAAAAATTTTTTAGGAAAAAAACAAAAATTTTTTGAAAAAAAGACAAAAAAAAGTTTGAGTTGAATGGTTTGAGTTGTTCAACCAAACATGACTTAGTTTTTTGTTTTTTGTTTTTTTTTTTACGGTTAAACTTAAAATGTCTTAAAAAATAATAATAATACAGATCTTGTCACATTTTCCTAATCATTTAATGCAATTAAAAATATATCTCATTTCGAATTAAAATAATAAAGTCATGGATTTTTAAAATTTGAGTTTTCAAAAAAATAGGTAGAAATGCGAATAAAAAAATTGATTTATTTTTTAAAAAATAAAAAATAAAAAATACATGTGAAAATTTTTGGTTGAATTTGACCAAACAAAAATAGGCTTAGGCTTAGCTTCTAAAGTTAGGGTCCATTTAGATCAGTTGTTAGAGTTGGAATTTAAAAGTTAAAATTGAATTATGTGCTCGTTGAAGTGTAAATTGATTTGCTATTTCCATTTATCTAATGAGTCCAGTCGGCATGTTTTACCTAGTTGGAATTTTTATTTTGGATCATTTACCTAGTCAATTTACGATTTACCTGGTAAATTTTCTGTTTATATAATATATTTGTTACATACTTTAAATATTTTAAAACCTTCCTATTTGCTCTAAAAATTTTCGTGAAAATGCTATTTATTATAATTTTCCTTTAGTTTGTAATGTCAAACCCGGTCCACGTTTTATTTATTAATGTGTTGGAGTGTTTTTATGGAGAATGACAAAAACAATTATAAATAAACAAGTAAAAAAGTAGTGACTGTAATAGAAAACATTGATTTTAACAATAACAATAATAATAATAAATAAAACCGAAGAATTTTATTGAAAGAAAACTATGACATTAAAAATCTTACCAAGTAAATACTTAAATTATATAAAATGTTTATAAGGAAAAGAAAATGCGCCATCAATCTCACACAAAAATTATAAAACAAGTCGTTAAAAAGAACAAAATTGTTGAGCCGATACTCAAATGCTCATACTCATTCTAGGTCCTTTATTTTCTTTTCTCTTGGGCCCATTTAAGAGGACATCTTAATATGATGTTTTGAAAGTTAGATCAAAAATATGTGTTTAGGGAAGGGGGGACTTTAAAAAAGTTACATACAAAAATAGTGCAAAAATTTAAAATGTGTTTGGAAAAAAATATCTTGTTCATCTCTTCATTAGGAGCATTTTGACAAAACAATCATCTTATTTCGATTTGAAATAAGAAAATTATGGACTTTTAAAATTTGAGTTTTTTTAAATGAAAAAAAGAGAAAATTTGATATAGAGTTAGGATTTTGAAATCAATATAGTATTTAAAATACCATCTGGACAGTAGGCTCCAAAAGGACCCTTAATTTGTTTCGTGCTCAAAAATCAAATCAAACACGAGACGATCAATAAAAAGTATATATTGGACTCATTTGATAATCTAGTCATGCTCATTCCAACCCACTAGGCATGACTCGTTTTGTTGTCTCTTGATCCACGCTATAGAACAAAAATATTATGCAAAATCCTAATTTGGCTCCAATCATTCTCCTTCAAAATTCCTTTGAAGGAAATATTACTCGGACCTTCTCTTCAATTGTCTTAATTAAGTTTCCCATCCATCCTAATTTCATTACCAAAACAATTCATGACTGCCAGCTGTATTACAGTACATGCAATAAGTATTTTAAAACAACAAATCCTTTTATGGCTTCTTTCTCAAAAATTTGTTTCCTAATATGTTTGCATTTCCAGGAGAGATTCAATTTCTGAAGAAATAAATATTGACTCATTTAATTTCGAATCCCACCGCAAATACATTCACCTCTCCATATATTCAAACATCTTTTGCAAAACTTTCCTATCGAAATATAAACCAAAATAGATTGTCTATATTCATTCATTCTAGTACTAGTCGTAGATAATTTCTTTTGAGTTTCTTGAAATGAAAGAGAGAGAAATTTTGATGTAAAATTAGGAGTTTAAAATTCAGATGGTATTTTATTTGGATATCTGATTCTAAAAAGATCCTTAATTTGTTTCGTGTGCAAAAATACAATCAAATACGGGATGATCAATAAAAAATACAGAATGGACTAATTTGATAATCTAATCATGCTCGTTCCGACCCACTAGGCATGGCTCGTTTTGTTGTCGCTAACGCTCGAACCACGCTATAGAACAAACAATACCAACCAAAATCCTAATTTGGCTCCAATCATTCTCCTTCAAAATTCCTTTGAAGGAAATATTACTCGGACCTTCTCTTCAATTGTCTTAATTAACTTTCCCATCCAGCCTAATTACCAAAACAATTCATGACTGCCAGCTGTATTACAGTACATGCAATAAGTATTCTAAAACAACAAATCCTTTTATGGCTTCTTTCTCAAAAATTTGTTTCCTAATATGATTGCATTCCTGGGAGAGATTCAATTTCAGAAGAAATAAATATTGACTCACTTAATTTCGAATCCCAACCGCAAATACATTCACATCTCCATATATTCAAACGTCTTCTGCAAAACTTTCCGATCAGAACAAAAACCAAAATAGATTGTCTACATTCATTCAACCTAGTACTAGTCGTCGATGGTTTCTTCTGAGAGTACTCCACGCTTAGTGACATTGAAGGACTTGGTGCCCCATTGTCCACGGAAGACTCCGGCACCGCCATTCCCCGGAAATCAAAACGGGCAATATGTGAAGGTTAAGAAGCCGCTGCAAAGAGGTGGAACAATGGTGTTTTGGGCTCCGAAGACGGTTTTGCTTGACGAGGATGAAGATATTAAAGGTTTGACGTTCCCCCTTGAAGGCTTGTTCGAGTTCTTTGACGGGTGCGTTGTTGACAACATCAAGAGATGGATTGACAGGCTTCTTGGCCAAATTTTTAGCTTACCCAAATATGATGTTTCCAATAAACGGATCTAGATGACTGGTTAGAGTTGTGAATATATTTTTTTTTTTTTGTTTTTAAATTTTATGTGACATGATTGACGGTTGACCTTGCAATTTCAGTTGTTTTCCTTTTTGTCTTTCCTATTAGGGCAATATAGCCACATATATATATATTTTCAGGAATAAGAAAGTTAAAAGATTCAATTCTTACGCACCCAACCACTTAAACTGTGATATCTTGGATTTGATTTTTATGTGCACGCATATTTTATGACCCAAAAAAAAAAAAAAAAAGAGTAAGGAAGAAAGAACGAGTTTATTTTCCTAGAGTTCGGTTGTTTATGCTAGGTACTACGGTAATCGAATATATTACATAGAGATTATATGTCTTTATGTTACCCTTTTTTTGTTTTGTGACAATGATCATGTAGTCTTGAATTTTATTTCAATACTTCACTTTTTTTTATTAAACGGAAATTTCATTAAATTTAATAAGAAAATATATAAAGACACAAAATATAACAAAATATCGAAAAATAAACTCAAACAAAAATAAAATTAAAGACAAAAATATTTACATAATTTGATAAAATTATCTACGTCTATAGGAGAATAAATTTATTAGTATCTTCAAAATTACACTCATCACATTTTCTCAACCTCTTTTTATCTAAAATCACTTACACCTTTGTCTATCTCTCTTTTCACTTTCTCTAAAAAAAAAAGACACACACTTTTTATATTTTTCTAACTATCACAATCCGAATATAAAAGACCTATTAATAGACTCCTAATGGATCACAATTTTAACCCTAACCAAAACTAAAAATTTTAATAACTATATCCTAATATGAGTTTAAAAAAAAAAAAAAAAAGGTAACATAAAGACATATTTAAAAAAAAAAATTGAAAGTCAACGAAACACATTGGAAGAAAAGGGAGCTCTTCGAGAAGAATCCGAGTCGATACCAGCCTTCAAACATGGTGCAGCACACAATACCACATAAGCCAGGAAAACTAAACCGGTACTGTCCTTAATTTACCAAAACACCCATTACTTAACAAAGCCCCAGCCTGAATATCCGCCAAATAGAGAGGGGCTATTTCGTAATTAAACAATTACCGGATTCTACTTTCCCAGAGATTTTGAAACCTATAAATACCGGTAGCGCCTTTAAAACGACCAAAGTGCGATTAAACAATTCAATAGATTCTGTGTGGGAGAGAGAGAGTGTTACGTGTTTGAATCATTCACGAGAGGTTTTTCGCCGGATAGTTTCAAATACCGGAGGAGAAATACAGCGTTTTCCATTCTCCGATCGAGCTTTTAGGGCTTTGGAGCTCCTTCAACAATGGCGAAGGGGCGTTATACTCGGCTGCACGGTAGGAAATGGTCGACGGCCACGCTTGTCTTCTCAATGCTGTTCATGCTCTCAGTTGTGCTTCTGATGCTTTTGGCTCTGGGAATCGTTTCTCTTCCGGTGAGCTCCGACGATTCTCCGCCTAACGATCTGAGCTCCTTCAGGCGTAGAATTGTCGAGAGGTACGCATAAATTCTCGTTATTTCGCGATCGCGAAGAAATCGATTTGGTTGGAACAAGTGCGGTTTAGGTTTTTAAGCGATCGAAATGATTGATTTCTTGATTTTTTTTTTTTTTTTTTGTGCGGTTGCAGAAGTGATGGACTGTGGAATAGAGAAGAGCAGTGGACCGAGGTTCTCTCATGGGAGCCAAGGGCTTTCATGTATCATAATTTCTTGGTACAATTCATTCTTCTTCAGTTAATGTTTCGTTGATCAAATTTAGGTTAAGTTCGATATATGTTTTGCTTCCTCTATCCTTTTATTTGAGATTTGGTTGAGCTCAATTTGACGATGTTATCATCATCCGTATCGATGGAGTTGATGATCTATCTATCTTTCGGTGCTTAAAGTCAATGGCATCTAAATATTTGACGCTTTGGACTGTATTAAATTGAAGATTGGAAAAATCTAAGGAAAAGTTTTAGAAAATTGTTTTAGATTCATAAAGTTTTGTGGATTATTTCCATTGAACTGTGTTTTACTTGGCAATTGAGGTTTTGATGCGTGTAACTTAGTAGGGAATGCGTCTCTGCATTTGTTTATTTATTATATTTTATAGGGACAGAGAACTCCAGTCAAAAAACGGAAATCAAAATCGAGCAGTGTTTTAGTCAGTTATCCAAAAACTAATTCTGTGAATAGAATGTTACATAGCAGCTTCTTTATAAGAAGAGAATTTAATGCAGTTTTTGACTAATTTACAGTGGAAGGTCTATCGTCTTTCTTCGTACTGGCAATGGAAGTAGACACAAGGACATATCTTATATAAACTAGAACTCTGTTTCTATCTGTTCAATTCACGTATTTGGCATGTTGTCAAATACAACCTTTGAGACATTTTTTTAGGCGGTTTCAAGATATGATTAGTATTTCTGTGTTTCAACCTTGGAGTTTAAGTCATGACGTCTTTTAAGACATAAATGTTAATTGAAGTGTCTGTGCGAAACATGTTAGTTGTTTGAACTCTGACAGCACTAGTCATTACTTTCATTTTGAACAGTCCAAGGAAGAATGTGAGTACTTAATTAGTATTGCTGAACCACATATGGTAAAATCAACTGTTGTTGATAGCAAGACAGGAAAAAGCAAAGATAGCAGGTATGCATTTCCATGATTCCATCCTTCCATTTCCAGAAAGAGGAAGGTGGTGTGGTTTCTGTTGTTGTTACTTGTTTAAGAAAAATAGTAACTGAGACTTGTTCGATAGTTTTGTGCTGAAATTCTAGGTCTCGTGTGCATGCAGGGTTCGCACCAGCTCTGGCATGTTTCTCAAGAGAGGACGTGATAAGATAGTAAAGGATATTGAAAAGAGAATAGCAGACTTTACTTTCATTCCTGTAGGTACGAGATTAAACAATACGTATTTGCACCTTCTATTCTTTTCTACTGAATTTTTTTGCAAAGTCCATGTTTATTGAGAGATATATGAACAAAAGCCTCATTATGCTCATTGGTTTACTTTGCTTGTTTTTCAATCAAACCTTCTAGTTGTTTGAACGAAAGGGAGAATCTTTAAAAGGGAAAAAAAAAAGAGAGAAAAGGAGCTTTATTTATCCCTTTTTTATAAAATTTTATGCTACCTAAAATAATATGTAAATAGATCAAGATCAAGTCAAGTCAAGTATCTGTGTTACTCTCATTCCTGTAGGTATGAGATTAAACAAAACGCATTTGCACCTTCTATTCTTTTCTACTGAATTTTTTTCCAAAGTCCATGTTTATTGAGAGATATATGAACAAAAGCCTCATTATGCTCATTGGTTTACTTTGCTTGTTTTTCAATCAAACCTTCTACTTGTTTAAACGAAAGGGAGAATCTTTAAAAGGAAAAAAAAAAAAAAGGAGAAAAGGAGCTTTATTTATCCCTTTTTTATAAAATTTTATGTTACCTAAAATAATTTGTAAATAGATCAAGTTCAAGTGTCTGTGGTGCTTAGGGGGAAAAAATATAAAAAATCTCGCACCCCAGCCCCCCACCTTCCCTTTTTTTTTTTTTTTTTTTTTAACACTTCTTGCAAGTTCTTTTATAAAGTTTCTGACTTGATAAGATTCTGTTGATGGATGGTCTTATTGCAACTTATGAGTTATAAGGTCTCTGTCATATTCATGTGATGTACTATCAGCAAGGTCACCTGTAAATCTAGCATTCTGTTAGTTCACTTGGGTCCCGCTACTGCAGCTTCTAAGTTATTTGTCTTCTTGATATTTGAAGTTCCTATGGTGCATTTCTTTCCTTTTCATTTTCGTCGTTTGTCTCTGGAATATAATCCATTCCAATCCCGGTTACTGTAGGTTTTTGTTCCTTGGTGATTTGTCAAACGAGCACGCTTTTGAGGAGGAAAAAAAAAAAAAAAGAAAAAAGAAAGAGCAAAACCCTTCATCTAACAAGATCATATGTTTTTTCTTCTATTTGGACAAATAGATACTTTACCTTATCAGTTTCTCATTTAAGAAAAAAAAATAAAGAATTAAACACGGCTGCTATTAAAATAGTTGGTGATTGATGCAGTAACTTGATTTATTCTTTATGATCCATTCATCCGTTTCTTCATTTTTTTAATGTGTGTGTTGATTTTTTTTTCCTGTGGGCTTCTTTTCTTTAATTAGTACCATTTATCCATCTATGCCTTTTATGGTTGTTTTTGAATAAACTACTGCAAAGCTACATTATAATCTTCAGAGCATGGCGAAGGACTTCAAGTTCTCCATTATGAAGCCGGTCAAAAGTACGACGCTCATTTTGATTACTTCCTTGATGAGTTTAACACAAAAAATGGAGGCCAAAGGCTTGCCACTCTCCTGATGTATCTGTAAGATTTTGTGCGCCATCTTTTCTTATGTTTATCACATTTTATCTAGTAAACAAATTAAATTCGTATCGAATGTGTCCCATAGGTCCGCCGATGTTTTTCCTTGTCATTTTTTCTGCTGTCAATGCAGGTCGGACGTTGAAGAGGGTGGTGAAACAGTATTTCCTGCTGCCAAGGGAAACTTCAGTTCATTGCCATATTGGAATGACCTATCTGATTGTGCGAAACAGGGCCTAGCAGTGAAACCGAAAAGGGGTGATGCGTTGCTATTTTGGAGTATGAGACCTGATGCAACTTTAGATCCATCAAGTCTGCATGGTTAGATTCATAAACATACTCTCCTTTGTTGGTTGCGTTATTTCTCATCGTCAATTTTTTATTTCATTTCGGGTTGTCTTTTCTAACAGGCGGATGCCCAGTGATTAAAGGAAACAAGTGGTCTTCTACAAAGTGGATGCATCTTGAGGAGTACAATGCATAGGCGATAGCAAGTAAAGGTACCCCTTGGCTATAACTGCATTTTTCTTTTGATGAGGTGCTGTCGTTATCATTAGTATCCTCATTTTTTGTTTTTTTTTTTTGGCTGGGATATAATTTTATTAGATTGATCCATTTGATTTTGACCTTCAAAAAAGGATCCATATGATTCTTAATTACCTAAAATCTACTCGCTCTCTCTTTGTCGGGTAAAATGTACTTTTTTGGCACCTCCTATATTCTTCTATCCCCTGCATTTTTAATTCGTAAAAATTCAATCCATAAGAAAGTCAGATGCATAAATATATAAAAAGTAAGACGTACATATTGCAAAATAAAATCGTTTTCACTGGTTCGCGTGTCAACCAATAATTAAAGCATTTTGACACTTGAAATCAATCAATACATCCACTTAATCAAAAGAAAATAATAACCAAGATATTTTTCTTCTTTAATTTCCCAATTAAATTTCAAGAAAATGGCAAAAAATAGAAAGAGTGGAACATTATTATTTAAAAAATGGTAGATGCAATATGTTGTAGGTCCTAATATTGCAAGTTAAAACAATTACCTTTATAGTAATTTAGTTTATTATTAATTTTAAAAAAGGGTAGATGCAATGTGTTATAGGTCCTAATATTGCAAGTTAAAAGAATTAACGTTGTAGTAATTTAGTTTATTATCAATCTTAAACGACATATAGGTAGGGATGTAAAGGGATGAGGATTTTCTCTAATCAATCTTCCCACAAAGAAAAAATGTGTGCGTGTGTAGAGCATTTAGAACGTTAAAACACCAGGAATAAAAAAGTACTTCATAAATAAACGTAAGTGAGAATCACTAGGAAAAAAACATCAATGGACACAATTTTAGTCTTGTGTAGGGCGTATTTATAATTTACAATTAACTATTATAAACTAGGAAAAAATAGAGAAGACAAAGTGGGTTGCCACAATTCATATAGATTCATTTTATGACTTCTATGTGGTTCAGATTTCTGAGATTTGATCAAGTCTATATATGTGACAAAAGTGAAGGTCTTTTTGCGACATTTTAAAATCTCTCTATAAAATACTTTTGCAAGTAAACAATTTTCTCTGACCATGGAAGATGAACGAACGTAAATTCAATTTTTGGACATCTCCTGTGATAAAAAGTAACCTTTTTTTTTTTTTTTTTTTTTAATTTTACTATTAAATTATGTTTCATCTTTGGTATCTAAGGAATTAAATTATGTCGGTTACTAAAAATATATATTATATAAATATGTTTGTTAGACTTAAATTAATTTTTCGTGTCCTAATTTACATGCAGGATCCCATTCAGATCAGAGTCCTTCACCCGGATCATTGTGGATAAAATTTAACCATTGAAATCTTTACAGATTAGTCGTCGAGCTTTACTCTTCCATTATTCTTTTGCCTTTATCATATATCTGTATAGCACCAAAACAGGCTCTAGCATAGATCTAAAATGTAGAAAATCCTCATAAACATGAACTCCGGGAAATGTGAATGTGCGGAAAATTTTGCTACAATGCTTATAGTGAAATCATGTAACTGTGAATCCACCGTATCCTCTTTTAAAATTGTAACAGAAATATCGTTTCGAGCCATCGTCCTTTACCGGCTTTTATGCTTACAAACTGATACAAGAGATAATTTGACCAATTCTTTCACTATCATGGTATCCATAGAATTACTAGACCCAAAGTTCCATTTCTTATTGCAAAAACATATATGTGATAGTATGATAACCAAATGCATATGCTAACAATTTAATGGAAAGCTGACATCGGCAGAAAACTGTTCTCTGTATATTTTGCTCAAACAAAATCCTTTGCTTAGTACTTCCAGCTATGTTGGCTTTTGATAAATGCATATCTTAGGTGTGCGTTAGGGCTTTAGAATTCCATCCTTCTTGAGCTTGTGAGAAAGTTTTGTGTTAGATTACCTATTCATTTTTTCTGCATGGGCATTCATCCGTCCAATTTCTTCTGCGAGCTCGTTTTTCCTCCTACCATCCACTACTTCCGTGAAATTGTATGGTTGACTCTAGCTTTTGCGTAACCTTCTATCCACCTGCTAGTGCCTTAAAGACGCCAATCTGTCTGCTGAAGAACAACCATTCATAAGCAGAGGGCTGCGGATCAAACACTTATGTTTTCAGAAAAGTGAAATGCAATGCTATTAGTTTTCAGGTTGATCTCGGCGAAAGATAAGCATGTAGTTCCTACATCCTAAGTTTCTTTAGGCAGAAATCCTACTGCCCCATTTCTCACAATGACTGCAGAATAGGTGTTAATTACTTTGTCAATGAAAACATGTACTGCAAAAAACCAAATAAGACTTCGACAGTTAAAACGCTGGACGGTTTCTCTGCGCTATTTCAATATTTCGGGACCTTCAAATGTCATGCACAGAGGACACATTAAATAATCTCCTATAAATGATACCTGACAGCAGCAACAATGAAGTATTATAAAGAGCAAGTACCTAAACAGTGCCAATTTTTCGAAGTTGTCTCAATATCTCAGCAAAATCAGCTGGAGGTGGGCATGTGATATGTATGTTCTTCTCCGTATATGGATGTCTGAACCTACAAAAGATTTCCAAGCATCATCGGTGATAAGCACCACCACTCAGCGTCAATCTTGTCATTTGAAAAGGAAATATTATGACGTAAGGAGTGGTCTTTGCCCTACCCAAGAGCCAGAGCATGGAGACATGGCCTCTCAAATCCAGAGACCAGCTTCGAGAGTTGACCATGTTGGCTAGAGGGAGTTCTAGGCCGAAGCAGTGATAAAGCCATGCTCTTGGTCCCTCCGTACACCTCATCACCTAATAGAGGAATTCCCAAGTACTTTGCATGTGCACGGATCTACTTTGGAAACAGGGCAGAAATGTGAACAAATTATGAGGGGCTCGAGATTTTCATTAAAAAGAATAATAATAAAATAACTAAGTGACACACAAATCATAATACAGTGTTATGATCGACGCTATACTGGTCCAAATTGCATTATAAGATATGTCTACCTGTTACAAACTTTAGAACCATCCTTGTGATTTCAAGTCGGTTCCAAAAATGTACAACAAAGACGGTTTGGACAATCATATAATTCTTATTACCTCCACAGCGTGATAAAGAATCCAACTCGGATATAGAGGAATGATATAGATCATAATATCAGCAGAGTTGGTGTACTTAGGAATAAAAAAATCTTGGCACCAATGTGAAAATCATACCAATCTTTTCCTTATAGAAAGGGCGAAATTATAAGCTAATGGTTACCCAAATTGATGACGTGTGATAATTTACATTGTTCTACTATTTACTATAGAAACTCAATGTCTTTCTTTAATGCAGAAGCAAATATGCATTAGCCCTAGGGATTTCGGTACGTCTCCAAGTAGAATTTTGGATGCATTGAGTAGTACTTTTAATTTATTTCAGATTTATAATGCAGAATAATAGATGCCAAAGACAACGCTTTCAGAAACAGAGTTTTATTTAAATTAACTTATTCCTCATTCAACTTTATCATACTAACGATGAAAATTCACAGATTATATTAACAAAAATGTGTAAAGCTTTCAAATTGTGTAGTCACCTGATGAGTACGCCCAGTTTCTAACCTCCACTCAACCAATGCAGAACCACCACCAGCAAGTATTTCGATTACTTTGTACCTGCAATGTTCAAGCCACTCTAACATGTATCAGAACCTAAAAAGTCTTGACTTCCAATTCACATGGAGCGTAGCAACTCACGGATGAACTACATGAAAGTAATGGACATCTTATAAATTTCTCAAGATAAAAATCATTGGACTACAAGTTGTGTGAGAACGATCCATAAACATAAGCACAAAATAAGAAAGTGTACCACTCATAAGACAAACCATTAAAAATCGCACATACAAAGAGAATTTATACCTATATCATCGTTGAGCAAAGTGCCCTTTTCTACTTAATAAGAATAGGCAAGCATAGAGGTCTAAGTTTGAACTTGCTAGGCACTATATTCAAAGATCACACAGCCAATACTATTAACAACTATCGGAGTAGTTCTAAGAACAACAAAACATGTTACATATCACACTGTTACGGGAGTTTAAGGTTCTCTTCCAAGGACTGAAACACCTAAAACCTTTCCATCAATAGTGTTTTCGGGAATTTCTGGAAAACAAGCTGGTTAATGCTATGGCAAGTCAATTACTTTTCAATTATATTCAAATTAACAAAACCTTTCAGCCATATAATATTGGAAAAAAAACTAAATGGAAACACAATCCTCGGTTAGAATAATCAGAAATAGTTTTAAGTCCCAAGATAAGACTCACAATCCATAACGTGATCAAGAAATGAAGGACCATAAATCACCTACTAGCAGCATGGCGAGCCTGTTTACTATTGGTTGCTCCTGGTATAGCAGCCATACGAATCCGATTATTTGGATCACGGCCAATTGGAACCTCAATACGTCCAGAAGGTTGGGAGGGCACACCAGAAGTAAGACTAACATATACTCTCTGGATCGTGTGTAACTTGAACTGCTCAGATAAATATGCATGCGAATGTTCATCCTGTCATTAAAGCATAAAGAATCAGGAATATCGAGGGTGTTTGGTGAATGAGTTTAGTTTAAGATTTTTAAGTTTCAATAGTAATTTTTCAGAAAAGACAAAAAACTTTTTCAAAAAAAGACAAAAATCATGATGAAAAAAGTACAATTTAGTTTAAAATGAAATGTAAAACAAACAAGTCTCAGTTGAAATGGCCAACTTTGACTTATTGTTAACTACCTTTGCAACAACAAGCAATCCACTGGTGCCTTTATCTAATCTGTGCACAATTCCAGGACGTATGGACGCTCCAGAAGTACTGGCATCCATGTAGATGCCGCTCAATTCATCATCACAAGCGTCCTCATCATCGGAAATAATTTCCTGGTTTGAAAATGATTCTGTGGGAAGACTGCAATGATGAAGAATTCCATTCACAAGTGTGCCTGTAGCATTGCCTGGTGCTGGATGGACAACCTAAATCACAGGAAAGAAAATGACTTCATAATGTCAGTATTTTTATCCACATTGACGTCTACAAGTATTAGAATTTACGAAACATGGAGTCCATCAATTGCTCCATTTGGTTATAAAAGAAGAATAACACTTGGAGTCACTTTAATAATTTATGACTCGAGAAATCACTTAATTATTTTAGCTTCTTTTTTGCTTGCCATTCTCTTTTCGAGGATAGAAGCTTAAGAAGACAAATCCAACTTTAGCGAGGCAAGAGTATGTGATAGACACATAGAGAAAACGTCTTTAAGATATTGGTTTTACATTTGCTTTTCCACATATTCCTCCCAGCGATTTCAGCAGTTCTCAACCACCTTTGAAATATACTTTCATAAAAATATCCAATAGAGCAGGTAATCTAGCATAAAACCTACTGTTCACAGACCTTCGTTATGAATCTAACCGTAAGGAAATTCAGCAATTCCCTCCGACATTTAAAAATACAAAGACCTCGACTTATAAGATAAACGTTTGACATGAATCTCCATGAGGCTTGTTAGAAATATTTGTTTCTTCGAAAAAGCAAGAACAAAAGACTTAGTTGATCAATAACAAGGATATAAGCAACTTCTTTTCTCTCCAGACAAGCAGTTTTATGGTTTGATCTTAACATCAACAAAAAATGAATCTCAATTCCGTGAAAATTCCAATTTCTGATCCTAAATAACAGTTAATAATAGAAAAGTACCGATAGCTTAAAAGCTGCTCGTCAGAAGAGTGAATGCGATACCATGTGTGGAGGTTTGTTAACAACTAGCACGCTTTCGTCTTCATAAACAATATCCAAAGGAATATCCTCAGCTTCAGCCTTCAACGGTTGCAACTCGGAGATTTCGCAATCGATTTTGTCGCCAGCTTTGACATTCTGCGAAACCTGCATAAACTCCATCGAATCCAATATAAACCTAGAACAAATGGAAAATCACAATCGAATCTGGGGAAGTAACTCCATTACCTTATCTACGATCCGGCCATTAACCTTAACGAGCCCTAATCGGATGCTAGACTGCACGCGAGCTCTACTGATTCCGCTTACGCGAGAAGAGATCCAGGAATCGAGCCTGACCTTGCCGGAATCCACCGCGACCGTCTCCTCCAACCTAACGCCGGAGAAATTAGGCCTAACTCCGGCGAGAACCTCTTCGTTTCTGTCGGAAATTGAAGCGCGGGGGAAGCTAGAACCGGATATAAAGGAAACCAGAATCCGAGAACGACATTGAAAAGAAAAGGAAGAGGAAGCAGCGGAAGATAATCTACGGTTTGGAGGAAGGAAGGAAAGGAAGAGAGAAGGAGAGGAGAGAAAAGCCTTTGGGGAGGAAGGTAGGCAACAGAGTGAGAGCATTTTGTAAGCCCGGTCTGTAGAATTTCGGAAAGCTTGCACAAAGAGATAAAATGAGAGGGAAATGTAACGACATCCTTTTATGGGTATTTCTACGTTGCGTTTTCTGGACCTTTTTACTGTTGTCGTTTGGGTATATAGCTTACCGTGCGTTTTCTTTCAACTGTTATCGTCTTTCATGCGCCGTCGTTTTTAACGGTGCTTGCTGAGTGGCTGTCGCCGATTTATTCAACGACATTTTGTTTCAAGAAACGTGTCGTTTATGTTTGAAATTGATGTCGTTTATTGGTTAAAGTGTATGTCGTTTTAGAGTTTAAAGTCTGCTGCCTTGTCGTTTATTGGTAAAACTGTATGTTGTTTAAGGGTGTGATTGCTGGAAGTTTGAGTTGAGATTTTTAAGTTTTAATAATAAATTTTTTTGAATTTTCAGAAAAGACAAAAAATTTTTTGGGAAAAAGACAAAAAAAAGATTGAAATGAGTGTTTTAAGTTAGTGTGCCAAACACCCTATAAAACAAAAACAAAACAAAACCAAAAAAAAAAAGCTCCAACATGCATCAGTTTTGCAAATTCTTTTCTTATTCTAAACAAATTAAAGAAAACAATTGGTAATTAAAAAAAAATGATTTGTTGACTTAAATGGAAATAGTTGAATTTTATTAAGATATTACGTTATAAACAAAGATACATCAACACTCGCGGCATCATATGCAATATTCATACATTTCGAATCGCCTTTATAATCTACAGCATCCACATTTTAAATGGATCTCCCAAGAACAGGCGAAAAGGTTGTTCGAAAAAAAAAAGTTGGAGCAAAGACATGGCTTACAAATGTTTATTTTATTTATTTACATGGCAAATGACATATTAATTTATCTCTTTTTCTCATCATAATCTTGCGTTCCTTTTCTCATCATGGCCACAAACTCCTCATAATTGATATTTCCGTCCTACATAAGAGGACACAGAACCAGAATTATTACAAATTTTAAGGAGGGAGAGTCCTTTCAAAAAAAAAAAAAAAAAAAAAAGATAGGATTGAAGAGAATGACTTACTTTATCAGTATCTACATCGTCAATGATCTCGTCTATGGTGGCTTCATCTCCCATCCCATGTTGAGTCATAGCTTGTCTTAGCTCCTCCCTTGTGATGAACCTGGTAAACACAACATAAAACAAAGACACTTGAAAACTGTAACTTAGAAAAAAAAAAAA
The DNA here is from genome assembly GCA_025413485.1 of Ficus microcarpa. Classification (NCBI taxonomy): domain Eukaryota; kingdom Viridiplantae; phylum Streptophyta; class Magnoliopsida; order Rosales; family Moraceae; genus Ficus; species Ficus microcarpa. The sequence continues at coordinate 32,181,714 of CM046377.1, forward strand.
TCTGGTTCACTTGTTGATACACGAATGACTAACCCGCTGTTATCTTTGTCGAAGTACTGGAAAGCCTTGAACAAGTTATCGTCTCTCTCGAGCCTATGGCGATGCATGGTGGCAGTAATGAATTCGAGATAGTCAATAGACCCACTTTGATCAACGTCGGCCTGAGAGGAGAGAAAGAAGAACAGGTAATAAGTGTTAAACTTTTTATCTTTTCAGCCAAAGAAAAACGTGTAAACAAAACACCTGTTTCTTTGGAAGAAGAGGATGCAAAAATGGGCTAAGATATGATTAGACTGGTTGTATTGTAGTACTCACAGCATCCATGAGCTGCCGTATTTCTTCTTCGGAGAGTTTAGATCCCAGCCTGGTCAACCCAGTTTTCAGTTCTTCTATTGTGATTGTGCCACTTCGATCTGTGTCCATGTTATTGAACGTTTGTTTCAATCCATGGATTTCTTCTTCTGAAAGGTTCTCTGCTATTACCTTACAACAGATTCCAAATCTTAGGGCATGTTTTACTATATTATAACGCGTACATATATTTACTTCCCCAGTAAAAGGGGCATTATTGATTTTGAAAGTAAATACATCAATGACTGAGAAACGGAAGCGCTCGTCGTGAACATGTCCTGATAATTGAAGATGAAAATGAAAAATGAAAGCCAAAAACGGCAAGGCACTAAAAAGGCAATGGGGGAAATTACTCATACCTTGAGAGCAAGTTTCTTCATTTTGTTCATTGCCCTGAACTGCCTTATCCTACTTAGAACGGCACTATCAATAGGCGTATCTGGGGCTTCTTCCTTCAGCCATGGATGTTCTAGTCGAAATACAAAATGCAAAGAAATTAATGTCATCCGAAAAACAAATTCTCTACCTCAAGGGTGGATCCTAAATTTGTTATACTCAATAGTCGGAACCAGTACGATGATGCATCTCCAATTTAGTACTGGAAAAAATCTCGGGATGGACATTGAACGATTTCATGACTGATAAATGATAACGATAGCCAAAAGAACTATTCTTTTGAGGGTGCAAAATTGGAATTGGTGCAAATTATATGAACAAGCAACTTCATAGACTTGTTACCAATGGCGTCTGCAGCTGTAATCCTCTTCCTAGGGTCCACAGTCAACATTTTCCTGACGAGATCCTTTGCAGAAGCAGAAATGGAATGCCATGGAGCACTTTGCAAGTCAAGCTTGGCTTCTGAAACCGCTTTGAAAATCTCGTTCTCCGTTTCTAGCACATTTGTTTATCAACACATCACAACCATATAATATCACTACAAATAATGCCAAATTACATGATAATTTTCAACAAAATGGTGAGATGTTAAAACCAACAGGCATAATTTTGAGAACTATGCGACGGCAAACCAGTTAAATCCACAATATTTTATGCTTACATTAGTCTCAAGCAACAATACTTGCCCTTTTTTGTTACTAGAATAATAATAATAATATAAATGTAGAAGAAAGGGAAAATGAACCCACCTCCCCAAAATGGAGGCGCTCCGCCTAGAAGAATATACAAAATGACTCCAGCACTCCACACATCTATCTCCTTTCCATAATTCCTCCGCAACACTTCTGGAGCCACGTAGTAGGCGCTTCCCACAATGTCCCTGTACACTTTTCCTGGAGATTTTGAACACAGAATTTTGCGGAACAAGCAAGCGAAGCAATTGAGTCCCACATTTAAGAACACACATACTAACTTTGGGAAAATCAGATGCCCTCTTTTTTCATTGATTATAAGCGAACATTGCCTCACATTTCTTGTGAAATGCAAAAAAAAATGCTTATAAATTAGAACTTAAAAAGAGCAAACAAATTATTTACAATTCCCGTTTCTTGCTGATTTTTCTTTCAAGTATGAAATCAATAAATATTTTCTAATATCAAATTTCAGGAACTGTAGATCAGTTTTAGGAGTAACCAAGTTGAGTTCCTCAGGAAGTAAGGAAAATACATCTTGGAAAATGGAAGCTCTGATCATGTTCAGTGGAACAATTAGCAGGTTCTAAAGATCAAAATAGTCATAAGCACAGAACAATGGACCATTTTGAGCTCAATAGTTGTAGCGAAATTATAGACTTTGTTTGTTATTTGAGTTTAACTTCAACTAAACTGTATTTTTTTATCTTAATTCTTATTTTTTTTAAATTAATATAATTTAAAATTAATTTTTGAAAAGTAAGTAGATTATAGACTCTCTCACGTGATCCTGGCAACTTTCACTATGGTACTTGCTTAGGTGCGTCCATCCTATATAACTAAAACGTGTTTCCTGGGACTTAAATGGTGTCAAATCATTACGTGAGGGCCCAAATGCCACAAATTTTTTTTTGTTTGTTTGTTTTTTTCCCCTTTTTCTTCTCTTTATTTCTATCCAAAATCGTTGACTTGGTTGACCAGCTAATTTCTTCAATGACTCGGTCATCTAGACCCATAGTGGGTAGCATCTCGACAAATCTATTACACTGATACGTAGCAGGCTATGGTCTACATGGTTAAAAAAAGGCCCCTTTCAATCACTCTCACCAAAGCAAAAAAGTCACTTTAAAATCTTATACCATTGACATAGTTTTCAAATATCTCCTCAATCTACATTAGTTAAATTTAATGCGAAAAATAAAAAACTGATATTTACGTAATTATTTTTGTAGAACTTCATTTTGTCCACGGCTATTAAAGTCTAAAAAATATATATTATTAACTTCATGAAAAAGAAGAGAGGTAGAGAGAGACAAAACTAAAAGCCGTTTAGGAATACTTTTGAGTATAAATAAAAATAAGAATGTTTTAAAAATGGTATTGAGATATTTTTTAAAATTTGTGTTTAATTGTGTTTTTAGAAAGATTAGTTTGAATATTTTTAAAAAAAAATTTAATTGTGTCTGGATATGTCTATAAGACTTCAAAAATAAAATCGAAAATTAAACAACTTTATTTCATTTCTCATTTTCTACTCAAAAAAAAATAAAAACTTAAAAAAAAAAAAAAACGGAAAAGAAAATTTGTTTTTTTACCTTGGTATAAAAGAAACATTAATTTAGAATAGTTTTCAAAAGAAATATTATGGAAAATCATTTTTAAAAAAAGTTTTCAAAACAATACCAAAACGGGGAGCTTGCTAACCTTGCTCGATGAAAACAGAGAGGCCAAAATCGATGGCTTTGATAGGGGCGTCCTCCTTTGTACTGGCAAGCAAGAAATTCTCAGGCTTCAAGTCCCTATGCATTACACCCATGAAATGACACACGTGAACCACGTTGATAATCTGCCTGAAAATCCTGGCCGCCTCACGCTCGGAATAGCTTCCTTTAGCTATAATCCGATCGAAAAGCTCGCCTCCGGAGCACAACTCCATGACCAAATGCAGTTTCTGCTTGTCCTCGTAAGCCCCTTTGAACTCCACTATGTTCGGCTGACCCGTCAAGTGCTGCAATATGCTGACCTCTCTCCTGACGTCTTGGAGATCCTTCTCGCTGACCAGCTTCCCTCTGGCGATGGATTTGCAGGCGTATTTCCCTCCCGTCGACTTCTCCTTGCAGAGATAGGTGATCCCAAACTGTCCTCTTCCCAGCTCCTTTTCCAGAACGTAAATCGAGTTTATGTCCACGTAGGGCTTGCGCAAGATGGGTCCAATCTGGGACTGAGAGGCCGAGGATGAAGACGAAGGTTTTGAATATGATGTTTTTGGCTTCGAAAAAGAAGTTTGGCTCCATGGTTCTTGGGGCTTCCTTGGGATTTGTTGGTGGCCGGTACGAGGAGAGGTTTCCGAGGATGAGGAGGAGATATGGATATCGTGGGATTTCGACCATTTGGAGAGGCAACTACCCATTTTCCCAACTGATATGGTAATGATTTCTCCTTTTGTTTTTGTTTTTGTTTTTTTTTTTTTTTTTCAGGTGAATGAAAAATGGAAAACTTGTTTGGGTTTGGATGCTGCGTGGGGGTTTTGGTTTATTCTATTCCATGCGTTTTGGAAGGGCTCGTGGCAGTATAGTTATAGGCGTAGAAACTAGAAAGAGTTTTGCTTTATTTTGTGCTTTGCTTTTCCCCATTGGATGGTCCTGAGAATGATTCTTTCTCTCTTTTTCGGCTCACAGACGCTTTACAGACGGGGGAGAGAGAGAGGGGGAGAGAGAGAGAACTGGCAGACAGTTTCGTGTTATTTACTCGGCCCTAATCTGACTGTTTTGTCTGATTTTATTCTTCGCTCAGATAAGAATAAAACTAATAACTCATGTCCAAAAATTCGAATAGGCCGAAGTTAGAAATTTGCAGGACCAACATTCGGCCCTTTGTCATTAAAGGCACGGCAAAGCCCAAAACAGTCGATAACGATTGAGTCTCTTTGTGCTCAAATTATTTGCAGAGAGAGCAAAATAACATTTCTAAAAAAAGAGCGATGGCAATAGTTGATTCTAATATAAAATTTTAAATATAATAATAAATGATTTAATTAAATTTATGATAACATTATATTGAAAAAAACTCCTCTTCTTTACTATTGTCTCTCTAACCTGAAAGTAAACACATAATTTTTTCTGTAAAAATTAATATTTTTTTTATAAAATTTAAATAAATGTAAGGATTTATCATAAATAAATGTTATAATTAATTATCTTTTAAAGAACAAGTAATGTACTTCAAAAGTATATATAAAACATGCAATTTGCTACAATTTCTCAATATTTTCTGCAGTAATTGAGTCTCGACTAGAAGACCAACTAAATAGAAATTAGATGGTGTTAACATCGTTTTATACTTCCAATCTGTAGGCCCTTCTCCAAAATGACCTATATCAGCCATAAACGAAGATTTACACCTTTAAAATGAAATTGCCTTTTCTTTTCTTTCTTTCTTCTTCTTCCTTTTTATTTTTTATTTTTTATTTTTAGGGAAGGGAACTTCATTAAAAAAAAATTAAAAAAAAAAAAAAAACATTAGCGTGCCAATGCCGAAGAGCCTTAGCAGCCCTTAAACCAAACAAAGCATCTAGCCTTAAAAATGGAAAAACTCTCTGCTAATCCACGTAATTCAGGGCTGAACGAGGAATAGAGTCTTAACTTAAACGACACCATGAAAATGAAGTTACTTAAAATCCAGACACTTGGAATAGGAACTTCTTGCCATATCTTATGATCACTTTGCTTGTTGGGAGTGTGTGAGCAAAAATCCCACGTTGGTTAGATTTAATATTAAATTATGTTTAAAAAAGGCTTAACTACGCCTCCCAATAGGTTCACATTTTGCTATACAAATAAGATGAACCCTGAAGAAAATCAAATGTGGTTTGTGGATCTTTGAAGAGATCGTGATTGACAGAAATTCAGTGGTGAAAAATGAATTTTTAAAATGGAAACTCCATAATAACTAGGTTTCAAGCACAGTAATTTTAATTACTTGAAATAATTTAAAAAGAACTTGATCTATTTCTACTGATAGTGTGATCTTTTGGCTTTGAACATCAAGGTCTGGTAACTACTAGAAATTCAGTTTAGATGCTTCAACAGGCTTTCTCAAAAAAAAAAAAAAAAAAGATTCTTTGCAAATGCATGATGCACCTTATAAAATAACATATAGAATGTAAAATTGACATGCGCGCATGAAGTTTTAATTTATCATATATTGATGAAAAAATAACCCACAAAAATGCAGATGAAACCTTGAGGCCAAAGAAGTAGCTTTTTTTTTTTTAGTTCAATACCTAAGATTAGTTTTTCTTTAAAAAAAAAAAAAAAATTGTCCATAAAAAATCTGCCGAACAAATAAGTAGATCACATCTGATACGAATATACGATAACCAAATTACATATACTACAAAAATTACATATACTAAATAAGTAGCTAAACAAATAACCGAAAATAAAATTCAAACTTTTTTCACCATTGGCAAAAGAAAAACAAGAGACACATTTTCAAGCCAGTCAGTCCTCAAAGCATTCCTTCTAAAGTTGGCTACAAGCCAACTACGAAACCAAGTATACTATCTATGGCATACTGTGTTCTTATGATGGACAAAAAGAGAGAGAATGATGTTCCGGGCTTTTATGGGCCTGTGCCCAACATCTCTTGCAAATATTATTCAAGTTTTGGGGAAAAAATAAAAAAATAAAAAAAAAAGGTAAATAATAAGATTTTAAATTATTTTGAATAAAATAACAAAAAATAATTAATTTATTAGGTTAAAAACGTTAGTTGATAAACAATAAATTTACTTCTACTAAATTAATTTACTATTTACTAAAGATATTTTTAAAATATGTTAAATACCTCAATTGCTTACTACAGAAATGTCCCTCGTTACTTTCTTAAACTCGAATTGGACGGGATGATTTAGAGTATTACTATTTTTTAAAATTTAAAATTAAACGTATCATATATTTTAGTAGAATTTTTAAGCGTAATGTATATATCAAAGTGATTCTAACGAATTACTAAACTTCAAAAGTGGTATACTACCTAATTAACACGAAAAAGTATGCATAATTCAATTTCTTATTCTTTTTTTTTTTTTTTCCCTCCCTCTGTCTCTCTTAACAACTTGATTAGTGTCTTGTTCCAATTTTCAAAAGACGTGGGGAAAAAAGTGAATATACAACGAAGAGAGCTAAGAGAAACGATTCGACGCATGGAGCTTCCCTATCATCACCTGCCAAGGTAATCTTGATAAGTAACAATAATATATAGTTACCAAAGTTTAGGAAAACATTTTATTTACGCACACGATCTGCCAAAAAACACAAAACACTAAAAAGTAAGAAATAGATTTCTCAAAATATACCTTTCTTTTTTTTTTTTTTTTAATGGCGACACAATTAATACTAGTATCCTGAGCACTCCCCCAAATCACCTACCGACCGTAGCCTTCACACATTTTGGGTGCACCTCATAACCACACTGGAGACAAAGGTAAGCCCAAGCAGACCCCTGTTCATCACAGTCACAACATATAAAAGGCCCGCCGCCATTGCCGTCCGACACTAAATTGAGTTCATGGCGATGACCGGAATGGTAAACCGACCGAGGAAGGCTCTTGGCTTCCTCATCCAATTGTTTCTCCAATGTATCGATCCTGGCCTCGGTGAAAGGGTAGGCATTTTCTTGGTACAAGTTTATGAGGTTTCGACCATTTCTTGAAACGGTCTTACCGTCGGGGCCTAAAATCACCAAAGACGGAATACCTCTGACGTCGAAATGCTTGACGAGGTTTTTGATGTTCGGGTCTCCAAAGGGCAGTGCCAGCCACGGCATGGAACTGAAGTAGGAGTCAAAGGATGCTTGGTCTTGGTCGCTTGATACAAACACTATCTCAAAGTCCTCGTGACCGTTGTTACTGCTACCTTGTTTGTCTGCTAACACTTGCTTGATGTTGTGGTAGACGGACATCAACTTGGGAATGAACTTGCCGCATGGGATGCACCATTCGGCCGAGAAGTAGAGCCCAACTGTTTTTCCAATTAAGGAAGCGACTGGCACCTGCAAAATAGAGAAGACTTTCTGAGCATGCCTTTTTCTTTGCTAAATTAGAATTGTTTGACTTTTCAAAAACTAATCAAACAATGTTGAGTCTATTAGAACCAAAACAGACAACGATTTGGAATATTGGAGCAATACTTGACATATTTTATGCGAAGGGAACGCTTGGGGCATACATAGGGTCATTCTGTTTCTAGATTATAATTCATGTATTTACTTCATTTGATTATCTAAATAGAAAGATTTCTTATTTTGGATCGTAAGTTCTAAGGTAATCTTAACAGTAAATATAAAACTTCTATGAGAGAAAACACTACATAAAAAAGTTTGAAAAACGAGATACCAAACGAGCTATTAGTTTGATCACATTTCTGTTGATCATGATTTACAGAAAAGAAGAATGTGCTTGTCTAGGGGATCTAATATTGAGAACTAATGTGGACATACCTGTTTAGGCCTTGGGTGACCCAAAAGATAGTCTCTATGGTGGTTTGTTAGTAAATTGGTTAAGTTCTGGTTCTCATGCCTCTCTCTATCTTCCCTTCGCAATTCCTCCAACCTTTCTTTGGTAAAAGGGAAGGCTTGGACCCCGTAGCGATGAACGAGTTCAACCCCGTCATACAACGTTGCCTCGTCCTTATCATCAGTAGGTTGTAAAACAACTAAGCAAGGAATACCTTCTATGTCGAACTTTCTGTTTAAGGCTTTCTTTGTCTCCAAATCTGTAAATGGAATGGCCAGCCACGGCATGGAGGCGTGGTAATAGTCGTTGAAGGCCTCGATGTCTTCATCGGATGATACATACACAATCTCAAAGTTGGCCCCACTTTGCTTCAGCTGCTCGTAGATATTGACTAGGACTTGGTTGAAGTTCCGGCATGGTGGGTACCAATTGGCCGAGAAGTACAGGCCTACAATCTTCCCGTCAAGAGCAGAAATTTTAACCTAATTAATTATTCCACAAATGTAAAGTGAGGTTCAGATTTTCACCAAATTTTTACAAGGAATATAAACGAGTACAGCATAGGTGGATGTAGTCACCATGAGACAAGATCATCGCATTTCCATATAAGCATATTTTTAGTAAAATTTAAGCTAACCAAGTAAGGATTGGTATTAGATCGCTCGTCAATTATATAGAAGAATTAGTACTATCCTGAAAAATAATGATAATGAGTTCGTATACATACAAGTTTTTTTATCTTAAAAAAAAAGCAAATTTAGTGGATGAATCCGTTCATGCAAGTAATTGTCGCGGTGAGATGAGATCATGTGTCCATTTTAGCATGTTTTAAGTAACAACATAATTATAAGCTTGCTAACTAAGGGGTAATTAATCAAATTAAAAAGTTAAGCACATACAATTTGGCAAATATATCTTGTGGATTAAATGGACATAGTACTTCTTTCTTCTCAAAGGAAATGGACTCCACGTAGAAATTTGTAGTTCGGTAACATTATAGAAACCAATAAAAGGACCACTTCATCCTTCTTTAAAATAATAATAATAATTAAAAAAAAAAAAAAAAAAGCATTTGGGAATGGCACTCAAGATTGATTCTTATCCAAAAAATGTCAAGCCTTCTAAGAACCCAAAATAAATTGACAACGATGTGCTACCAAATTACTATTTTACAGGTGTCACAAGGCCACGTGTTGACAAGTAGATTATTGTGAGGCTAAATTGGACGTACGGTTGATAAAAATGGACGTACGGTTAAGTGACACCTGTCCTTTCTGCTTGGCTGTCCTTGGCCACCACAACGAGAGGGGTAACCCCATATTGATTACGACACCCAATTTGGCATGTGCACCTCGTGACAACTATAATCCAATTAGTCATCTTTATATACCCCAAAGGCCTAAGTACAATCTCAAAAATTTATATTTAGCCAAAAAAAAAAAAAAAGAGAGAGAGAGAGAGAAATCTGAAAAAGATTTAAGCACCCGGAAGAAAAAACAAAGAGGTGGGAACAAAGGAAGAAAATATCAATATTTAGGATGAAAAGATTAATGAGTTTCAATTTTAGTAAATAATATGGTATATTTGACACGTAGGTTTGAAAATAAAATTTTAAAAATATTTTAAATCAAATTGATAATCTTATTCAATTAGTATCGGGGAAGAGAAAAATAAATATAATGGGGAAAAACTGAAAATTTTAAGTTTGATCGTGTCAAATATATGATTAATTATTAGCTTTTTATCAGACCACCATGACCCGGGAATATTATTGAGCTACAGCTAGCTTGCAATATATATATATATATATATTGTGCATGCAACGTCACAAAGTAGAACGTACCATGAAGTTTCAGAACCAAACAGTGCCTCATTAGAGTTTGTTCAACAATATAATTTTCACCTCCTAGGACGAAATGATCTTCTCCTCATTATTGGAACTTCTATCGATATCTTATTGTCCATTATCTATAAATTTACGACATACAACACACCACACACGTATAACATAACGACTCTAAACTCTTATTTGGTTTACTATTTTAACTCAAATTTTTTATCTTAATTTTTATCTATTTTTAAAAAATTTTTTTTAATTTTTCTGAAAAATTTTTTTATCTTTTCTGAAAAACCAACAAAAATTATTATTGAAACTTAAAATTTTCAACTAAAACTGATGAACCAAAAAACGGACCCTAATAATAGATCAGTCCATTAAAAATTAATTAACTCAATCAATTGCTATTCAAAATACAAAATAGAATGTCCTATAGTAGAAAATTTTGCTATCTACATGCAAAATATATGAACAACTTTTCAAACAAAAAAGAGAGAGAGTGAAATTGATGGATTAGAACTGCACACCAAATTCACCAACGAAGTTTTAGAAAATCAAATATTATACACACACATATTTCAGCTAGGCAAACAATGTGCAGAATTCCATATACAAATTAAGGTATGAAATCTATAGTTTAATATGCTCAATCCACATGAAATACAGCATTATAATACGTCCCTACCTATAAATACAATGTTTTTTATTTTTTAACTTCTTGTCAGATAAGCACAAAAAAATAATGTACAGGAAATATAGCTAAAAACTCAGATATTTATACAGTACGCAAAATAATCAGTACGGCCTTCAATAGTAACAGATGATATAAAAATAATACAAAATGGTAAATGAAAACATAGATCACTACAATGCGAATTCATAGAGAAACGCAATGAATTGAGTTTGAGTTCAATAGATAATAAAATCCGTCTTCAAATTTATTTTAAAAAAAAAAAAAAAAGAAGAAGAATAAGAAGAAGAAGAGAGAATTAGAGAGTGAGAGAGAATACGAATGTATAGATAAATGCGATAAACACAACTTAGGCCATTGGATCAATAAAACATCATACATCGTCTACGGTCTAGTTTATAGATTTGAACCAAAAAAAAAAAAAAAAACACTTAAAAAAAAAATCACGGATTCAAACCCATTTTCCAAATGGATAATAAGTTTTAAAATTCGATCGAGACTACTTCGACTACGTAGAAAATAAATCATAAATTGAATGCCATGTACATTAACAACAGTACTTCTGTTACATTTTAGTGATTATTAACTCCAAAAAAATAATTGCTCTCCAAAAGATCTGCCAAACGAAGAAATACAAATGTAAAATTCTCAAATCCATTAATAAACTTTAATTCAATAGTTGCTAAGAGACCGATTTATCCAAAACTAGATCGATCTAGAAGTATCTAAGAGCCATATTAACTCTATCCATTGTCGGTCAACAAAACATAATGAAAAAAAAAAAAAATTTTTGAAAACTTTCACGTTTTTCTTTTTTCCTTTTTTTTTTTTTTTACGTTCCTTAAAATAAATAAGAGTTTTCATGTGTAGGAAACTTCTTTTTTTCTTCTTCCTTTGTTATTATTTTTCCTCCCTGAGTAAACAATATTTCGTCTCAGAACCACCCCTTCTCTTTCCATGGCGTTTCAAGTTTATTTTCTATTAACCAAAAAAATAATTAATTTTCTTCAAATTCATGAGTGGTAGGTACAAGTACTAATTCTAGTTCCTTCGGAAAATCACAAAAAATTAGGCCAGATATGGGGACCGTATGTATAAATACAAATCAAGTAATAGATTAAAAAAAAACATACTTTTTTTTTCACTTTGAAATTGGTGAAGATAAATCAAATAATCGATATAGACCAAACACAAACACCACGAAACAAAATAACCAAAAAAAAAAAAAAAAAAAAAAAAAAAAACATCTTTATTTTTAGTCCTCCATCTAAACAGATGTTGAGAGAAAGAGCCTTCAGAGATAGAGAGAGAGAGAGAGGAAGAAGAAGAAGAATAAGAAGAAGAACCTGACTCCCATTCGGAGAAAGAAGATAATCTCGATCTTTGGACGCCAAGAGAGATGAAAATTTGGAGTTGTTAACCTCAGAATCTCCGTTTACAACAATATCATCGTTCTTCATGCCTATAATCGTCTCCTTCCTCATCCCTCTCTCTCTCTGAACTAATTTTCTCTCTCTAAAAAAAAAAAAAGGCACGGTTCTCTACTCTCAACCATCCTTGAGACGCTTATATTCCTAAGCAGCTAGCATCATATTCTTTCCACATCATTACAATCACATTCCCATGCCCAACCTCTTCTATTCAGCCATCATACATCACCCCCCCCCCACACGTAGCATTACCATTCGCCCTCCAATGGAGACCCCAATCATCTACTCCCCAACCTCACTGAATCAAACAAATCACAGCCGTCCATTCCAATCATGATCTCACTCACGTCATTGACCCAGAAAACAGTAGGTTAACAGCACCTAACGGGAAGGCGCCACGTGTAGGATAAGCGAGAACGGCAAAGTCCGTGGCAGTCATAAAAGGATTTTGAATTGATGGGTTGTGACTATGCTATCAAACATTTGGGACACCTGTCTCCCTTCCGATTTCTGTCTTTTTTGACATTATTATTCCTTTTTGCCCAAAATATATATATATTTATATTTATAACGTACGAGGTGCATATCTGCAAGACATTTTAGATCCAACGGCGTCAATTCCACACTTGAGTAAAAAATGTGGGGACACTACAAGGGAAAGTTTGCTAGAGTCACTGTCCGCTTTTTTCTTTTTTCTTTTTTCTTCTTTTTTTTTTTCGTGACAAGGAGACAGATATTTTTTCTTTTCCCTCTTTTTTTTATTTAATTTTTGGTTTTGAATTTTGATGGAAAATTTTGAGCCACAATACATTGCCAGTACTTCACTCGATTATTAATACCGAGAAAACTAGACCAAAATTGTTGCTACGGTCAGCTTTTGATCCGTTGAAATGGTTGTCAAGGAATTAAATGATACACTTGTGGAAAATAGTTTAGGTCCCGTAAGCAATAAGATTTTTCGTCATATAATAATTATATCAAATTTATCATGTGTGTTTACATTACTTTGAATTATATTAACGGTAAAAGCTTTCGCTGTTATTTATATAATTACCCAAAACAATAATTGGGAGGGGAATAAGGCGGAGTTTAGAGTCGAGAATTACGATTGGGAGCGAGTTATGATTCGAGTCTAGGATGAAGGCTCCATACCAAGTCTGGAGTCATGGTCCGAACCAAGACCAAGGCTGTTGGGAAAAGATCAGTTTTCAGTCCCCCGGTTGGGTCGTGATTCTGAGTAGGGGGTGGCAATACAGGTCGCGATACGATGACAAGATTCGAAAACGATACAAATCTCGTCGGTTTGGGTTGGGAAAAATAAGTGTCAGGTTAAACTTCGGATCAAATTTTGTGTCAATTTCATATCGTAGATCAATTTCGTGTCAATTTCATGTTAATTTTATGTTAATTTCGTGTCGCTGGTCAATTTCGTGTCGTGCCATGTCAACCCATAATGGTTTGTATCGTGTTCGTGTCACGGTTTCGTGTCGTTTTCATGTCGCAGGTCATGTTCGGGTCGGGAAAAAAAAAATCGATACGACACGAACCTGATACGCGACACAAATTATCACCGTGGTTTGGAGCCAAGGTCAAGGTTCTAACTTATCAACCTGAACCCGACACCATCCCATCAGTCTAACACCAACCTGTCAGGCCAATCAAAGAGCCAGTCCCAACCTATTTTTAAAGGGTACGTGTGTGCGTATAAAACTTTGCAGCGTGTTTGACATCCCTAACTATATTTTTAAAGGAACAAACATATGTACGCTGTATGCATATGTCATTTACATGTTAGAAGCTGCTTCGATTGCGCAATTGATTGAATAATAATATAGTATGTACATGTAACTCTAGTCATAACTACTAATAATGTCGCATTGTTTGCTTTTCTCCTTTTTGTTTTTCATAAATGGTTTTTTAATTTATAAAAATATAAGATGAAATTCAAATAAGAAGGGAAATTTATTTTGTGGCCGTATTGACATTTGGTAGTGTTTTATCCACGCAAAGAAGTGTACAAGAACCTTCATCAATTACTCAATATGAAACTTAAAATTATTAAACTTTTCTTGAAACTTTGGATTATATTCCTTCTTTTTTATTCTTTTTGTTTTAATAAAAGGTTTTAAATATAGAGAATGATGTATTCAAATAATCTTATGAAATAATATAATCTCTCATATAAATTCTTTTTAAAATGGATTATTTATACACCCAAAACATTACGTTGATCTTAACTCAAAGTTACGACTTGTTGCATGATGAATTAGTAGACTTACCCACCCGCTTAAATTCTCGGGGTTGAATTCCATACAATTTTATAAGTTTCTTTTTGACGCAACAATTTTAAAAAGTGTTAACATCATGATAGAAAAGTAAGAATTTAGTGGAACATTATAAGAGATGTGACAATGCTGCAATAGCGCAATGACAAAAATTAATCTACCAATAATTATTAGTTTGCAACATTTACAAGGACGTCATGATCAGTGATCTTTTACATTTATCAAGATAATCATAGGTGAAGAGTGGACGTAACGCATTATCTTAATCGAGCCTTTGTCAATCTACATTATCCAGTGTGTCAAACGAATTTGGTACACACAAGAAGTTGTAAGAAATGAGTAGAAACCATGTATGAATACATCTTGTGTAATATTTGTTTCGGTACTATTTCTTTGTTATACATGGTATCGCCCATACACTAAGAGCTTAAAAGTAGTACCGATTTTTTTTTTTTTTTGAAAGGGATAGTACAGTTATTTTAGTTAAAAATAAAATACTTAATAGAAATTAATATAGAATAGCAAAAATGTGTTTGATGACTCCAGAGGAAAAGGTACCGGATGAATCAAGAAAAATTATAAGAAACCACACAAATTTTTTAATGATAATGTTGGAAAACTGGGTTTTAAACTATTTTGAGGAGCTAGTTTGAGGTTTAAATTTGAGTGGAATCTACTTAATAAAATTAATTAGTTTATGAATATTTATATTAAAAAACTTATTAACATGCGACATAAAAACTAATCTCAATAGTAAATTAGATTGGCGAAAAATTAATTCATTGGTTAAACGAACTGTAGTTATAAACCTAGCTAATATATACACAAGTAAAGAAAACTGTAGTAGTCAAAAATATTTTAATATTTGTAATATTATCATCATATAATTTGAGAATAAAAATCAAAATGAAATTCTCTCAATAATTACAATAATGTTAAGAATTAGCGTACGCTGAAATTAAAAGCGTCACTGTTCCAACGAAAAATTGTTAACACATCACTAGCGAAAAATTATTACGGTTAGAATTCAGATCACAGTAAAGCAAGGCAGTGGCATCGTATGATTGGTGAATGACTCAGCAGGAAGACCAAAGGCAATAAATATGATGACTCGTGTCACATTTGTAGCAATGGCATCGAAGTTTGTTTCACAAAGGACTAATACTATTATTCAGAATCTAACACTGGGCCCCACCAAAAAGGATCCCGGCCCAACTTATGCACACCACGTGTCCTACACTTTGCCGTGTGGAAGTGGGCAAAAGCTGAGTGCTGGAGTGGGAGTTCGTGAACTGCAAGCCAGCTATAACTGGCTACGTGTTGTTTTTCCATACGAACATGTGCTTTTTCTTGTTCATTGTTTTTTTTTTTTTTTTGGTATCACGCCTCGTTTTAGTCGTTTACTGTCTGGGTTGCATGGACTTTGGAGAAAAAGCTATAAAAAGTGTTCAAGTTCGACAAGGTCTGGTTTCCGACGCAACTGGACGCTCTTAAGGCTAAAATAAAAGTTTGTGAAAAATAAGAATATGAGTATATCTTTTTGGTAGGAATAGGATTTAGGAAGATATGAATTGCCTATTTTTTACTTAGACACCGTTTCATGTTTGGCAAAACAATTTGTTAAACATTTTTTTGTCATGTTTCTTCAATTTTATTATTTAATTTTTCAAATATTTTCAAAAAATTTGAATTTTAAAATTTCATAATTTTATCATTTTAAATTAAAATAAGATTTTTTTTAAATTATATAAAATTTCAAGAAAAATGAAACAAAATTCACAGAGTTAATTTTTTTTTTAAACACATTTTAAGTTTTTATATTTTTTTACTTCAAACAATTTATTTTCACCGAACATATATTATCAAAATACAAATCATCTCTAACTTTCAAAATACCATATTCAAACATGACCCCAAAGAGCCCTTTAGATATGCTTGTTAATTTGAAATATTTACTGATACTTTTTGATGGGGTAATAATACTAAATACTAATTGCTACATTAGGTTTTGTTAATTTTAAATTTAAATTTTTTATTTTGATTTTAATTTTAGCAAGATTAAATATTCAGAAACATTCATTGTCTATGAACACAACTTAGCAATAATTCGATGTTTTGGGTCACATGCCTTGTTTTAGTCGTTTCCTATTTGGGTTGCATGGACTTTCGAGGAAAGCTATAAAAGTGTTAAGGTTCAGCAAGGTCTGGTTTCCGACGCAACTCGACACTAGGCTATCTTTGGTAGGAGAGATGGTGAGTGCTGGAGAGACGGAGAGAATAAATAATGGAGAGAATTTGTTGAAAAGAAAGATAGAAAGTTAAAATAATAAATAAATAATTATTTTAAAATTAGGGGGAGTTTGGAGATCATTCCAACTCTAATTCATTTCAAACTTTTTTTTATCTTTTTTCTAAAAAGTTTTTGTCTTTTTCTCAAAAATTTTTTTGTCTTTTTTGAAAATTCAAAAAAATTTACTATTACAACTAAAATATTTCAACTCAAACTAACACCCCAAACACCCCCGTATTATTTTGTCTATTTTCTAATTAGTTAATAATTTTTTAAAAGGTAAAATAGATATTTCAAATTCAAAACCAGGATTTCATAAATCCTTCAATTAGGAGAATAATCCATTTTTTGTGGGCCCAGGAAGAGAACTCTCCCCTCCAACTCTCTCCTCCTTTCTCTCCACCTTCCAACCGAACAAGAGACTCCCTCCCTCCCTCCCTTCCCCTGACCAAACCGACTCTTAAAGCTAAGATCCCATTTGGGACAATTTTTCTAGGGGTGTTTGGTTTAAACTTTATTTTAAATTAAATTGTATTTTTTTATCATGATTTTTATCTTTTTCTAAAAAAATTTTTTTGTCTTTTCTAAAAATTTTTTTTGTCTTTTCTAAAAAATTACTATTAAAACTTAAAAATCTTAAACTAAACTCATTCACCAAACACCAAAAATCTTAGCTTAAAAATCTTAAGGTAAGTGTATATTTGGAAAAGTAGTTCAAACTACTAACTCAAATTAAAATTTTTATCCCTTTCCCAAAAAATTTTTTATCTTTTTTGAAAAAGTTTTTTTTCTTATCTAAAAAGTCAACAAAAATTACTATTACAACTAAAATATTTTAACTCAAACTAACATACCAAACAAACCGAGTTTTACCGTCTAATAAAAAACTTTCAATTTTATATGTAATTTTCTCTTTCTTTTATTTTCAAATAACTCAAATTTTTAAAATTCAAAACTTTTTTATTTTAAATCAAAATGAGATGATTTTTATGTCAAAATATTCATAACGATGAGATGAACAAAATATAGTCCATTTTGAGTTTTTTTTTTTTTCTGAACACGTTTTAAAATTTTGCATTATTTACCATATCACAATTCATTTCTAAAAGTGCACCCCAAACATTCATTTTCAATCTAACTTTCAAAAATCCATCTTCAAAAGTCCCCAAATGGATCCTAAAATTCTTTATACCAAAAAAAAAAAAAAAAAGGTTTGTGAAAAATTAGAAAATGAGTATATTATAAATAGCTTATTTTTTACTGTTAGATTTATGTTAGATATGCATGTTAATTTGAAACTTGATTACTGCTACGTTTTTCTATGGTAATAGCTATATTATATTTTGTTAATTTTAAAAATTTTTTTTTTGAATTAATGTAGAGGATAGAAATCAGCAGGTGCATCAAAATATCCTGATTAGGTTGGCATTCATTTATCACCCTCATCACTTTTCTATTGCTCTATTTTATTAAAATTAAAGAGAAAAATTACAAAAGAGTTTATCCGAAGGGGAAAATAAAAAACAATCAATAAAACTACTAGACAAGAGAACCTAGTAAAAGATAAAAGCTAGAAGGTAGTCTTATAGAATAAAAGCCTAGACTCACTCCTTGAGAGTAGCTTACAAATATACCTCGTTAATTTTTATAGAAAATTTAAAAAAAAAATTTCTAATAAAAAAAATTCAACATAGATTGTTGTGGTGTCTTAGCTTGCGTTTAGTTTGCCGGTTAAAAATGCAATTTTTGAGTTGAAGTTGGTTGATTATCAAAAAATTAGTTATAAATTTTGTTGATTTTTCAGAAAAAAAAATTAAGATGAAAAAATACAATTTAGTTTGAGTTAAACTTAAATACCAAACAAAACCTCAATCTATTTTATAACTATTGCCAGCATGATAAGTGATTTATATAAATTTATATATAATTTCTCAATATTTATGAATATGATAATTTCTTAATTAGATCTTTTTTCTGAATACATTGATTAGAATTAAAAAAAAAAAAAAAAAAGAGGATCTGAGCATTGTTCTTTCTTACGATGCATGAATAAGGAGTAGTTCTTTGAAATCATACTTGAAATTTCCAGTAGGGTTTAAAGGAGGAAAAAAAAAAAAAAAAACTCTTTGAATCATGAGTCCATGACGGAATCACACGTAACAGGAAAAAAAAAAAAAGAGTCAAAAGTGTAAGCAAGAAATATAAACAATCAACGATGGGGTAAAGCAAATATACAGGCTTTGTTTGGTAATAAAGTTTAACTCTAATTAAACTATACTTTTTCATCTCAATTTTTATTTTTTTTTTCTGAAAAATCAAGAAAGTTTATAATTACTTGTTAAAAAGTCAACTTAACTCAAACTCAAAAATGTCATCTCAACTCAAACTCAACTCATTTATTAAACGGATTCATAATTTTTTTTTTAGTAAAGTAAAGCTAATATTTTAAATTACAAATATTAAGGTTGTTGTTGTAAAAAATTTTTAATTCAAATATTTAGCTAATGTGGGGTACATTTTTCCTTAAAAAAACAATCTTTTAGGAAATATTAATAAATTTTTTTAACTAATATAGCCATGAAAGTAAATTTATTAAAAAGCTATTACAATTTAGTGGAAAATCTATTGCCGTAATAGGTGTATGTATAATCATTCTAAAGCAAATTCGAACCCTTGTTTGCCCTCAATTTGTCTTTTTAATAATTAAAAAAAAAATTGTCTGTTTAATGATTGGGCCTGCCTAACTCAATTTTGGAGACCATCAGTTCCAGTTTCTTATTGACTTCGTTGTGTGACTGAACACTGAACGTGTAAAATTATCAATACCGCGATAAATTTTATTGCTTAAAATCAGTGAAATTATGAATTTATCTTTGACAATTTCTTGAATACATTGTCTAAAGCATTTTAGCCCGAGTTTTTGCTACAAAATGTGTATACGATGATGACAAAAGAACTTACGAAGCAACTTCAAGAATTTATTAGAAAGGCCAAGTCAAGCTTAAAGTAGGTCCAATCGTAATGAACTATAGTCCAATATTAATGCGTCACGCATTGAATAAAAACTTTTCAGTTGGGCCCAGTGCCAATGAGTTTTCGTCTTTGTACGGGCAAAGGAAGTATACAACGTTTCTAGTTTTATTTTTATCAAAAAAAAAAAAAAAACACACAAACAAACGCTTGCATGGTTCTAATGCAAACGAAGTTGTAAATGAAATCATCAATTCATAACCACATAAAAACAGAGTAACCATCATAAACTTGTATTATTAAGTTTCGGCTGCTTAGTGTCTGTTGTTGGCAGAACTTTTGCTTTTGTTCATAGTCAATAAAAGAAGAGAAATATTTTGAACTAAAAGCTTTTGATTAGGTCAAAATGACCTTTAAAGTTATCTAATAAGTAATAAAATATTAAAATGAAGTTTATAACGTATAATATAAACTTTGTCACGAGTTTTAAGGTCTATTTAAAATTGTTTTTGTTATAAGTCATATTTTTTAATTTTAACTGGAAGTACTTATGGAAACTAAAAGTTTTTCTGACAGATTGTTCAAACACTTTTTAGAAACTGTTTTTGGACCTAAATCAAAAGTAACTTCTAAAAAAATTTATCAAATAGACTCTTAATTTTATTTAGTTCCTGAACTATGAACATCCTATCATTTTAGTGCTTAAATTTTTAATTTTGATGAAATAATTTATGAAGTTTTGTTTTCGACCGTTTAGGTTCTTGATATTAAAATTGACGAAAGATTTTGGCATTAAAAAAAATCGAAAGTTCAATCGTTAATTTGTCGAAATTAAAATTTATGTACTAAAATAATGAAATATAAATAATTGAAGAACTTAACGGATTAATAATCCAAACAGAAGAAGACGACAACTTACTATACGGGGATCATGCCAAAACAAGACCAATCTTAAATTCTTAATAACGAAAAGAAAAGAAAAAGTCATAAAATTGTCAATTCCTCGAGGGTAGGTGGTATTTGTCATTTTTGCCTTTGTTTTAGTCATTTCAAGAAACTATTTTTACTCGCTGTACTCAAGTTTCCCCTAAACAATTTTGTACCTAAAGTTTTTCCTTGTCAAATATGATATCATTATCTCATGTTGTCTCTCTCTTCTCCGGCCCTTCTCTTAGTTCCCGGAGGTTCATTTCACGCGCCGCGGTGGACGAACAATGTGGCGAGAATTCGAAGGTAATTAGTAGCTCGGCATCATGGACCTAACCGGTAATATAGCATGTTACTGTTGGTGACATGTCGGACTATCATTAACAACTGGACTCCTGGTTGCTGAAGTTTGGGAGCTACATAAAATTGGTGTTTTTTTTAGTTTTTCTGTCGTGACATATGTTGTGTAGAATAAAAGAACGTAAACGTAGCATTTGTCCAAAGTACCCATGATCAATTGCTTCATTTGAGGATTACTTCCCCATATACGTGATTTAGGTCCGGCTCATATTTGTTTAAATACTTTTGGAAGGTGGGGCTAATTAAAGTTTTATAAATAACGCAAACCGTCTATTTTAAGAACCACGCTTTTGTACTCCACTTCAATTTGCCAGGTTTATGATTCAGGACAATCGAACATTTTGTCTTTTTCTGTCCCATTCATTGTACTTAAAATTTCCCGTTTCACGAGGAACGTGGGACAGTGGAAAACATGAAGACGTTGTTGCAACCAAAGATTAGTAGTAGCCCGTTTGGCGTAATAATTTGAGTTGAGATTTTTAAGTTTTAATAGTAAATTTTTTTAAATTTTCAGAAAAGATAAAGAATTTTTTGAGAAAAAGACAAAAATTTTTTGAAAAAAAGATAAAAAAAAGTTTGGGTTGAATGGTTTGTGATGGTGCACCAAACGGGCTGTAAGATATTGTTGATATTGTTGACATTTTCACAAAATTATCCCTGTTTTAAAGTATCGATATAGATAACGGAAGAAATATACTTATTTTTGGAGTATCTATCAAATATTCATAATATGAAAAAATATTCATAATATCTATAAATATTCAAGATATTTTTAGATATTTTCACAAAATATCTAAAAACTTAGGGAAGTTCTTTGTAAAAATTTTAATTTTTTAGTCCATTTCGTTTTTCAAAAAAATGTCAACAAAATGTGATAGCATTTTTCAACCTATAACAATTATACCAAAACAATATACAAAAAAACGTGATATGATTGAAATGAATCAAATTAATAATGATTTTATCGTCTTGAGTTTTAATTATATAAGCTTAGTAACTGAGTAAAGTTCATACGGTTATAATAATTCTTATAGTTCTCAAATAGAATTTAGTTTAGAAGGACAAAATCAATATGATTTATTTGATATATTGATATATCATCTACCACAAATTGTTATTGAAATGACATTGCATATCCATAAGACTACTTGTTAAGTTGGACAAATCAACAATATTTAATGTATGGGTTAACTTTTAGAAGCTAAGAGTAAGAAACATACATGTGATACATTATCATGTACTTTCAGAACTATTCAAAGGTAATGTATTGGTAAATATATTGTTTAGATTAAAACCAGTACTTAATGTTTTCCAACCTGTTAGAAACTCCTTTTATTATTATAGACACTCGACATTTGGACTTTCCTCTTATGTTTGATATTTAATTTTTATGTATTGTCTTTTATTATTATTATTATTTTGTAGTGGTTAATGAGTATGTAATATCATACTAAAATTACAATCAATGCATAATTATTATGATTTCTTATTACATTATGGGATATGATTTTCGTATTTGATAACAAATGGATTGTTTTTGTTTTAAAATTAGTTCAGATTAAGTAATATTGATTTTTTTTTTACATTTAATAAAATTTCGGTAAAAATTATAAGTTTTTCTTTGAATATCAATTTTTTCCGAGATATCCGTTGACATCGGTATTTCTGTCGACATTATTAATAAATCAAAATCTTAACAACTTTGTTGACATCGATATTTTCATCATTGATTGCAACAAGAATTTATAGAAATTTAAGGGGAAAAAAAATTAAAAGAAGAATTACAAAAAACGTTACAGAAGTAAGAAACGAAATTGATTCCAAGAATATTGGCGGCTTTAGCTGCCGTGGTGATGTCCGTCGAAATTGCACTAAATTACCATAAAACCATTTAATACAGCGTCAAAATTGCACTAAATTACCATAAAACCATTTAATTCAGCTGGCGAATGGCAGTAACTTTGCAAACGAGATATAACAAGGGACAAAATTAAAGAGACAGAGAAGGTGAACTACGTACAAAATATTTTCCAATCTTTTTTTTTTTTTTTAAGATAAAAAAAGCATTGCTTTAGCGGGAAAAAAAAATGATAACAAGCATTGAGATGCCTTTGACTTAAAAAAAAAAAAAAAAGGACATTACTTGACACATGTCTCTCTCTATCGTTCATTTGGAATTCTAAAAGAAGAATACATAGAACAATATTAGAACTTGATCAATTCCCCCTTCAAATTGAATCTATTATTTTACGATGTAATATAAGCTCATAATTCTCATTAAAAATGTCATTTTTGTGACTATAACTCAAAATAAAGATGCTAAGATTCAAATTATAATGTTAAGATTGAGAGGGACCTAAAAAATAATCTTCCATTGTTATTTCACCACCACAATTTATAGTAATACTAAAGTCGTTCACATCCCACAAAATGGCGTTGAAATCTTTTCACGCAAGTCATTGAGTCGTGACAAAGAAAAAATGAAAATGAATGTAGCAATGTATTAGGTGGGCAGGATATTATTGTAGGACTTTCTAAAAAAAGAGGAAAAAAAAGAAAAGAGAAAAAAATCAGAGATCTTTTCGTTGCTTGATTACAACAAGCAACAACGCACAGATGGCAAAGTGTACGTACGTAGGAACCTCGTGAACAGCGGTCATCAACAACCCGACTTTGTATGGGAACGCACAGTCCATATATAAATGCCTTGTGCACTGCAAATTCCAAATTTGGTCTTTTTTTATTTTTTATTTTATTTTTTTTAAGGTAATTGGAAAGACAAATGGTAAATACCAACATCTTATATAGCGAGACTTTTTTTTTCTTCATTTTTTTAATTATTATTTTTTTTCAAGGTGGACCAAATATTTAATGATATGAAGATATCATTTCAAATACTCTTCCCGGGTGCGTTCCAACTTGCACACAGACAATATTTTCCTGTGGGTCTTCCCTTTTGGTTTCTTTAAACTAAGTGGTATTTTCCTTAGATTGCCACTACAGGCAGCACAGTCACACGCGCCCAGTGGGGGTCCAAAAGGGTCATTCCCCTTGTAACGCTGCTTGCTCAGGACGCCATGACTGATTGCTTCTGGGCCCTTGTAGTCGCTTAGAGATCACTCCCTACCCTGACGTGGCACGCATCTATTGGCTGAGTTTATGCCTTTGATGGCAAACAGTTTTAATATATTTTTATATATATATATTTGATGGTGAAACGCATCCGCCAAAAAAATAATAATAATAATAATGAAAATAGAAAAAACTCAATCATTGCAGCAACTTTTGTTCCCTTAATTTATTGAATCAACAGGGATGGAATTCGCTTTCCCTTCTTATGTTTATCTTTGCAAAAGTATGGAAATTATATATATATATATATTTATATATTTTTTTTTGCAGTGCTTTTAGCAAATTAAATCTAATCAAATCTAATCACCTCATAATGTTGTTTCTTTCTTTCTCTTTGGACGGATCATAATAACACATTCTTATCAACAAAAATAGATATTAATAATAAATTCAATAACCAAAAATATTAGGACTCAAGGCGTTCTTGATCATCTTAAGCCATGATAAGATCAAGAATTGATCTCCCTTTTTTTCTAGCGAACAAAATGAAAATAAAAATATGATCACTGTACAATAAACCTTCAAAATATCAAAACCCTAATAGAGAGATTATAACATATATTGAAGAAAACGATCCAAAAATTAACCTTTTGAATAATATCAACAAGGGTTTTGATCAGAGGCAGTGCAACAGAGAAACTCAAGCTTGGCCCTACAAATGGGACAAACTGAATGCTTTGAAAGCCATGTATCGGCGCACTCTAGATGGAAGCCGTGGTTGCAACCGGAATCAGCCGAGCCGGTTGCTCTTCCTCAATCTCGTCAAGGCAAACGGCGCACTCCGTCCCCATCACCAGCTCTTTCCCTGTGGTCTTCGGCAACTTCTCCAGCTCCGAAGCCGACAAGCCCAGCACGGGAACCGGCTTAGCCGGTGACCGGAACTCGTCATGGTTTTGGTTACTCGTGGCGTACCAGAGAAGACACAAGTAGACTACGAACACTGCGCTCATGCCGGCGCATGGTAGAAAAAGGGCCAAAAAAACCGATACAAGCATTTTTCTTTTCTTTTTGAGGCCCCTTTTTTTCGCTTAGAAGTTTCCAAGTGTTTGTTCTATTTGAGGAGAGAGAGAGGGGGGGAGATCTAGGGTGGTTGATGAAGAAGTGGGTGTGCTGGGAAGGGGTGCGTAGAACAGAACATAGCGCAAGTTAGAGGTTTCTAGGGAGATTAATGGATAGGGGAGTGTTTGGGAGAAGAGAATCTGAGATGGGAAAGTGTGGCGGCAAGCGAGGACTGGAGGGCTTTTGTCAGGACAGGAAGAGGAGGAGAGGTTATTAAAGGCGTGACGTGTGTTTTGTTCAAAGTAACGGCTATATCGGGAAGGAAACTCAAGAGAGAAGAGAGAGAGAGGGAGCGCAGTGTGTGTGTGTTTTTTGCAGTTCGGAGATCGATGACGCGTTTAGTGTTTCGTAGAGACAAGAAAGAGCCTGAAAAAAGCTTATGAACACACACACACAACTTTGGCTCTCCAATGATCGAGTATTTATATCTCAATATTTTACTCCCCAATCAATAGATCTAGGGTAAATTGATCTCTATTATCAATTGTTAAAATTATTTAGATCTTTATTTTAGGCCCTTTATAAAAATTACTTAAATCATTTTTTGAAAAATCTTATGATGTGAACTATATGTTTTATGGCTCTGTTTCAAACTTGGTTTCAAATCTAAGTTTTTCATATCAGTTTTTTTCTTTTTTTTTTAAATCAATAAAAATTATAACTAGTTTTTTAAAAAGTCAATCAATTTTAGCATAAAAATTCTATCTAATTCCAAACGCAAGCTAAATCCTCTAATGAGTTTTTTTTTTTTAATTGTTGGATTAAATTCTTGAATTTTTTTTCATTGTTGGATTAAGTTTTTTCTTTCTTTTTCTTTTTTTTTTTTTCTTTTTTTCAATATGGATTATGGATCTCATTTAGCAAAGAAAAATAAAAACATAATCAGGTTTCAAACCTGCAAATTTCCCATCCCCTCTCCCCCGTTGAATTAGCACCAACACATTATACGGTCCATTATTTTAATATGCACACTCATAAATGTGACAGTTAAAAAACTTACTCTATTTATAGGTACAAAATTTTCTTTATATATTTCATGAACAAAAAAGATAATTTCCGAAAAAGATATTTATTTTAGGTCTTCATAAACTTTATATTTTTGGGTTTGATCCCACTGTGAAGTTTTTTCTTTCTTTCTTTTCTTTGAAGCACTTGCAAAACTGAAAGTGGAGAACTTTGCTCACCAATTATTATCTTATTTGTCGTTAAAATTAATGAAGAAATGATCATGACCAACAATAATATGGAAGATATTTATTTTGGGACATTTTCAAAAAGGAAAAGAAAAAAAGATATCTGCTTTAGCTCGTAAGAATCTGGCGAATGGCTTCTTCAACCCCCAAGCTACTCGCAAAGTGCAAACCCTACTTTCATATTTTTGTACCATTTTGGGGAAAAACCCTTTGTCTTGCTTCGGCCCATTCACACTGGCTTGTGTTGTTGGTGCACTGGCCCATCGCGAAAATAAAAGGGTGGGCAACAAGGAATTGGTTAGCTTTCCAAATCAAATCTATGAAATAAAGTTCATGACTGAAGAAAATAATTCAATTATAGGAGTTAGCGTTTTTTGGAATAATTAGCACAGTTATTAATTTCTCAATCATTGGTTGAGCAACAAATCAGAGTGGCGCAGCGGAAGCGTGGTGGGCCCATAACCCACAGGTCCCAAGATCGAAACTTGGCTCTGATAGATAGAGTAGCTTCTAGCCATTTCCTTTTTTTTTTTTTTTTTTTTTTTTTTAACCCCTCCCCCTAGCATCATATAGAGTTTAATGGTGCTCGCATAAGGCATTTTGGATCTATTCTGTTAGCGTAAACGCTAAAACATACTCGCACATGTCTGGTTATAACATACAGTTTTAGCTTTTTCATCTAAAGTATCACAGCTAGTAAAAATGGCATCCACCAAGATGTTATTATATATTACTTGTGTCCGCAAAATTCCACTTGCATAACAATCTTAAGTGAACAAATTCAATTGACGAAGGAAAATTTATTTACACATAATTTAAAATAATAATAATATTTTCGTTGTAGCATGACATCACTTTTTTTGGTCAACGTATTTACTTGAGCACCAAACCAAACATATTAAGAAAAGGGTCAGTTTTTCCAAGACCATTCATTTAAGCTATGGGACACAAAGTACACAAGAGTACCCCGGCCAGCCAAGCACCCAAAAATTCAAAAGGCCAAAAAAAAAAAAAAAATCATTAGTTGGGGCCCACGGTTAAAGTTGTCTCAATTTTGGTCCTTTTGCATTGGCAAAGCGGCGGGTAAAGATTTTTCCCTTGTCCCTCGCGAGCTTGCGCCTAGGTAGCAGTCAATGTCCTAAAGAAAAAGTGTTCCAACAGAGCACATGCTTAAGAAACATCAAAACCAATATACTACTTGGCATAATATGAAAACAAACTTTTTTAGGCTAAATTTGACATCTTAATTCAAACTGTACTTTTTTATCTCAATTTTTATCTTTTTCTGAAAAAAATTTTGTCTTTTCTGAAAAATTTTCAACTCAAACTTAAAATTTTCAACTCAAACTCATTCATCCAAATGGACCCTTATTGTTTTGAAGGTCACAAACCTACCCTTAAAAGCGTCTTAAGAGACGGGATCAATTTCATAATGATACTAGATAAGTGTTTGTCTCTACTTTCTCAAGTATACTTTAGTTTATTTCTTTAAGATATTCTGTATACTACTCCACACTAGAAAGTGCGCTATATATAATTGTTTTCATCACTATGCTCTTTAACCCTCTTTATATGCTTTGAAAAAAAAAAATAAATAAATAGTGAGAGAGAGAGAGAGAGAGAGAGAGAAGCAAAACATGGTGGGACTAGAGCAATGTAGATCGAGAAAGATCAAAACAAAATCACTGTTGCTCATTCTTATCTTCCTTGGTTTTGTCCTGAACAAGCATGGTGCCTATGGTCAGCAAAAACCACCAACAAAGATCGGTGGATTTTCATTACCAAAATCGGCCTTATCGTATTTCGCATTCAATCATGATTGAAGCTTTCTTGGACCCACCCCATCTGCCCCCACAGCGAGGCCTCTTGGCCACCTCTTAAACAAGCTGCTGATTTCTACTGCTCTCGTCTCTCCCTCGTCGTTCACCTTTTTCCACTACCGTCAGTTGTTTCTTTTTTTTAATCATTGAATTAGTTTTCTTAAAAAATGCACCGATTACGTATGTCTGGTCTATCCATTTTCAATCACATAAATTCTAAATTTAACTATATAAAATTACACTTTTTCGAAAACGGATGTTTTTTTAACTATAAATATACTCAAAATAATTGTTCTCTGCACAGTTATCATGACAATGCATTTGCTGTTTCTCGTGCCGTCAATATAGGAAATGCATCTGCTACGCTTCCCATGTTGGAGAGTTCTTCAAGCATCAGGTTGATTACTTTTATTCATAAGAAAAAAAAAAAAAAAAAAAAAAAAAGAAGAAGAAGAAGAGGAAGACTTTGCACTTAACGTATGATGTTGGAAAATAACAGAAGTTGGTATGTATTTTATCTTTTTTTTTTTTAATTTTTTATTTTAAAACTAAATCTAAACAGGAAAGGTTTTACCATTATGAAAGGCGTCATCTATCCAAGGCTTCAATTGTTGATAAAATTTTGAATTTCACAACTGCAATACTCGGAAATTCGTTCCATAATGTCCTTAAATCTGGCTTCCAAAGGGACGATACTGATTCTGAAACAAGGTTGTCCTTCAAGGTAATCTTAGAGGCGAGAAACGAATTACTCGCTTATTATTGTAATTTATTTAACAAATGCACGGATATTATTTACGAAAATTGCACGCAATTGATAGCGTTTCTTTTAAATACTTAAAAAGTACGTAGCATGATTTAAAATATATGAAATAAATAAACATAAATTACTTGTAAATAAACTAAATAGATTATTTATCCAACAATTTTCTTTATTTTTATAAAATCTTTTTTGCTTAAAAAAAAAAAAAAAAAGAATGCCTACTTATCTTGTTAAAGTTATGTCTATTATTGACTATCGTTATGCAGCATGGGGGTTCAAGAGGAGTGTACGGAACGCCTTCTTTCTTCCTAAATGGATTTTATCTGCATGATGCTGGCGCTTCTACCAATTTTACTGGATGGACAAATTTCATGGACCCTTAATTCCTGCGTCGTATTAGGAGGTGCAGTTAAACATGGGGAAATTTTGCATAACAATGTCTATGTCGTTTCTAATTTCTATGTCGTTTTTCAAGAAACTCTGTTGCAATTTGCAGTAGTGGTGTTTGATGCTACCGTGTACGTCATGAAAACAGTGTTGCAAATGAGCTAGACAAAAGATAGTGCTACAAAATATGGAATTAATAGACGTTATACTCTTATACAAAAAGAAATTATCAAATTTCAGACTTGCATGCCGATCAACAACCACTGTTTTTTTTTTTCCTTCGTAAATAAACTATTAACCATTCAAAGTTGCTTCAATAAGATAGTCACCAGTGCAAATATCAAAAGTTAATTTTGTACGTATTTCACATTAAAAAAAAGTTTTTTTTTTTCATTTTTTTTTTCAATCTTGTGCTGCAATTCATAATGATATTTCAATCCCTATATATATCATCACCATTGATTTAAAAGCCTTTTTTTAAGGGAAAAAGTTTTATATTTTCGAATTTGTAAAAGTAAACTTTTAAATTTTGATAATTTGAAAATTAATTTTTTGTAATTACTAAATTAATAGATGAAAAAAAATCAATCAATAACAATTGGTTATCAATTTTGACGCCTGCTACACCTGGGCAAAATTTGACACCATATCAAATTAAATGGCAAAAATAGTATCTAAATTAGAGAGTGGTTTTCTTACTCAACTACTTGATTTTGACCCTTTTTTTTAAATATATATTTAATTTTGACATTAGCACGTAAATTACACTAGCTAGGTGGCTGACCAAGCAAAATGCGTTTTCAATCAATGCCATGATCCATGAACTGTTCAGGTTAAGGGCGAAACGTGTGTTATGGACATTTATCTGGAAAATCTATGAGAATATAGCTGAAATATTTTTCAGGAATTGGTTGTAGCATAAATTTGCTGTTGCTGCTGCTGTTCAATGTCGTCTATTTGTTTATTTGTCGTTTAATATGTTTCTCTTTTTTCCGTCGTATTACTATTTAGTCTTCTTTCGATTGGCCGTTTGGGGCCGTATTACTATTTACTCTTCTTGTGTTACCTTCATTTTTCATTTTTTTGTCGTTTGATTTTTTACTGTCATTTCCACAATAATTTTGTGTTTATTTTTTGTCTATTTGATATCGTATTTATTCAACTGTTCTTTTTTGTTTCAATGGCGTATCACCCGTTTAACTTGTTGTACTTGTACTGTAGTTCTATTTTGTTTTCTTCTTTTTCGCTGTTTCTGGTTTTCATTATATATATATATATATATATATATATATAGATGAGTTGGCTAAAGTCCTTCATAATTATGTAAACTCCATTCACATATCGCGTGAAGGAGTGTTGCTAGCTGTTAGTGCGTTGTAATAGGATTTTGTCAGATGAAGTTTGATTTTCTTTTTCCATTTTTTTCTCAAGGCAAAACCAGATATTGTAGGTTTTGGGGTACCATACATGATTATAATATGTAAAAATATAACAGTTGGTTGGGGGCTTCAACGAAATTGCATATTATTTATAACTTGCTATCGTTAAGACAGTATAATATTGTGAGTTGGGAACGACAATATAGTAAAGTGGAAATGGTGGAGTAACATGCTATCGTGAAGACAGTAACATGCTATTATGAAGACAGTAATTGGAATGACCATGTGTTTTTTTCTTACGAAAAAATATGCTAGAGTAATGGTTATTAGCTCGATGCATACGGTGCCGACGCGGGTCACTGGAATATTTTAATAAAACATTTTTTGTCATCTAGAGAATATTTTGGTTTTCAATATAGATAATCTAATCTATTTAACTTCGACACCAGTTGCTTGTTATTAAAATATTTGAGTCGAATATTTTTTATAATGCATAACAATATTTTTGTTTTCAACATAATTGATCAAACATCTTCGGCTCTGGTCATTGAAGTGTTCTAGCATAATATTTTTGACGATCTAGCCAAATAATTTTGACCAAAAACATTTTCATACAATACAGTGACATTAGAAATGTTAGAACATCTATGATGAATCAAAAAATTATTCTAGTAGATTACAAAGAATACTCTTCCAAAATACTTATTTTGATATGCTTCACGATCGTAGACAGACACATTTGACCATTTGTTGAAATAAAAAATATTCTTGTACTTGTGAAAACCTTAAGTATTTGTGTTATTTTGATATTTCTTTGTGATATTTTGTAGGAAATTAAGAATTTGGGATTTTAGAAGAATTGTGAATCAAAAAATTAGAGCATTTGATCACTTAAGGCCCTGCAATGCTCAACTAGGCCGCACCTCCCAGGCTCTGCGGCCTTGTGCGGCAACGCCTCCCAGGCTTGTGCCAGCACGGCTCCAAGGCTTATGCCCTTACACCTCCGCGCCTCCCTCCGTATGATGACCAAGATCTGGCAATTTCTCTTGATTTAATGGCCGAAAATCATCTATTTTTGAGCTCTTTATATATCCTACTACTAAGCCTTAAACCCTAGGTGGAGATTTGAGACAGGAAACACAAGTTAGAGGCACAAGAAATTTCCTAGAGCGAGGAGCTTGAAGTTGGAGATTCTTGAAGAATGCTTGAGAGAGATTCTTGAAGATTCGAAGGCTTGAAGTTCATCTCCACAAAAGTTTTCTCTTCCTTTCTCTCTACCCTAATCTTTATTGAAATTTATATCTGAGAATATTGTATGAACATGTTTTCAATTATGGATTTCTTGACAGGATTAATTATGGATTCTTCTATGTTGAGCTATAAATTTTTTATAGGGTTTGATGTCACTTTGTTTGCACTATGTTTTGAATATTTTGTCAATTGTTGGTTTAAATTCCATTTCAATTTATTTATGTCTCTCTATGCTTAATGCCTCTAATTTATTTTGCCAATAAGTTAGATAATCTTAGATTGTGAATTTGATGCTCGGGAGAGATTGAGTTCATAGTCTGGATTTGGAAACATAGTCTAGGTTGTTATGAGACCGAGAGGAGATCAACACCTAGATAATTAAACTAGGATTTTAATTGTTGCGAGGTCGGAAAGCTATCAACATCTTGATTTCCAATTTAAGGGCTAAACTTAATGAATGTGTGGGTAACGAGTTAGTTAGGGATATCAACTTGGTGATTCATGCATATTATCTCATTTGATGCTCGTGAGAGGTAATAAGGTTAAATTAGGTCCCTTGATTAATGAATTGAGTGTAATTGGTTAGCAATTGCTTAATAGGATGAACATGGGAATGATAAGGTGAAGTCAAGTCCGTAGTACATTTGTGCATAGAAGTTTTCATATTTTATTTTCGTGTTTATATTTGTTTTTGTTTTGGGTTCGTTTGGTTCACCAGTTTGAGTTGAAAATTTTAAGTTTCAATAGTAATTTTTGTTGACTTTTCAAAAAAGACAAAAATTTTTTGGAAAAGGACAAAAATTTTAATTCAAACTAATAGTTTGAATTGGGTTTCCAAACATGCACTTTATTTTAATTTCATTTAATTAGATTGCATGGATAAAGTTAAGTTACAATAATCGCAGTATTTAGTTATTTACAGCAATTTAAAACCCAATTCTCATAAAATCGACACTTTGCTCACTCTTTATTACTTGTCCATGATTTGTGCACTTGCAGTTATCAAATTGTATCTGGTAAATGCGGGAGCGAACGGCACTTGTGCCTACGTCCCTGTGCATATATACATATCTGTATATTTGAAATCTTATGTATACATATTTGGTGTGTCTTTTCATGCCTTTTTCTTCCCCATCACATTGTCGTTTCGAAGTTTTTTCGTTTAATGCCTCTTGAAGTCGTATTTTGTTTACCTGTCGTTTTGTAATGTTTTTCGTCGTTTCCTAAGAACTGTTTCTCGTCACTTTGAGGATACGATAGTTGGACAAATAATTCATACAGTTTCCTGTCGTTCACGCAGTTTATTAGTTACATGTCGTTTAAATTTAAAACTGATATTTCGGTCTCTCTCGCATATGTCATTTTTCTTTCATGTTTTTTTTTAAATGTTTTTTCTTTCATATTTTGATCTTTTTTTAATGGAGAGCGAAATGTTCGAATAATTGAAATTTCCTTCCTCTTTCTAGGGAAAAAAAAAAAATCCTTCCCCTCAAAAAAAAAAAAAGATGATTTTTCCTTCACAAAAAAGAAAAACCGAATGATTCGTAGTTTGTACGCGAATGAACTTAAAACACCCTTAATAAACAAGATTCATTGTGTGTGTGTGTTTTTTTTGGGTTGCTTTTTAATTATTAAAAAAAAAAAGAAAAAAAAAAAAAAAGCAAAACAAACGTGTGACCAACTGGAAGCAACTTGGGCCAACATGGGTCCAGCAAAATGGGCCTGACAAGGAACAATTCGGTTCGTACATTTGAAAATCGATTCCCCTCCTTGAAAATGTATACATAACCAACTTAAAATCGTGTTGTGCCTCCTGATTGAACCTGGACGTGGTTTGAATAGAAAGACACAGGAAGACTGACAAGAGAGCCTCCCAGTCGTAATGAAGGCACTGAAGAAGAACAACATGATGCTGGTATTAAGATCAGCTTTCTGCTCCTTGTTGTTGTTGTTGTTGTTTGTTTCGAATTCGGTTGTGATTGGGCAATCGCTGCCACCTGCAAAATGGGATGGGTTCGTGTACGGAAAGCACCGAGTTGACTTCGACACGATTCTGATCGAGGCCTTCTTCGACCCAGTTTGCCCCGACAGCCGAGACGCCTGGCCTCCTCTCAAGCAGGCTCTTTCCTACTACGGCCACCGTGTCTACCTCGTCGTTCACCTTTTACCCTTGCCGTTAGTAATCTCTCTCTCTCTCTCTCTCTCTGTGTTTACGTTTTCTGCTCAAACCTACAGTGAAAAAAAATATTATTTGGAACACGGAATTCAATTTGCTTTTAAAATTGAGAATTGATTGACACTTCACAGTCCTTGACCTCTAGTTTCCATAATGAGCTATTTGAATTTATTTGTTTTTAGGTATTGGGGCACTATAAGTTTTTAAATTATGTGATTGGATCTTCTTTTCTTTTCTCTAATGAGTAATTAACTGTTAGCTAATAGTTATTTATTTATTTATTTACTATTTATTTATATTTGCTTTACCTTTTGCCACTGTTTGATGCTCCATATAAAGAGCTTTGCTTGTTTCAAGTGGACCAATCGTTTTTATTCTTCGCGATGGCCGAGTAAGAAATTCTCTTCAGAGGCGTAAACTAAACCAAAATTTTAATGTAAGATACCGGTTTAACTAATTTTATTTTTATTACTATGATTATTATTATCTATTCACGTTTTGAAATTTAAAGTCTAAAGTTTATGAATGTATATAGTAGTGTGGTTGATTTTTTTTTTTTTTAATTGGGATTTTAGGTTTGATCTATTAGTATACGTAAAAGTCGAATTTTATGATGTAATCTATATTTGAAAGGTTTTGTGAAATATGAGTGTGTATAGATTTAAGATAATAGAATTTTGTTTATTTATTTATTTTCATAAACATGTGCAAAAACTGTATTTATAAGATTTCAGAAAGGCAAAATAAAAGGGAAAGTGCAAGAAAAAGTTTTTTGGAAGTAAAAATAAAAAAAATAAAAAAGGAGTCCCCATGGGCCTCAAGTGGCTCCACCCTTTGCTTATGTCAAATGGCTTTGACAATTCTCGTTTCCGGAAAACTGCAGTTACCATGACAATGCTTTTGCTGCTTCACGTGCTTTACACATCGTTAACAATCAGAATACTTCAGCTACCTTCCCATTGTTGGAGGCCTTCTTTAAGCAGCAGGTTGGTCCTTTCTTTTGATATATATATATATATATATATATATATAAGTGTGCATATTTTTTTCTTATAGTTCCTCCAGTTTGTGCTGCTTTTATACTCGGTTGTTGTGAAAAGGATTACACACAAGATCTCTCCTTTTTTGTACAAGCGTTTTCGTTTCCCTCTGATTGATTTCTGTGTGAATTTGTACAAGTTTGTTTTTTGTTGCTTAACGAATCTCATTAAAAATCTTAAGTTTGTGTCTGAATCTTTGATTTCTCTTGCTAGTTTCATAGACGCAGAAATTTCTTCTTACTTTAATTTCTCGCAGTGTGGAATGTCTGTTGGTTCATCAATGATTCGAGGCACCCCATGTTGTTCAATTCTACGGAGGATGCCCGCTAATTTGACTGTTTTAGATTGAAGATTAGATTGCATGCTAGTTTTCTAGCGATGTGTTATCTGTTATTACTGGTTTTCTAAAACTAAAAAGCTTGTTGCGCACTGTTGAACAGACCCAATTTTACAATGCACAAACTCACAATTTGTCCCGGGCCGCTGTTGTGAATGAAATTGTGGAGTTTGCATCAAAAGCAGTTGGGGAGTCCTATCATGTTGCCCTTGAATCTGGCTTCAATGATCGGAAAACCGACCTTAAAACAAGGGTTTCCTTTAAGGTATTGCAGCTCATGACTTTCTGGCATACAAATTACTTTCACCAATGCAATTTGTTGGCGCACAATGACACATAGAAGTTACCAAGATTCATTTGCAAGAACCATTATACCAAGAATGACATGAATATATATATATATATATATATATTTGGATGAATTTTGTATTGCAGTATAGTACTTCACGAGGAGTGTATGGAACACCGACTTTCTTCGTCAATGGATTTCAACTGCCCGATGCTGGCTCCCCATTAGATTTCAATGGATGGAAAAAGTTAATCGATTCGCTTATTGGGAAAAAAAGTCACAAGTACGAGGAGAATTTGCACTATTTCTAATGAAATACTTGGCCATGAAAGTTGAAACATTGCAAGACCTTCTACCCTGTGTTCTTTGCCTGTTTTGCTGTGGTTGGTCGAAACTTTTTAGAATAAAAGCTCTATGCTGAGAAAGTAAGTTTATATTTTGTAAACAGAATAAGCTACTTTAGTTCTGTTTAATTCTGCTGTGTAGCTTTGTAGTCGCGTTTAATTAAAGGCATTACAAGAAGAAGAATGAGCTCTCAACTCTTTACTATAAAGCGTGTAAAGTCGAAACCTTGAGTTGCTCTGTGCTCACTTTAATGGTACTTTCTGAACGTGATGGTTATGGGAAAAAAGTTTGGATTTGGTCGATTTCATAATTGTGAGTTTGGTGCATCACCGGTTTGAAATGGAATTTTTATGTCAGTTGGTTGATTTTTAAAAAACTAATTATAATTTTTATTGATTTTTAAAAAAAAAACAAAAACCGAAAATGAAAAACTTAGATCTAAATCAATTGGCCAAATGTATGCTGTATCTGACGTTTGTATTTAAAATCATGAAGCACACAACTCTGGTTTTAACATGCAACCTCCTTCGGATCAATTTCTCAGTTTTCCTTTCTGAAAAAAAAAAAAAAGTTTTTCTTTTAATTTTAATACTTTAAAATCTTCTAGTCAGGAACAAATTTTTTTTTTTTTTTGAATTTGAGGGTGAAAGAATTCAAACTTTAAATCTTATGGTGGAGTTAAATGTGAAATTACTATTAGGTTATTCTTGTAATCACATCGAAAACAAAGTTCTTAATGAGTGTGGCCCTATTTTTCTAGTTAAAATAAGAAATAAAATATTAAAATTTAATAGACTAAAATATTGAATTTAATTTGTTACGATTCAAACTTTACACCTTGTGGTAGAGTTAAATATAAAATTATCGTTAGACTATTTCTACAACAACATCGAAAACAAAATTCTTAATAGGCGTGGTCCTATTTTTCTAGTTAAAATATGAAACAAAAGATTAAAATTTAATAGACTAAAAGATATTTAATTTAATTAGACAGGATGAAGAATGATCTGGCTTCCAATATTTCCCCTTGTTGCATTCATAATTCGTGATGCGCTGCGTCTAAAATTCAAAACACGAAACAAAAAATTTTAAAATCAATATACAAAATTAATTTATCAACAGGAGAATTGTCTTAAAAAAAAAAAAAAAAAATCCCCTGTGTCTCCTATATTTAAGAGTTTAATTCAAGTGGGCTACATAAATTGGGCCGCAGAATTTAAAGGCCGACCCAAGAAACGGAGTGACGAGCAAGTAATCGGATGAATCGTGGGCAGGGTTGTAAATTTATAGGAGGTTTAGGAGAGTGGTTAGGGTAGTTTGGAAGTGGCGGTATAAAAGGCGAAGATACATCGCGGTATGCGAAATTAGGGCGTAAAAAAGAAGAACAAGAAAAGCCGTAGGCAACAGAAGAAGAAGGGCTCTTTCTTTGGCGGAGCTTCAACTTTTTATCTCTTTTCCCAAACCCCCCCAAAGGTATTTCCTCCTACCCAAACCCTAATTTCTCCTTCTCCCTCTCCGATTTTCTCTTTTCTCCTTGCAATTTACTTTCGATTTTCTTGTTTTCTTCGTGCTTCTTTCATGGTGCAATTTGTCTTCTCTTCGGTGTATTTCTCCGTTTTTCCGCTAGTTTCGGAGCTAGGTTTTTCTTGTTTCAGCAATTTCCATGGCGTGATAAATTTTTTTGAATTTTCCCCTTTTTTTGTGGTGGTGGAGAAGATGGATCGGTACCAGAGAGTGGAAAAGCCGAGAGCAGAGACGCCCATTGATGAGAATGAGATTAGGATTACGAGTCAGGGAAGGATGCGCAATTACATCACATACGCCATGACTCTACTCCAGGTTTCTCTCTCTTTCTTCTCTTAATGATTTCTAGCTATTGTTTTTGTTTTTCCTTTGTATTTGTTTTCATTTTTGAATGCTCTGCATTATAATGGGGATTTTTTTTTGGGTTGATTCTCAATGGCTTAGTAGTTGGTGAAAGGCTTGCTTCTCAATGGCTTAGTAGTTGTTTTCGAAACTTTGCATTCTATATATCATGGCTCATTAAAGTAGCTACTGTTCAACTTTAGTCGTTCAATTATTGTTGAAATCAGAGTGATTTCCCAAGTGTGATTTTATGCATTGAATGACATTGCAATTGCTGTAGGATTTTAACCGCCGAATTATGAGAAAGTCTCGTGGCTTCCCTGGGTATTTATCTAGTTTGTTAAGAAAGGATTCTCAGAGTAAACGAGATTTTGGGAATGGATTTGCAGAAATAAAGATATGGAAGTTTGTTGGGTAGTCTGCTAAATATGGTGCTAGATTTGTAGCCTTTTGATAGTAGCTTTTGAGTATGGACAAATAATTGCCCGTATATTTGTTCACATTCGTTATTTTGTTATCCAAACGTTGGTCCTCGACATTTCAAAATCTGACCCACTGTTACCATTTTCTGGGCATGTCATTCTTTTTGTTTTATATTGTGCATGTGATTACTTGGTGATAATTCTTCTTGTGAAAGACCTTTTTCGCGGCTAGGTCTAGCCTAAGTGTGGGTGGGGCAAAGTGGAAGCTTGGTTTTTATCCATTCAATCCCTATCTTTAGCCTTGGCTTGATCTTGAAGTGTTACTTTGCAGGAAAAAGGGTCAAATGAAATTGTTTTCAAGGCAATGGGAAGAGCTATCAACAAGACAGTGACCATAGTGGAGTTAATTAAGGTTCCTGTTTCATTTGTAAATTTTAGATGGACCAGCTAGACTTGTTACCTTTTGCATTTGCCTGAATTTTTTTTTTTTTAAATGTTGCAGAGAAGAATTGTTGGTCTTCATCAGAATACTTCAATTGGATCCACTGACATCACTGATACATGGGAGCCCTTAGAGGAAGGCCTCTTGCCGTAAGAACAACTTACTTTTTGGAGCTGTTGTGTTATTTGCACCATCTTATCATGGAGTGTAGTTTATCCATTTTATACTTTTATTTTTATTTTTATCATGTTATGATGCCTTCCAATTCTTATTTCTTATCACAGTTTGGAGACCACAAGGCATGTGTCCATGATTGTAATAACCCTTTCAAAGAAGGAGTTGAACAAGACGTCTCCTGGGTCAGTTCATATTGTGTCTTTGATGCTCTTTTACATTGCAGGAACATACCAAGTGTGTTTTATATATATATATATATAAATATATTTATTTATTTATTTTCCAATTTCTTGTGTAAATCATACTGGTTTACTTATGTTCATAAATTATTGCTTTCCTCAGCTACCAGCCCCCATTACCTGCTGATCAGGTCAAGGCATCGACAGAATTTGATTACGAAGGAGGTGAGCCACTATTCGAGATTGTCATTTTTTTCCAGCTGTTTTTTCAGTTGCATACATTCTGTTGAGTTCTAATAGTTCTCTCTAAATGTCTCAAAGAAACAAATAAAGTTAGTTATTAATCAGTTTCTTGTGTTTTGTTGAGTTCTGATAGTCTCTAAAGAAAAAAAAAATTTCTAGATGTCTCTAAAGGAAAAAAAAAAAAAAAAGTAGTTATTGGAAATATTTTGTCTCATAAAGAATGAAATATTTATGGTTGTTAACTTCTGCTGCAGCAGAAGGCTCACCAAGTGGTCGAGGTCGGGGCCGTGGAAACAGAGGAAGGCCAAGGGCCAGAGGTATGTAGCTGGGAGATGTGACGGTTAACATGTTATACTTCTGCTTTGGGTTCTATTGCTAGGCAATGGGTTATTGGTTGGTTTAGAATAGGGATTAAATTTGTACTGTTGCTTAGTTTAGCCAGCTTTGGCTCCCACCTTGCATGTTATAGCAAATGGGTTTTATTGAGCCATAGTTGTGGAAATGTCCTGAAAGGGTGTTGTTTTATTAGTCGATTGAGGATGTCACGGTGAATTTGGGATGTTTTATTTGTTTACGGTATACAGTAGTTGGTTCTGTTTCTGTTACAGGATTATGAAATTTGAGTATTAGTGGCAGCAAAATGATAAGGTTCTTGATGTGGCTGTTGCATTTTATTTCAGGGAATGGTTTTGTTCCTTCTGAATATGAAGATGGAGGTTGGGACATGAACCGGAACAATGCTAGAGGTCGAGGTCCTAGAGGTCGTGGTAGAGGACGAAGTTTCCGGGGCCGTGGAAGGGGTGGGTACAATGGAACCCCAGCTGATGTACAGCAAGACGGAGGTTACAATCATGAAGCCCCTTATCAAGGCCGCGGTATGTGCAAATAGTTAATCTTAATGGTTTTATTTTATGCTGCTTGTGTGATAAGACTGGTGATGTAGCTGTATGCCTAGTCATCGGAGCCTCAAGTCCTTATCCTCTCTATATATGTTAAGACTTATTATTTTGGTTGAGCTGGATCCATATCAAATACCCAAATGGCGAATTGAGGGGATTCTCAATAATAAAAAGGGTTGCACATACTAAGTAATGTTTTCCAATGGACGGTCTAATTATTATAACAGACAGAGCCCTGATCCTCCCCTGTAACCTACCCTTTTCCCTTTACTTTCCTGTTATGAATCTTAAAGAGTAAAATGTCAATTATCTGCTATTATCCTTATAATTTAATGGGCGTTTAGGCTGTTGGATTGTTGACCCTTTTCGTTGCATGTATTCATAGTTAATTGTTTGGATACTTTATTTAATGGGATGGTTAGCTATGCAGAATGCTTTTGGCTTTTGGCTTGTGGTTTGTGCATGGATTTTTAGCACAGTTTTAATTGTTTTATGACAATTTCTGTAGGTCGTGGCCGTGGTAGGGGAACTCGTGGAAGGGGCCGTGGTGGGTTTAGATCAAATGTGCCGATCCAGGTAGCCGCGTAAGATGTGCTAAAATGGGTGCTCTAGTGGACGCAAAGCAAATGCCCTGATGATGTCTTTGTGTCCGCTAAATATCGTTTATCTATCTCTACTAGGAAAAAAGAGAGAGAGAGAGAGAGAGAGAGAGTTTTCTTTTTTTCCTTTTTGTTTATCCTGGACTACTGATGTTAACTCTAGGGTCTTTTACCGTAGACTATTAGTTTGGAGCCTCTGTCATATCGGAGGCAATCCCTTTTTTGTTAGCAGTCGTAGGTGAGATGGTCGAACAGTTGTAAGCGTTTCTTTCTTTCATCCTTTTTTATATATATTTTTTCCCTCCTGGTCCGTAAGCGAAACAACTCAAATATGTATTCAGATTTAGCAGTGCATTCTTTTATTTTTGTTTGGAGAGTATCAGGGGTATTCTTGCTTAGTTTTAGAGTTATAATATATATAAGCTGTATTGTCTAAATTTTGCTTCTCGTTTCCTTTTCATTTTCTTGCCTATTTGCTTGGCGCTTTCTTCTTCTTCCCTTTTTTTTTTTTTTTGGGTAAAACTATTTGCTTGGTTCTTTAATCGTATCGTAGAGATGACCAATAATTTATGGTAAATCTTGCCATTTCTCTCATTCTCCTTCTGGCTAGTGCCTAGTGGTAGTTGGTGTTTGTAAATCGTGCGCTCGGCATGTTTTAGAGCATAACTCGTAGAAATATTTATTGTTCATAACGTCGAGTTCAGGTCAGCTTTTTCTTTCTGTATGCTAATTAATAATCAAGGTTTGTGTTTGGATTTGGATTTAGTGTTCATTACTTAAAAAATTGTGTTGTTGACTTTAGGTATTTGACTTTTAAGCATGTTTGTTGAGGGGCGAATTTTGTTGGCAGTCGTTCTCAAATTAGAGGCAAATATTTTGGCAACAAGTGCATAAAGCATGCCACCGACATCAAAACAGAGTTACCTACCGAAAACGTTATGGTGTCAGAACTCAAGCCTAGTGAAA
The DNA here is from genome assembly GCA_025413485.1 of Ficus microcarpa. Lineage (NCBI taxonomy): Eukaryota > Viridiplantae > Streptophyta > Magnoliopsida > Rosales > Moraceae > Ficus > Ficus microcarpa. The sequence continues at coordinate 32,223,424 of CM046377.1, forward strand.
GAACTCATGCCCTATTGAGCATGTTCATCAATTTTACAATTGAAAAAATTGGAAACCTCGGGATAAAAAGACTCACTTATTGATAACTATTGTGTAGAAGAATTTTGATATAAGAGGTCTTCCGAATCAATGAATCAACAATGATCCAGAGTGATGCTAGCTATAAATGCGTAGTTTTTTGGATTCGGGTATCATATGGGAGGGGAGCTTTCATTTTAATTTGCACGTCCACTTATCAATAGAAGCTCCCATATTAATTTGCAGGATTACTCCTGATATTTTATTTTCTTTTTTCTGCATAAATAAAGCTTCCTTCTTCCCTAAAAAACGCAAAAACTTTGAATGGTCAAAAAAAAAAAAAAAAAAAGTTCCACTATCACGTTGATGCTTTGGATCTCCCTCTTAAACGATTAACTATCTTATACCTAATAGAAAGCAAAAAAAAAAAAAAAAAAAAAAAAAAAAAAAAAAAAACACACACACACACACACACACCCAAATACATTAAAAGAACATGCAAAGTTTGAAGAGTTTTTCCACCAATCATAACGTAATAGTTTGAAGCTCATAAAGTCATAAATGCCATGTGCGTGCAACGACCCCAATCATTTAAAGACTGAATGTGAACTAATAATCTTTTGCTAATTAAACAACCTTCAAGTTCCACTTACGACTTGTTCAACGTTTTCCAATGTCAGACCCCTTGTAATGCGCAAGCAGTTTCAAGAAAGAAGAAAACTAGACTTACGTTTGAAATTGCAATTTGCATGTTTTTTTTTTTTTTTAATTCTTTTTCCTCTACATATTTTCTCCCTTGACGGTGGTTACTCATGGCCACTTGTGATTTTAGTATTCGAATAAATTAATCAAGTCCATGAACTCTTTCTCGCTCTCTCTCTCTCTCTCTCTCTCTTTCTCTCTCTGTGAATTAACTTGACGGTGCTCCAATCACATGCAACTTTGATTAAAATTGTTGATCTGAAATATATATATATATATATATATATTTTAGAATTAATATCTTTATTAAATATAAATGAGACAAAAAGATTGATCACATCTGCTATGTGTGCCCATTCAGGTTGATAGATGACATATATATTTAATTGGCGGTGGATTCATAAGTTTTAGTCCAGTTAATATTCTTCAATGTAGTGATTTTGTCTCAAAGCCATTGCCGTCCAATCTAAATATGGGTCATGTGCATGGCACATGAAGAAACAATTTGATTGTTTCATGTACGGTTAAGGAAGTAACATGTGCTGTCGAATGATAATTATGATATCATCCAAAGCAAAATATTCCAACACGAAAACCCCCGTTTAAATATACAGACTTTATCTTCAAATAGGAACAACCAAGAGCTTTATTTAAAAAAATAAAATAATAATAATAATAATTAAAAGAAGAAGAAAACAAGAATGGGACAGTTGTGAATTTTGGAATTTTTGATTTCTTCACGGCTCCTCTGCTGCGGAAGAGCATGTGCGTGTGTGTTAGAAAAGGGCCAGAGAACGTGGAAATTATTGAACGAGGCTCTGAAACTCTTGAGAATTTGCTAAGATAATTCAACTTTTTCTTTTTGTTAAATAAAAAAAAAATCAACAAATAAAAACACTAATATTTATATATATATATATATATATATTAGTTACTCCCTAGTTGCAGAGCTCACATGCAAGGTTGTTGCATTACTTGCTCTGCTCCCTTATTTAAAGCACCTCGGTCCTGCCCTGAAATGTCAATAAATTGTAAATAGCATTCCCAATCTTCTCATCTAACTTCTCTCCCACTTTGCCCTCCTCCTCTTCTGTAGTGGGCATTTGGGGGCCAAACCCATCAACCAGCAAATGGCGAAACTCATTTTTGGATTGTCTATCTTGGCCATTGCACTATGCAATTTGTCCTTCAAAGTTTGTGCATTTGCACCTTCTGGTTGGACACAAGCTCATGCCACATTTTATGGAGGAAGTGATGCCTCAGGAACTATGGGTATGTAACACACACACACACATAAATATATATAAATGTATATGTGTATATGTATTTTGAATTCACTGTGCTCATCAGTGAATTGTAATGTTGAGTCATAACATTTACTTGGGATGGTTTTTTGCAGGTGGGGCTTGTGGATATGGTAACTTGTATTCGACAGGGTACGGGACTAGAACCGCAGCTTTGAGTACGGCGTTGTTCAATGATGGGGCTTCTTGTGGGCAATGCTTTAAGATCATTTGTGACTACAAAACAGACTCCAGATGGTGCATTAAAGGAGCATCTGTCACGGTAACTGCAACCAACTTTTGTCCTCCAAACTATGCTCTTGCAAACAACAATGGAGGCTGGTGCAACCCACCCCTCAAGCACTTCGACATGGCCCAGCCTGCTTGGGAAAAGATCGGTATTTACAGGGGCGGTATCGTCCCCGTCCTGTACCAAAGGTACCTGTTTTCGCTTTTTATTCTCTTTTCTCGCATCTATATTATCAGCTCGAAGACATGAAATTTTTCAGTGGAGGCATTACAAAATATATGTATTTTATTGAATAGGGGGCATAGTCAAGCAGAAGCGTAAACTATAACAAAAAAAAAAATAATAATAATATAACAAGATGTAACTGAAATTTTAGAAAATTTTTAATAGTAAAAATTGAATCATTAAAATTAGAGTCGAGTCAAGTCGTGAGAGGCAAGCGCCTTCACTCAGTAAAAGTTGGCTCTACTAGTGTTTAACATATCAATGCTGTCACAAAACCGGTGTAAGGGATTACACAATTCGATATCAGCGTACATCCTAAACAACTTAAGTTTTCGACTTTTCGGGGAGTTAGTACTAAATTACATTATTAATATTAATATGTGTCTTGGATTTGGTTTTGTGGTGCAGAGTTCCATGCAAGAAGCATGGTGGAGTAAGATTCACCGTGAACGGAAAAAACTACTTTGAGCTGGTTTTGATCTCAAATGTGGGAGGGGCTGGAGACATTAAATCCGTGTCAATTAAAAGCTCGAAAACCGGATGGATGGCCATGTCAAGGAACTGGGGAGCTAACTGGCAGTCCAATGCCTATCTAAATGGTCAATCTCTATCCTTTAGGGTAACAACTAGTGATGGCGCGACCAGAGAGTTCATTGACATCGTTCCCTCGAATTGGGCCTTTGGCCAAACCTTCTCAAGCCCGACTCAATTCTAAACCGAAGGAGGTTTAGGGTTCGGGGCTTAGGGTTTGATCGAAATGGCAGAGGCGTGCTTATTATTTTCCAAAAGCAGCCCGCCGCTATTTTTCGGTCATCCAGTGAGGTGGTTGAGGTTGTTCTGACACTTTTCACAACCAAAAGAATTAAAAGGGTCTCCCCTGTTATTGTGTGGACTTTATATTTGTTATAGCACTCAAAATAAGAAGTGCATAAAAGGTGCATCTTCATCTTCATCATGTAGAAATGTTTACTTTTTCAATTTTACACTGGCTGTAATATGAATCCTGTTGTCATAGTTATACAATTCTGAATCAAATGTGGTACTTAAAGTCACGACTACGTTTTTTTAGTCATGGAAACCCCCCAAAAAAAAAAAAACTGACTGCTATGTTTAAAGAAGCGAGTTCATTTAAAGTATTTTCGAATGCGTCCAAAAATATATATATATGCATTGGGTGAAATGCTGACTTAATAACAAAATTATGGGATCAAATTCACTCCCTCAAATAAATTTCAACATCTATTTCCAATCTGTAATGTGGAAATTGAATGACAAAAATAATAATAATAATAATAACTAACCATTCCAATTCTGTTAACTGTTATGAATAGCATAAACCTGGTTATCGCGTGGTCGATGGAAACCCTGCATAATGGGCCTCTACAATTTTTAGCCCATATAGAAGTCTTTGGTCGGGCTAGGCTGGGCCCGCTCAGCGCTTCACTAAATTCAACCTCTTTGTTTTTTTTTTTTTTTTTTTGGGTTTTATTTGTCTATTTTTTTAGTTTTATTTTTAGAGCTAAATTACAGTCAAATCTTATTTTACCCCCTGTTTAGATGGTCAATCCAATTTCCAAAATAAGAAATTTTTTGTAAAATAGTGTTTTTCCTAATTTTTTCCATCTTTTAGAAAACGAAAGCTATCTCATTTTCAAATATATTTTGTATAATACTAATTTCAAAAAAAAAATAAATCTTTTTGAAATCTTCACACAATGTACTGTTCCCAACACCATTTCTTCTTATTCCAAATAAATTTTTGCTTTTAAGAAGGAAAATTTTTTTAGACATTCAGACACCATCTTATTCTCAAAATGAAAAGATTTTTTTATTTAAAAGAAAAAAAATATTCTTTTCGAAAATAAACCCGTGATCCAAGCAGGGCCTAATTTTCCAATTTTAAAACTTCCCAGAACAGTCTTTAATCATAATGATAAAAATTAACATTAAGTACCCGTTTGGTACATTAGTTTATTTCCGTTTAAACCAAAATTTTTTTTGTCTTTTCTCAAAAAGTTTTGTTTTTTCCCAAAAAAGTTTTTTGTCTTTTCTGAAAATTCAAAAAAATTTACTATTACAACTAAAATATTTCAACTCAAACTAGCGAACCAAACGGGCCCTAATCAAAATACACTTGGCACTTCATGTTGTAATTACAATACAGTTTTAGGTTTAAAAAAAATTACAATACAGTTTTTAGAAAGGACTATTATGAGCAAATTACTAGTGCGATTTGAAAACTAAAATAAAATTGGAGATGAAACTAACCTTCTTCTTCTTTTTTTTTTTTGGGGGGGGGGGGGGGGGGCACGGGGAGTTTAGACAAATGACCATCTACCGGAAAAGCCGTTAAGTTGTCATGTCTAAGAGATCGTAAAGAATTTCTCCGAGCGAGTGGTTAGGCTGCAGGAATCTTTACTTATTTTCGAAAAAGATAAAATAAAGGTTATAGAAGAGCATTTATGTCATGCTGTGAGCTCCACCAGCAAAATCACGAAAAAGGAAAACCCATAACACAGGCAAAATCATTTGTGAATTTGTTGTCTAAAATTATGAGTTGTTGAAAGAGACGTAGCAAGCCGTCGAATTTGGAGCTTATTGTTTAATTAAAGCTTAAACTACGCAAAGAGGCCTTTATTCGTTCAACCTTATCCACCAAACACACACACACATATGTCTGTATATAGTTTTCTTCTTCTTCTCGTAGGGTCACTTTTGTTAACAATTTTATAAGAAGAAATATATTGTGCTTAGAAAACTAAGCACACCCCCAAAAAACAATCTGCGACTCAGCAATATTATACAATCCCGAAATTCTCTGAATTTTGCTACCTCTTTTGCATGGTTAAAATATATATTTATTGGCCTTATGTTATTATTTACTCAACTTGGTCGCATACATGAAACATATTAATGCAATTATCTTGATAATAAAATAAATGAATAATGCTAAAAGATATGAGTGGTGTTTAATATCACACATTAACGGAAAATGAGTATCATAATATAAGATTCATAGGTAAAATTCACTATTTATTAATTGTAATATTTTACACCACGGATGATGTTCCAAAGCAATTTTCAAAATTACTACAATTTCTTTTTGTTTAGTGAAATTCAATCATGTTATGTCATGAATTATAGCCGACTGGTTTCCCATTCAAAATTAGATAATCCAAATACAAAAACAGAGTCAACATTTTACTTCTTCTTCTTCTTCGTTTTTTTTTTTTTTTTTAAAATAATATAAGAAATTTTAACAGATTGATGTATCACATTATGAAAGAAGAATAAGAATATGATTGGACTTTTGTTTTTATTATTGTGATAATTGCTTCAAAGATACCACTCCACTAAGAGGTGGGCTTATTGATCACCAAATTCTCTAACAACCAGAACCTCTAATTTTGTTCCAACGACTCCAAAACTCTCCTGTCTCTGACTTCCTCTACTATATATACCACTCTCCTCTCAAGTCCTTTCTCACACTTAAACCAAAAAAAAAAAAGAAAAAAAAAGAAAAAAAAAAACCCTCCTGAGTCCAACCATGGCAGCCAAAGTTTCACTACTAGTTTCTTCTATTCTTCTCTTGCTTTCAATTTCACTGTCTGTGAATGCACTTAGTTCGAACTACTACGACCACACATGTCCACAGCTGGAGTCCATCGTCACACACGCTGTTAAGCAAGCCATGTCAAACGACAAGACTGTCCCTGCTGCGCTGCTTCGCATGCACTTTCACGATTGCTTCATTAGAGTAATATAATTCAATATACATACACACACACACACTCACACACACACACACAATATTTGGTCCTTTGATTAGTGCATGAAATTTATGTATCTTGGTTCTGTGTAAAAGGGTTGTGACGCTTCTGTGCTGCTGGCATCGAAGGGAAAGAACAAGGCTGAGAAGGATGGGCCTCCCAACATTTCTTTGCATGCTTTCTATGTCATCGACAACGCAAAGAAAGCCATTGAAGCTTCGTGCCCCGGCGTCGTGTCCTGCGCCGACATCTTAGCTCTCGCTGCTCGGGACGCCGTCGCTCTGGTGATTAAACTATCTAGCACTAGAAAATTAATACTAGAATTGATAATTAACATTAGTAAATTTGATTTTCGTAGTAAGAATATCTTATTCTGTTCCAGTAGTAGTAAAACTTCAATTTCGCACGACTATTCCATTTACTGCACTAGTAGTAAGTAGTAACATTCTAATCTAACACACAACATTTTGTTGTGTTGTGTTTGTTGATAGTCTGGGGGTCCCACTTGGGAGGTGCCGAAAGGGCGTAAAGATGGGAGAATATCCAAGGCAACCGAGACCAGACAATTACCTGCTCCCACCTTCAACATCTCTCAACTAACTCAAAACTTTGCCCAACGAGGCCTCTCTGTTACAGATCTAGTGGCTCTCTCGGGTACATTCCTTATCTCTTGATTGATACTGCACGTTTTGAACGTTGGATCGATATCACATAAGTCATATCAAAATCAAACAGTATTCAAATCTAACGCTCAGAAACTATGCAATACTAGCAAAGATTTTATTTTTTATTTTTATTTTTTTAACGCTGCGTCAAAAAATTATCGTTACACTTATTCCTTTCTCATTTTTTTGACAATTGAAACAAGACAAGTAAAGAATTCCATAACTATCTAATTTGATTTTACTCAGGAGGACATACTCTTGGATTCGCTCATTGTTCATCGTTCCAAAACAGAATCCACAGCTTCAGCGCCACCCTTGACGTTGACCCAACTCTGCACCCTTCATTTGCGGCTAGCCTGAGGAGTGTTTGTCCCGCTCACAACAAGGTGAAAAATGCAGGGACGACCTTGGATTCTACGACGACGATTTTCGACAACGCATACTACAAGCTACTTCTCCAAGGGAAGAGTGTGTTCTCCTCGGACCAAGCCCTGCTCACCACTCCAAAGACAAAGGCCTTGGTGTCGAATTTCGCTAGCTCCAAGGAAGAGTTTGAGAAGGCTTTCGTGAAGTCGATGATCAGGATGAGCAGCATCACCGGGGGCGGGAAAGAAATCAGACTTGACTGCAAGGTCGTTAGGTGAATGTAGAAGGAAAAATTCTAAAAGCTTGTTAGGGGGAGGTATCTATTGAAGGAATTGGTGCTTATTTGCCTTGTATTTTAAGTGTGTTTTTCTTCCTATATTTTTTTCCTCTAAAAGAGGCAGTAGTGGAATAATAAGAGTGCCTAAGCCTAAGGTACAAGTGTGAGTTTGTTCGTAATATTTAGTTGTTTTGTTGCCAATGAAATGAATGGTAACATGACAAAAAATTGTGCATTAGGATTCATTGTGTGTTGCAGCTTCAGAGGTGATTTCTGTTGTTCATTAGTTATTCGGAAAAAATAATTGATAGTATGTTTTATTTCCTTGTTTCATTTTTACCACTTTATCTCACTAAGGTGTTGTTTTCGTGTGTGCGTGTGTGTGCGTGTGTGTGTAATGATGCTTTGGCTTAAATGACGATCAAACAACCAATTTGTTCTGGAAACTACTTAAAAGCATTCAAAAATTTCTCAGTAAGGGCCTGTTTGAATAAAGATGTTTGAATAAATTAAGACTTTAGACAAAAATAATTGTGAAATAGATTGTAAAAAATTCATGATCCTTCTTTTTCTTTTATTACTTATCGTGTTATTTTGTCTTTCCACTAAATGTAAACTTCATGAAGTAATGTATCCTAATTGACTTTCGTGGTTTTCATATTGATGTAGTTTTTCTTTAATTGTCGTTTCTTTGGCAAATACACTCAACCAACTCAAATCAAACTTTTTTTTGTCTTTTTTCCAAAAAGTTTGTCTTTTTCCTAAAAAGTTTTTTGTCTTTTCTGAAAATTCAAAAAAATTTACTATTCCAACTTAAAAATCTCAACTCAAACTACTCCACCAAACTCCCCCTTAATTTGATGTCCTTTGTCATTTTCCTTTTTTTATTGCCGTTTGCGTTTGCTATGTTTTTGTCCGCATAGTCCTCGTCAAATTTTTGCAATCGTTGTCGTTTTCTGAAAAGTGTCGTTTTTAATTTGCTGTCGCATATCAATTCGTTCTTGCTGAATTTTTTAACATACCCGATGCCATATTCTTTCTCACCCTTGTCGTTTTTTCATGTCAATGTCTTGTTCTCCAAAGACTTTTTTTTTTTTTTTTTTTTGTCATTGTCGTTTTAATGTTGATGTTGAGTTTTTTTTTTTTTTTTTTTGGGAGGCATGTTGACGTTGTTTATTGCTGTTGCCGTTTCATAGATCTGTTAGCATTTTGTTTTTTGTCGTTTTCTTGAACGTGTGATTTATAATAATAATAATAATAATAATTTTTTGTTTCACACTCTGGGGATCTTTCCAACTTACTGTGTTTAATTGCTCCAAAATTTAAAAAATAAAATAAAATAATTGACTTAGATAGTCTATAAATTCTTTAAAAATTGACAGTTTGATCCTTAATTTATTTATTTTTTATCGAGATAACCTTGAATTTTAAAAATATTAATCATTATAATTCTTTTTGTTTAATTCTGTTAATTTCTAACCGAATAAAAGGGTATTTTAATAAATAAATAATCAATTTAATAAAAATTAAAAAAATCATGAAAGTCACTATTTTCTCTCTTTCTGTCTCTTCTCATTTCCCAGATCCTTGGGGGTGGTCGGGAGGAAACCAAATCAAAGTGCTTGGGCAACAACAGGGGTGGGGAGGGGGGGGCCAGATTGGTGTTTGGGTTTTGAGGTCGAGCTCGACGAGGCAAAGACATTGGGAGGAGGGGGGTTGGGGTTCATGGGCTATGGGTTTTGAGGCCAAGCTCAGAGATGGTAGATGGTGGAGACAGTGGGGGGGGGGGGGGGAGGCTCGACGACAGCGAAGACAAGGGGGACCCAGAACGGTGATTTCAGGGGACGGCTCGACAGTGGCAAAGGCATAAAGGGGGGCGACTCCAATCTGGGTTCATGCTGGGGGGGGGGGGGGTTTGCGAGAGGGAGGGCATGAGGGAGAGGAAAGGGAAAGAGAATGAGGGAGAGAGGGGGGAGAGACGGCGCCGGTGTGGGGGGCATGACTATATTGTCACCGGGGAGGGGGGGCGGTGATGGTGCAACCTAGATCTGGGTTCTTGTTGAGGGGTTGTGAGAGGGAGGGAGGGGGAGGGAGGGCACCAGGTGTAGGGGTCGTGACTGCGTCAACGCGGGTGGGGGGCAGCGGCAGCACAACCCATATCTGGGTTTTTGCCGGGGGTTTGCGAGATGGAGGGGGCGAGAAAAAAAGAGGGAGGGGAGAGATGATGGGCATTTTAGTCTTTTACGACAAAACTGGTCATTTTTGTAAGATTTCGTTAGATTTCTAACCTAGTTTGACGGAAAATGACTGTATTGACCAAGAAAATAGGAATTTATAATCATCTCGGTCCCAAAACAAAAAAAAAAAAGATCAAACTGTCACCTTCAAAAGAATTCAAAACTATTTAAGTCAATTACTCAAAAAAAAAAAATTGTTGTTTTCATTTGTCATGACATTTTTTTTTCCTTTTTTTTTCTTTTTTTTTTCCCTTTTGCGACATTTATTAACTGTTTATTGTTGTCGCTTATTCCATAAATAAAACGTCGGTTTGCATTTTTTTTTTTTTTTTCACATTAATTTGTAATTTTCTTTCAAGATGATTAAAATTTATTACTAGAATTTTCCCCGCAAATATGCTAAAATTTTCAATTATTTTCAAATATGCTATTTTCTTTCTTTAGTTTTCAAAATGGTGCTATATCCTTTTATTTGCGAAAAACAATTGTAATTTTTTATCCTTTTTTTTTTCTTATTTACCTTTTTAACATTATATTTTACTCTCATCCATAAATCATATCATGAGTTTTTAAGTTTTACATTCTTATACCGTCAAATAATGTTGTGTTTAAAGAGTCCAGATCTGCTGTCTTATTTTCCTATTTCAATAACCGTCCTCTTAATGGTGTTTTACTAACTCATCAATATATTTCAGAATTTAATAATTAGCTTTTTTTATGTAACTAAATTTTTAAATTCAGATGATATGGTATATACTATTAGGAAGAAATTCAATAAGACATGAAATTCGAGACAATAGATCTTGACTCTGTGTTTGGGAACTTAATTTTGACAAAAAAAAAATCCAAAATCTATTACCTATTTATGGGGTCCTTTTGGGGGAATTCTAAAGATGGTGTTTAGATGTTGGGTTGGAAATATGTGTTTGGAGAGAAGACTTTTGAAAAAGTGATATGTTATGGAAAATAATAAAAAATGTGAAAATGTATTAAAATATATATATGTAAAATGGATATTATCTTGTTTTTTTCGTCGTTGTAAACATTATGACACAAGAATTATCTTATTTCAATCTGAAATAAGAAAGTCAAATACTTTTTAGTTTGATTTTTTTTTAATAAAAGAGAGAGAAAATTTGATGTAGAGTTGTGAGTTTTGGATCAGATAGCATTTTACCATCTAAAAACATTGTCCGAAACAGACTCTATAAACACGAATGTGCTTTTCATTTTGCCTCCGATAGCTGTCACATGGCAGTTACGTCAGCACTATGTGACTGTTTACATGGTAGCACAGTCAATGCCACGTAGTGTATTTTTTTTGGTCTATTACGTATGCGAATTACGTGCAACACAATTAAGAGTCTAGTACAATGAAAAGAAAAAATTAACCTCAGTTTGGTTTGTAGGTAAAAGATGAAATTTTTATATTGGAGTTTATTGACTTTTTAATTATAATTTTTATTGATTTTTTAGATGAAAAAATTGAGATAAAAATTTTGAGTTAAATAGACGGTGTTTGGTGGAGTAGTTTGAGTTGAGATTTTTAAGTTTTAATAGTAAATTTTTTGGGAAAAAGAAAAAAAATTTTTGAAAAAAAGACAAAAAAAATTTTGAAATGAGTGGTTTAAAATGGGGAACCAAACACCCTAAAAACGTTTTTAATTTTTAAATAGGAAAACCCTCGGGAAAAAAAAAAAAAAAAAAAAAATCTCTAACAGAAAAAAGGGGTTAATCTGAGCTTAAAAGCAACTAGTCAAGTACAACGTTTGGAGACGTTGGACTGCAAGTGCAACGCATCAGTTATCTCATATCTGTGAAGGTAATCCAATATAGCGTGTACTGAGAATGGACTTTGAAGCCGATTCATCTGCGGCTGATTCGAAACAAAGCGAATCAACCCACCAAAAACAACAAAAAGAAAAACTCGACCCACAAGAAAAAGAAGAAGAAGAAGAAGAAGAGTTACAGAGACTTCTCGTTCCCGATGTTCACGACCTTCCTCTCACTCCTCCTTCAGCTGTTCAATTCAACTTCGTTTCCTATTTCGCTCCTGGTTTCCTTCCCTTTCCCCTCCTATTAATCTAAACAAAATATACATATAGGAGACGTCTGAACAAAATTAGTTGTTTAAACCCTACACCTCTAACCAATTATTTTTTGCTTTTTCTTTTTTTTTTTTTAAATTTTTTCTCTCCAGATTTTATGAAGCCAGGATACGATCAGTACGTTTATCGCCATCCCAATGGGTAAATCTCTAAATTTCTTTTTACTTTTAGAATTTTTTTTTCGTTCCCATTAATTTTTCCTATGATAAATGATTTGGTTATTCGTCCTCTGCTAAAAGATTGTGTGTGATCGGGTTGGCTGCCACGCATGTCGCTTTTAAAGATGAAGGCGGAATCACGGCCGTTGATTTCAATGTCGGAAAATCTGATCGCAGCGGGATTAAAGTCACCGGCAAGCGCAAGAAGGTAATCTTTAAATTTTTTTCTCAACTTGAAAAAAAAAAAAAAAAAAAGAGTGAATTTTATTTTATTTTATATTTTCGCAGAATGCACAATACTTCGAGTCTAATACGGCTCTATGTAAAGTTTGCACAAAGGACGCTTCGTATATTGTAAGGTGAAGCTTCTTCTTTTCTTTTTTTCTTTATTATATATATATATATATATATATATTTTGGCCATATATACGCCTGATTTAATCTTCCAGCGTGAGGCACCACATTTGGTACAGTTGTCGAAGTGCTTGTACTCCTTTTTGAATAAGCAACAGGCATTTATGCAAGCATCTATTTTTTCATACCCAAGTTAAACTCCTTTAGAAACTTTTTTATTGTGTATAATGAATCAGGAAGAGTATTGTCAGCTGGTAGCATATCATGAAAAAGTTCCATCATCTCAGTAAAAGCGTTGTCGGACATACCGTTTTTAAGTTTGTATAAAGCTATTGTTGCTGATAACTTTGTATACTTTGTACACTCTGGATATAAAGGAGTTTCGGCCTCGGTAAAAGTTTCAGCTATCCAAAAGGGGAGCAAGACTATTTTTTTCTTTAATAAAATTTCGTAATGATATGATGGTTTTGCTTCAACTAGTTTTCAGATATTAAGTTAAAAGTAGAAGTGGCTTTTGGCAGGTGTTGCGTGAAAGGGTCGCTATTGGAAGTGAACGACAGATTAATCAAGCAGCCACAATTGCTTAATTCATCGGTAAGGAATCACTTAACACTCTTGTAATTTAATTTTCTTTTGCTTAATTCATGAGAGAGGCGATATAAATTCCGAAAATACGGATCATGGACCAAGTTGAGTACCTTATCATTCTTATATCGACGATTAATTGTTAGACATTTCTTGTTATCTTCAAAATTAGAAGGTAATAGCTAGAGGCTTGTCATCTGTTTAAGAAAATCATTGTTATTGTCTTCTTTTTAATCTCAACTTCCGCTGTTCTCTTGGTAGAAACATATTTCTGCTCTGCCTTCTTGTTTAAATTTTCGTGCTGGTTGAGCCGTGGACAGAGTAGAATAGAAGGGGGAAGATATGCAGGTCGGGGTAAACAATCTAAGAGAGTCAGAGAATATCCTTGGACTTTGAAGTTTTCTCTTAACAAATTCTTAAGTGTTGGAGATATATAAACTGATTTGAGGTGCGTGCTAAGCTTGCAACCACGGTTGTGTGGTGAATCTTGGTGAAAGATGATCAACCGTGTTGGAAATAGATCTTTCTGAAAATTGGAAGGATTGATATGTATTAAACTTTCACCTTTCAATGTTTGAATTAGATGATAGTGGTTCTGCAATATCCAAAAGTAATAATAGAAAGGCTTTTGGATACTCTGAGTGAAAACACAGTTTAAGGCCTCTTTATCTTTCCAGATTTGGACTTCTGATTGCGTAGTTTTTGCGTTATTTGGTTGTCATTTATATTTGTCACCTCATCATTCCGTCCCTTGCTTCTTTGCAGGCAGATAGAGAAGGATATATAGCCATCATCATGCCAAAACCGGCAGATTGGCTCAAGATCAAGGGTTCTTTGCTGGGTTATGAGGAGTATAAAAAACTACGGGAAATTAATTGAGTCTGCAAATTCTGGGCCTGATTTGGCTCAAAATTATAGAGAAAAGAAGCATAAATTTTGTTGTTCTTGCGCTTTTTGTATCAGGTTCAGAGGCTTATACATTTTGTTTCAAGAAATAATTATTGTTCTCCTAATTAACTAATTCATTATTTGGTTTGGTATCAAATTTCTTGCGCACAAGTTATACTTGTTTTTTGGTTGGTATGCATCCATATGCCCCTTTAACCCTTACTATTACTGTATTATTAATATTATGCGCATGTCCAGATTTGAACTTGGGAGTAAGGCATTCTAAGCTCTTAACTCACCCCACCATCACCACTAGGCTAGCCCTGGTGGCTTGCAAATAAGTTATACTTGGCCTTCTATCTGTTGTTCCTATCGCTGCAGCAGCAGCTAGTTTTTTTTTTTTTTTTTTTTTTTTTTTTAAGAATTGAACGTATAAGAATTTTTCTAAGAAAATAGTACAGAATACACAGCATGAAACTTTTTCATGAATGTCCGAAAAATGAAAATGGAATTTTGTTAGAATAGCTAGATAAGTTGAAAAAAGCATAATTGCATTTAACAACGGAAATGAAAACTATCATCCCACATGAGCTTTGTGAATGATGAGCACGAAAAACGTTATGAATAGGAAAATATATGTAAAAAACTAAAATGTGTACGTATTTGTTATAGATATTGCAATTACTAAATTGATTATGGACAAGTACTAACGATCTAATTTTTTAGTTTATAGTTTTTATACTATTAAGAATCGAGTATGGCAGGTATAGGCATATTTTTTTACTTTAAAAAAATAATTTAAAAATTGGCCGAATATTCTACTGGAAACAATTATTAGGGGGAGTTTGGTGGAGTAGTTTGAGTTGAGATTTTTAAGTTTAAATAGTAAATTTTTTTGAATTTTCAGAAAAGACAAAAAACTTTTTGGGAAAAAGACAAAAACTTTTAGGAAAAAGACAAAAAAAAATTTGAATTGAGTTGGTTGAGTTGGTGAAGCAAAGAGGCCCTTATATACTCTTTTCCCTAGAATAAAACGATCTTTTTGTAATCTGCTAATCGTGCGATGGAATATAACTAAGACTCCATATTAACATGTCAAAACCAAGTCTTGATGTTCACTGTATGCGCTGTAAACTAAATAATACCAAAAAAGCTTCAAACAATTGTCATTGAAGCCAAAATTCGGCATTCAAAAAACAAAACGAAAAACAAAGAATTTCAATATGTCAACGAAATATGTAGCACCCTCTTTATTAGGCGCACCCTCTTAATTCATAAATAAATAAATATATATATATATATATATAGAAATATATAATCACTTCTGGGTAGCTATAATCTCTTGAATTACTAGCCTTCTTGATCTGTTTATGGTGAGTAAAGAAAGGTAAATATGGCCTTCAAGCTCTTCTAATTGCTCCATAAAGCTAGAGTCCTCGTCACGAAATTCCTTCACAACCTCCCTTAGTAGCTCGAACTTCCTATTCCTCACACAAATCTCAGCAACCGATTTGCGGTGTTCAACCTCGTCGTGTAATCTTCTCACCATTTGACACGTGGTATCAAAGTCATTGATCAGTATAAACATCCCTTTGGCCGCCACATCAAGTTGCTCGGCGAGCCCGCCCACCGGCAATTGTGGTGCCGGCGAATCCGTGGCGCTCTTCTTCTTTCTCTTTCTTAAATAAACTGCGGAACAACCCACTAGGGGCGCTGCCACTATGCCAAACACGCTGTGAAATGCAAAGACCAACGAGGCAATCAACAATGCAATATGCGTTACCACAAGGCCAGCTCCTCCAACTTTCTTGCATAGTCTTTTCAGCTTCTCTCTCCTCTTGATCTTCTTCCCTTTCGATGTCAATTTCCGGAGCAAAACCACGTAGCCGTCGCGTAAATCGCGATATTGCAAAGGGCTAACGACGGACAAATGGTTTTTGAGTAGTGCGATTGCAGCAAGCTCTCTGAATATAGCTCGGGAATATTGATCGATAAGTTCTGGATGATGATCAGGATTATCATGATATTCGTGATCATGAACTAGTACCCTTTTGCTCATCTTGATCACCCTTTTGATTTTCCGATAATCGGAGCGAGTTTGCTTGATGCTTCGGAGAAGTAGCTCGCAGATGTTGCAAGCTCTTAGGCTAGCTTCAAAGTACTCGACCAAAAGGCGATGGAAATTGAGGTTGTCGATCATGCTCTTTAGGGTTTCTTGCCGCGGCTCGAGCAATAGTTCGGACAGGTCCAAATAGAAAGGTGAAGATAAAGACGACGATGAAAATCCGGTACTAGTTGTTGTAGAATTAGTAGTGCTAATTATATCCAACTTTCCCTGAACCATGTCCCAGATTTCTTCATAGGAATTTGATCTGAATGCATTCAAGTATTCCTCATTGACGTTTGACTTGGTGTATAAGCTATTTCCACTGTCCTTGCGTGATCTTCCTGAGAGCATATAAAAAACAGCCATACGTTAAACGTTACAGAACCAAACTCTATTAACTACTACATCAAAAACACGTTATGTATGATCATATATCATTTCTTGTGCAAAAAAATTACAAACCCCCCCCCCCCCCCCCTTCAAATTTCTCTAATTTTTTTACTTGGAAAGCAAAAAATCCACCCGCCGAATTATTGCCTGCTAATAAAATATATTTGTTAAAGAATCATGAACAAACTATTGATATCTGAAGAGTTGGAATAAAATTTTTATTACAAATAACTCACCTGCTGTTTCAGCAGACGGAGATTTGTGTTTGTTCCACATGAGAAACCTCTTCATCTTATTAGGCATTTTTCAGTTAAAAGAACTGAAACAAATGTCGATCGCGCGCTAGATTGCGATCTCTCGGTGGTCTGGATCGATCGGAAGAAATTTTCAGACCTAGTCAGAGTGTAGGAGAAGAAGATAAGATTTTTGGTGTCTAAGATTTTGTCAATCTGAAAATGTATCAAAAGGGGAGGTTAGGGAGGTTATATAGAGGTGATGTGTTTTGTTGGCTTCTTGGAGGAGTCAAGAAGAGAGAAGAAACGCGAGACGAAATCCTAGATGGCATTTAGAGAGGCCCTTCATATTTAGTTATTATATTATGGCTTTTGCACACGTTTGCGTCTCTGGCACGTTGTGTATATCTACGTGTTAATAATAATGTTCCAAACTTTTATTTTTCTATGGCGGAAAGATGGTATTGAAATGGGGGGAAGCGTTATGAAATAATATGGCATGGTGATGTGTATAAATTACTACTGTGCATATATTGCTTACTTGAAGACTTGAAGTTCTTCTATCCACATATGTCAAAATTTGGCAAATTCAAAAAAATATAAAATATAAAAATATAAAAATTGGAAAAAAATGAAAAAAAAAAATCCGGTCTAAGATTTCCACCCCCCCCCCCCCCTTTTTAAATTGGTCTTGGTATTAAGAATGTTTTCCCACATGCAACAAAAATGAGAGAGAAGGAGAGGTTCGTCCTTTTTATTATTCATATTATTTGGCCCACATGCTTTACAAGGAATTGCTGTACATAATCCGAGATCAAAGAGGGGAAAATGTCATATAACAACAAAGCAATAGCTGTTTATATATATATATATATATATTTTTGAAGGGTCAAAAGTGAAAGTTGTTCGACAATTATATATATGACTTTCAGGTGCATTCAATTCAGTTGTAATTTTGAGGAAACAACGGCAAGCTCGCGAGGGCCACACAGCAAATAACTAGCTAGCCACATAATAAATTACACGTCTATTTCTTCTCAGCACAAAACTGACAAGCAGGCAAAATCTAATACACAGATTCTTAATTGCTTTTTTTAAAGTCTATAAAGTTTGAATTCCATGAATGAATAATATTTGTAACGAGACACAGCTACTACTATGTGGATGCTATTTCAGTTCTCTAGAAAATTCTCTTCAAGAAGTGGTCAAATATTTGTAATTCAAAGCCGCTACAGAACAAGAAACTAAAAATGGAGAAAATCAACTGCAAGAAACTAAAATTATTTTAGAGGAAAAAGTTTATAATAGAAGTTACTTTTATTCCTTGATAGATATTGTTGATTTATGACTGAAAATAATTTTGTGTGTTACGTTGTTGCTTTTTAATATAAAACACTCATATATAATCAGACCGTTAAAAAAACAATCTTACAATCTTATTAACAAAACATAAGTACAGTTTGTATCATACATCTTGTTATTTCGAATAGAAAACTAATAAATGATATTGATGCGGTCTCTGTTGAGATGCATATTATTTTCATGTCGTCTATTACTCCTTTAACGTGGTTTCCTTGAATTCTACGGCTCCTACATCGGCCAAGATTAGAACAACTCGTATAATTAATCCCAACAAATTAGTTATATTAGTAATTGTAACTACGACGAAATACCAACTAATTAAATTATTAATTAAAGAGTGCTGGAGGAAGAAGAGAAGGGATGGGTTGGAACGTGTGTGTGTGTGTGTGTGTGTGTGTATAGAGTCGTTAATTAATTGGAGAAAACCGAAGTGCAAGAAATAATGCTTTTACAATATTGTATTAATTTATAATTTTTAACATAGATACCCATACTATTAAATTGCTAAAAAAATTAATACAATAACTAAATTAATAATATCTATTATTGATAGGATAAAAATACAGTTCCTATCATAAATTTTACAGTCTCTAAAGAAAAATTAATAATGATATGGTGGATATAATTTTCACGTTTTCTCGTACTCCTTCAATGTGGTGACATTGAGTTCTACGGTTCATATATTGGCCAAGATTAGAATAACTCGTATATCAATAATCCCGACAAATTAATTATATTAGTAATTATAACCACGAGGAAATGCCAATTAATTAAATTATTAATTAAAGAGTGCTGGAGGAAGAGAAAGGAAGGGTTGGTAGGATAGCTATGCATATACACAAAATTATAAATTAATTTTCAAAAAAATAAATTATAAATTATGTAAAGCAAATGATTGGATTATAGTACATGAATTGGGGCACGCGATACAGAAACGTATTCAAATTAAAACATATGCCCATCATTTAGTCATCAGGATCAGGATGAAAGTGGGCGTTGTTGAATTGGTCGTTTAGTTTGTAATGCTTGCTTTACAGTCCAAAACAAGCCACACTAATCTAATTACACATCTCTTGCTTTAGCTCCCGTATATCTTTCGTGTACTGGAATATATATATATGTACATACATCTTATATAATTAGTTTTATATATACATACACACATACAGGTACTCTTCTATGCGGCACTAATACAAAATAACAGTTATAACTTTTTTTATGCATTATTATTTATAAACTAATTGGTTCTAACATAATATCATTAGGTGATACTAATTATTTATATTAATAATTTTAAAGAATCAAATATCGTAAGATTTTAAATAAAAAATCCTACACAAATCTATTAATTATTACAAGATGTAAAATAAAATATTAGATGGCTAGGATTCTAATATATATATATATATATGCAAACAAATAAATACACAGCACTAATCAGTTACAGTTGTATCATCGCACTCTTATCGTGAATTAATAGGAAATATGACATATTATACCTTTTTTTGTATATATATTATGTGTTGAAGATAAATATGTACAGATAAAAATGCCACGTGGACGAACATAACGGAATTCCAAGTCCAGGAGATGTCTACATTAAAACGACCTAAAAAAACGGTTGCTTGCAAGTAACATCAATTGTAAGGGAAAAAAATAGGAAAGAGAAAAAGAGATTAAACAATGATAGAGTTACGGAGATTACTGTATAGCTTTGAATAATTAGGCAAGTATTTTGTCGTACATGCTAGCACTGTGGACAACCCGAGTTCTGTGTGTGACTAAGCATCTCCACAGCAATAGAATAGCTGGAAGTAAACGTATATATGAAATTGTATTTGAATATTTATTTAAACTGAATGTTTGTAATCAAAGTTAGAATTTGAATTGTGAGTTAAAAAATTTATGTTTTGGTAGTTTTTATTAAATGTAACATTAAATTTGAATTATATATAAAAAGAAAAATAAATGTGGTATAAATTTAATAAAAATTTAGATTTGAATTTGAATTGAATTGTTATGAAATAATTAAACAAATTCCACTTCAATAATAACCCAACTAAATGGCTAATATATTTGATAATAATTATTTCAATAACTCATCTAAAATGACAAATATTTTCATTTCTATATTAATTTTTAATGATCTGTAAGTGTTTATTGTAAAAAAAAAAATTTACATGTGATTAAGAAGTACTTCTAATCAAAATCTCAAATCACTAAAATATTATTTTAATGATTAAAAGCAACAGTTTTTAGCCGTAATTAAAAATAAGTGTTCCTGCTCTAAAAGTGCCCGTAAAAGTTTTTCTTGCTGCGGTGGTTAGTTGTTGTTCCAAGCCTTTTTCTTACCCCCCTCGATAAAGACCTGTTTATTGTTCTTGATTTTATTACCGGTTTAATGAATTTTGTCTTTTTTGTTGTCATATTGAAGCCTGTTGTCTTTTTCTTCTGTGGTTTTCAGTTTTATATCTATTTTTTACTTTTATTTTATGTTATCGTTTTCATTTGCATGTCGTTCTTAAATATTATTGTCATTTCTTTAGGAATTATGTTGTCGTTTTTCATTTGTCTGTCGGGTCGTTTTCTTAACATTCGTTGTTTTCGATTTAATCAAAATAAATAAATAAATAAATCGTTGTTTTCATACATGTGGCATATTTTGGTTGTTCCAACTTTTCAACTCGTCTGTCATCTCAAACTTCCTGTGTCGTTTCTTGTGTTACTGTCGTTTTTACAGCATTCTGCTGTCTTTGAATTTGGTTGTCGTTTTCGAGGTTTCTATAGCCGTTGACCTACTTTTTCCTTGGTACTTGAAGTCCTCCGTCGGTAAAGGTCATGATATCTGCTATGACGGCGTCGTTAGGTAGAAGTTGTCTTTTTGAAATCGGCGTGCAAGAGGGAGTGTCCAAGTGATTGTAAACCTATAAATTAATGTTGCGTTTGGATGTTCTATTACTTGTGATATTATATTTTAATTGAATTGATATATTTTAATATGTATTTAAATATATTTTTTTAGTTATTGTATTCAAATAAAATATGTATTTAGATCATTTATATTTAAATAATTATTTTAATAGGTATTAGCAAGAGAGTGTCATGTGTGATTCAATGATATAGTAACATTCCCATATACTAGCTAGGTGATTTGTAAACCCACTCTTTATAATTATGTATTTTTAAGTGGAATCAGATATAATATTTTTATTAGATTATGCTTGTAATCAAATAAATAAATTATTTATCTAATAGATTTACTAGTTATTTCGAATACATTTAAAACTTGTTGATTACTTCAATTAACATTTACTCTTTCTTTTCTTATTTCACAAGAGCGAGAGAAAGAGGAATTTAGGAATTAGGCGTCGTTTTTAGATATAGGTTTGAACAGGAGATATTAGTCTGCTTCTCTTGTCCTTGCTGACCTGTGGAAACCCAAGCCTAGGCCCACAAAACAATAAATACAAACGACCACATGGAAGATAGGATATAATTATAATAAATTTATCCATTTTCCCACCGAAAAGAAAAAAATATATATTTATATGTATATATATACTTTTTACTTAATTTTTTGCAGTGATTATCCTCCAATTTAGAAGGAAAAAAGGCTGTTATCTTGATTCATGAATTAAGCTGACGTAAAACGGAGATAGACGAGATAGCAAAGACGGAATTTAAATGGAAGAGATAAAAATAGAAAAGACAAAATGAAGGGAAAAAAAAAAACGAGGAATCAAAATAGAAAAGAAAAACCAAGAAATAAATAGAATCACATGAGTTAAATAGAACAACTAAAAAGAAAAGTGGAGTTTCATAAAAATAATGAGAATTCAACAGAAAGTAAACTAAAACAAATCTCAATATCTCTCCAAAGTTATAATCACACTTTTATAAGGAATCACATATATAAGATAAACTCAATGAAGTATTCTAAATATTTTGAATAAGCCTACAAGATAAACATAATTCAAAATCTAAAAATAAGTACCGAAGAGTTAAAAATATATAATAATAAATAACTATTCAAATTTAAAATCTAATTTTTCATTATAGTAAGGCGTAATGAACATAGATTCTGTAAAAAATAAAAAATAAAAAAAATAAAAAATAAAAAAAATAAAAATAAAAAAGGAGGAGGAGAAAGGAAATGTTGAAGTGGAAGTTTATCCTCTCAAATTCTAGTTAGTATAATTGTCATTTTAACATCTCTTTCCTTGGACTGAGACATGTCGACCTCCCACGCTACAAGTCCCACCCACTTATATATGTCGCTTTTCCCAAATTTGCCACTCTTTCTTTCCATAGGTATTAGTGTATTACTAGTTTACTACAATCTAACATATTATTTTTTCCAATTACCAAAGGAAAAAAAAACATAATATTTTGCCATCTCAAACATGTATACACGTATATGTATATACATTTTTGCCATATACTTTATATTATAAGTACGGAACACAAGATATTATCACTTGTCTTCCTCGGGAAAAAAGTCTTATTTTATGTTATCTGATATTAAATCTCTATTTGGTTTATTAGTTGGAGATGAAATTTTTAAATTGAAATTGGTTGATTTTTTAAAAACTAGTCATAATTTTTATTAATTTTTAGAAAAAAATAAAAATTAAGATGAAAAATTTGAGTTCCAATTAAAATACCAAACAAATGCTAAATATACAATATTGGCAATAAACAAATTCTGTTCAATAATTTGGGATGGTTTGTCTATCAAATATACACTAAACAGTAATAAATTAATTGCATTCAGAATATTAAAATTTTTCTACAATCATGTGTTGCTTTCTTTCTCAGAAGGCTGTCTGGCTTGCCTTGTTGAAAAAAGTCCTAAGAAATTAGAATGAAAAGAAAATTAAAGATCATCTCCAATATATATTCTAATGGCATTGTTATAATTATTATAAAATGTGTGAAAAATAACACATTTACATAATGCTATTTATAATGTTATATCCACATTTTATCATTCATAAAACTAAATTTTTAGTTTTTAAATAACTTAGAAATGACAGTATTATAATGATTAAATAAAAATGTTGAAATATCAAATCAATAGCAATCAAATGCAAAATTATTAAGTGCAAATTTTGCCATCAACTTGTATTTGTCAAATTTAGCTCTGAATACTTATGGATTAAAAAAAATGATTACTTAAAAAAAAAAAAAGAATATGCAAAAAAAAAAAACTGATTTTGACATGTCAATTGCAAAACTGGACAACATAATAATGTTTTTTTTTTTTTTTTTAAGATCCGACAATTGAAGTGTAAAAAAAAATTTCAGTAAACTTAATTCTATTTAATCTTTGAAATAAAGAACCTTTAAGTATTAAAAAAAATATTGTCATTCAGCTGCACCGACCTTTCATCCAAATATTTATTATTATTATTATTATTTTCTGTTTGTAAAACATCCATTTACCTAGTGACAATGTATTAGGAAGGTAAAATATATATTATGCATAGAAGTCAGTATTGTGGTACAATTTATTATATATATATATACATATCATGGAAATTAATCTTCCCTTATGACCATTTAACTTGTGGCGAGGGTCAAAGTCCACAAGTCCAAAAGAGCTATACGTTATTCACACCATCAATGGGCAAAATATTCTACTCTTGCTTACATGTTCACATTTGTAAATATATATATATATATATATTTTTGGGTGGTACGCAGGCACTCTATGTACACCCTCATCTATAAATGAATCTATTACTAATTTTTTACGCTGATTAAAGATCAAACCTTAAATTTGTAGTTCCTAAGCCCCAAACTCTCCTTCCCTCACAGTTGGGGTTTACATTTATTAATATGTTACATAAACGCATACAGTGTACGCAGCATGACAGCAAAAAGCACCATTAATTAATTAATAAATAAATGATTTTATTAGTTGATTATTTGTTTAAGTCATTAGTTGTTTCATACCCTCAAACCAAACAAATGCAAATAAAAATTTCGATAAAGGGATTTTTTTTTCCCTTTCAATTTATAATATTTAACTTTTTAATAAAATACCATATTTATCAAAATTATTTAAAAAAAAAAGATTAAACTTATAAATCAAACAACGTAAAAGAGAGAGAGAGAGATAGAGAGATAATTTTTTAAATATATACTTTTTAAAATACAAAAATTTGAATAAAAAAAATTAGAATCATATTCGAATCAAATGTGGGTAAAGCTGTGGCAAAACTCCTTTTATATACCTTATCGATAGAGTTCATTTTTAAACTATTCAAACATGATCGAATGATTGAAATGTTATTTGTGTATAATAATTATCATATACATTATCTCATCTTAGTATAAATTAATAAATAAAAAAAAGACCAATCTTTCTCTTCCCTGATGCCAATGATGGATGCCCCTGAGCCAGATTTGCCACACCTCCCGCCGACTCTGGCAACAGGACCACTCCTCCCCGCTAGATCTCCCCCCCAACTTTGACTCCCCACCCCCGATGTCGACGAGCCCAGTCCCTCCACCCCACCCCACCCTACCCTCGCGCTAAAGCCCAAGCACGCCCCAAGCAGGTTGGGGGGCGCTTAGGGTCAAGCGTGGAGGGGTCTGTTAGTGTCCGAGGGGGGGCGGGTTGGCGTTGGGGGGGCATAAATCTAGTGAGGGGAATAGGGGTTCATCACCGGCGTTGGGGGAAGGTAGAAGTAGATTTGGCTCAAGGGGAGGAGGTCTGTGGCCGGTGTTGGTGGGGAAGTCGCCGGCGTTAGGGAAAGAAAGGGGTTAATTTTTTTTTTATTATTTTAAAATTTTTTTATTTATTAATCTATATTAATACGAAGTAAGTTGTATGATAATTACAGTACATAAATAATATCTCAATTATTTGATTAGATTTAAATGATTTAAAAATAAATTCTATTGATAGAATATATAAAAATGACTTTACCGTCGTTTTATCTTTAAAACGTCGTTTTACCTTTAAAACGGTTAAAGAATTGAAGGGGTTTGGGTATTTTGTAATACCGTCCTTTGCTTTATAAGCAACATTTGGGAGCATTAGAAAAGTTTAAGAGGAAACGCAGCAAAGACAATCCAAGAAAGAGGAGAGAGAGAGAGAACGAGAGAAAGAGGGGGGGAGAGAGAGAGAGAGAGGTCGTTAATTTGATCGATCTGTATAAAAATCCCCCTGCATTTTAGAATAACAGATACAAACCCTAAATACGTCCCTCTCTCATCTCATCACCCCAAATATTTTTGTTTTGTTTTGTTTTCTTAATTAGTTACAATTATTTATTTATTTCTTTGTTTATTTTTATCTATTTCTCTTTTAGACTGATAAAAAAATTTTTGGTTTCTCCCTACCCAAAAAACCCTAATCTGGCAATGGCTTCCGCTTGCGATCCTTCCCCCAATCGCCACTCTACTGAATTACCCTCCGACGGCGGCGGCGGCGTCGACAGTCCTCGCTTCAGGCGTGGCGGCAATCTGTCTTCTCCGTGGGCCCAAGTGGTCCGAGGCGACCAGGAATCAATCTCGGCCGTTCATCAATCTCTGCCTTCCTCGTCATCATCCCTGTCCTCGCTGGCCCCCTCCGTATCGGAGCAAATCCCTCTTTCCGATTGTTCCCCTCCCAAGGCGGCTCCGGCTCCGGCTCCGGCTCCTTCCTCTCCGCCGCCGGCGATGGATAATTCCTCAGCCGCGGAGAGTTCTAGTGGTAATGACAACGGCATTGCCGCGAAGTCGAAGAAGCCTGCTTGGAACAAGCTTTCAAACGGCGTCGTCGAGTCTGGTTCTGTAATGGGAGCTGCTTCTTGGCCTGCTCTTTCCGAGTCCACTCGGGCTTCACCTAAACCTTCAGCTGATTCATCTTCCAAGCCTCTCGCTGAGGGATCGGCTTCCACTTCCCAGGTTTTGATCCTCTTTTCGCATTTATTTTTCATTTACCCTTTAACAATGAATACAATTCGGAAAGTAATTTACTCTATTTTCTAAAATTAAAGTTTTGTGTGTTTTGGGTTGCGCTGATGAAAAGCTATTAAATTGATGCGTTTAGATTGAGATATCTACTGAGGCGAGCAGTTTGTTGGTTGTTATTTGATGAGAATTGGTTAATTTAATTGAATGTATGATCTTTTTATGTTTGATGATAGGGACCTGTTAAAACACATTCACCTAAAAGACAAGTGAATGCTACTCCGAACCCAAATTCGAACCAAAACCATCCCCGGCAAAGAACAATAAAACGAGGCGGTGGCGGCGGTGGTGCTGGTGCTGGTGCTGGTGGTGGGCCTGCTCATAGTAACTTGGCACACCCTCCACCGCAGACGCCAACACCACCTCAAGGACCAGCATTCCCTTTGTATCAGATGCCATCAAATGCTTATGGGAGTCTAATACCGGCAATTGCTGACCCTTCTCCAAGGGACCCACCCTTCCGGAGACCAGTACTTGGGCCTGGGTATATGCCTCAACCGCACCATCGTGTAAATGATCCCAGGAATTCTTCCCGCAGAGGGAACTTTATTCACCATCCTCAGGGAGATGGTCCTTACCATGGGGGTAGGCGCGATCAAGGCCATGGAAACTTTGGTAATGCCAGAGATGCTCACATGCAACCGCAAAGAGGTCCTCCTCCTCCTCCTCCTCCTCTGAGGGGCTATATGAGGCCGCTTCCGCCACCCAATGCTGCTGCATATATTCCGCCTCTGCATCCTAGACCCTATACGAACCCTATGGGTATTCAATGTGAATATGCATAAATACGTGCATACATATATATATATTTTTTGTCCCTGTAAGAGTGATTGTTCTTGTTATGGGAATATGAATTAACACCGCTATTATTTTCCAGATGTTGTTTACTTTCCAGTTCCTTTTGATCCCATCAGAGGTGGATCATACGTTACTCATCCTCCTTTTCCTGCGACGATTGGTCCTCGTGCAGAACCACCTCTACCTACTTCGATAGTTAGCCAAATAGATTATTATTTTAGGTACCTGTATTGTTGCCTTTTGTTCATTGTTTCTGTTTATTAACCATATTGATTATCCTCTAGAATTGAGTTTAGTGTACCTGTGTTGCAGTGATGCTAATTTGGTAAAAGATGAATATTTGAGGTCAAACATGGATGATCAAGGCTGGGTTCCCATATCTTTAATAGCAAGCTTTCCTCGGGTATGTTATTAATTGTTGACTAAGCTTTCTTTTTCTCTTTTCGATAGTAGATAATGCCAACATAATCTCAATTCATCATGGCTGCTTGATGACTTGCTTTTACCAGCTTGGCCTTTCTATTAGGTGCTTCTAAAACCTTGATTATTTTTGGACGTGTTGGTAATGGTAAGCTTTTAAAAGCTGCCTTCAGACATTCAACCACATAGCATAATTTTTTCTAATTGTGACTTTCTGAGAAAAAATAAATGTACCTTATCAATCTGACAACGTAATGAAAAAGCTTGTCATGCCAAAGAATTCAGGAATTGAAAACGTTAACATTTATACTTAGTGATCTCAATATGAATTGTAGTGTTTCTGTCCTAACCGTTCAGTCCTTTATTGTTGTTCGATACATCAAGGAGACCATATGAAAGACTAAAAGCACTTAGATTGGTAAACTGTATTGAGCTATTCAGTTGTCATGAAAAATTGGTTCAGAAATCAGAATTCGCGAGATATTTACAGAGTTTAACATGTGAATATTTCTTCTGTATGATTTTGTTTATTCTTTGGATAAACTATGTATCAATATTACCAATGTGGTCTGTTTCCCTTTAAAATGGTTATTTCTTTTGCATTGTGTTTTTATAACTTTTTTTGCTCTGATGCATGCAATTGTAACCTGAATTTAAATCTTTTAGGAATTTTGTGCTGTTGACTGTTGCCTAATATCTGAAGTAGATTATTATATTTGGCATACATTCAGATTCTGAGCATCAAATATCTGATTGTCATCTGTGATTTATATTACATGTAAATCTGCATATTGCATATCGAAAATAAAGGCTTCCTGCATTCCGTGTATGGCTTGTTTGGGTGGTCCATCTGAAAGTTGATATGAATATGTGAATCTTGTGTTGTCTGTTTATAGCACTTGTTCTGCCTGAACCTAGGCCTTCTCTTTCCATGTGACGTACTTTCTTGCAGTGTTGGTCGACTCAAAATATTACTATGAAATCATCAGTGAACATCTGCTTTCAATGCTCATATCACATGGATTAATGCTTTCCTTTTGCCTAATGGTTCTTTTCTTGCAGGTTAAAAAGTTGACAACGAACATCCAATTAATATTGAGTTACTTGAGAGATTCTTCTGTAGTGGAAGTGCAGGTAAACTTACTTCTGTAACCGTGTCCTATGGTTGCTCTTTCTTCAATTGTGGAAACATGTTTATTTACTTATTTGGGCAGTTTTATCTAGTTTATTATTCAATGGCTTTAAATAGCAACCTGTACCATTTTGCGCACTCTCTCCCTCCCTCTCTCTTTTTCCCCCAAGAAGTTTCAAGGAGTTGCCAAGTCAGTCGAATTATTGTGATGGTGTGACTCTACTATTGAGGTTGCTGCAGGATGACAAGGTTAGGAGACGTAATGACTGGATGAAATGGGCATCAACTTCTGGTCGTTTCTCAGGCTCGAGATCTCGTGGCAATTCAAGTCAGAATTTGCTGGCAGCGTCTGTTCAAAAGATCGCACTGGAGGAGGCGGCTCCCAGCCAAAATAGTATATCAGGCAAAGCAGCAGATCTTAGCCCTAAAGATGGTCCGGAACAACATTCGACTGAATCGACTGCCCAGTCACAACTCGTCAATGGCGAGGTTACTACTCAAAACACGCATTGAAGCTTAAAAAATTGATTCATTTGTTGCGCCCCAATAATGTCAAATAGTGTCATTGTAAATTCAGAGAGTTTGATGGAAGAACTGGGGCGCTACACCTTTTCTTTCAATTTCTGAAGCAGTGACAGATGAGGCTAGTCAGAGAGACGAAATAAAAAAATAATTTAAAGTTAAAAAAAAAAAAAAAAAAGAGGGAGAGAGAGAGTGAGGCAGACAGAACTTAGATTTGTTTATCCTGCAAGGCAGAATTTTGAGGTGATTTTTTTTTTTTTTTTTTTTTTTGAGACGAAGGTGATATTGAGCTGTATAGTTTGCCCTTTTGGTGTGGATGATGATTATTGCTTTTTTGAACCTATTTTGGTGGCTTGGTTTTTGGTTTTTTTTTTTAGGTACTCAGAATTTGAGTTTTCCAATACGTAAGCGCTCGTATGGGTTCGTCTGAAGCGCTCTCATAGGACGAATCATTCGAATAAAGCCATAGCATTTTTGTGCTTGTTTGCTATGCAGCTTCAAGTTGCTTCTTGTTTGTGTTCAAGTGTGGCATTCTATCATTTGAAGCAGGTTTTTAGTCTCTCTACAGGTTGTTTCGGATGTCGGTGCGTCATATGTTTCATGCTCCTTTGCACCACTTTCCTTTGATTTATTGTATAGTCACATTTTGTCTCATGAACTTAAAATCCGTAGCACAACATCCTCAATTAATGATGGTGGTAATTTCTTAAAAATAAAAAATTACCGCGCAAGTTACATGGGTCGTTAATTTATGATGGAAATGAATATATCCTCGTAAATTTATTGGCTTAGATTGTTTATACAAGTTTTAGTTAACGTTGGTTAAAGCAACCTTTTTAAGCTCTTAATTAATGATTTAATGTACATGTCTCTTTAAATTTTGTTTAAAAAATTAATACCATTACTAATTGAAGGGTTTTTTGTTTTTTATTTTTAGTTCTCAGTTGAAGGGGTGAATTGTCAAAATCATATTGCAATTGCGCGAAGTTCAGGTAAAAACAATACATATTGATGATGTTGTAACCACTCTTTCAAATGACAGCCTGGACCTTTAGCTAAAAATTATTTTAGAAAAAAAAAAAAAGGCAGCCTGGATGATGGACTGGTATTGATGGTCATGCGTTTTCCCCCCCTTACTCAATGTTTGGAACAAATAGGATATGTTTGCTTCATCTTCTCATTTCAACTTAAACTGTATTTTTTTTATCTTTTTCTTAAAAAATTTTTGTCTTTTTCTCAAAAAGTTTTTTGTCTTTTCTGAAAATTCAAAAAAATTTACTATTACAACTAAAATATTTCAACTCAAATTAACCAACCAAACGGACCTATAGTGTTTTCCCAAAAATAAAAAGTTTACATATATGTGTGTATATACGTTATGTAAATTGTCAGCATGATTTATTTCCTTTTTCCTTTTTCTTTTTTCTTTTTGCTAAAACAATTTTTTGTCTGTTCGATTAGACTCCGGAAGTCGTACCTTTTTTTTTTTTCGCAACTCTTTGTTAATTGTGAGCTTAGTTGTCCAAAAGAGGTAAACAATCAACCTAGGTATATTCAAGAAAAAGGAACTAAACTAGATGCATTAAAAAAATAAAAAAAACTGTAATTGCACTTGCAGATGAAATTTTCTGGAAACTTAACATGTAATTTCACCAAAAACGTGGATTTCGAATTCCTCATTCTCATTTCCAAGAAAAGAAAAAAAGAAAAAAAGAAAAAAACTAGGTTTACCGTTTGCATTTGATTCGGTTAATAAATTGACAATTTACCAAATTTTTTGTGAGAGTTGGACGTACGTAATGCACTTTATTATTGCTGTTTTTTCTTTTAATAAAATGATACTTGAAAATTTTAATAATGTTACAAAAAAAAAAGAAAAAAAAAATACTGCATTCTTTTTTTTTTTTTTTTTTTTAAATCTCGGTGGTTCTGAAATACAAAAATTTCGGTTGAAATGTCAGAATTATAATATTTAAAAATATTCGATTACAAAGTATTGTCCACTCTTTTATTTTCTTTGTGACAACTCGTAAATATGAAATGAAAAAAAAAAAAAAAAAAAGCCCTATGAATAGAATACAAGTTTTTATTGTTAGATTTTCATCAATTTATGTTAAATTATTGTGTTTATTTAATTTGATACGATGTTAATTGGATCTTATGGTTATTAGCTATAGCAAATTTCAGTCGTGGATCAAATTTTTTTTTTGTTGGAATTTAAGTGAAGCCTCAATGAAAATATATTTTTTCAATTTGCCCCATTTAAAAATATATTAATTTTTAATGTTTTGTTATAACCAATATTTGATTTTTCTCAATAAAAATTTTGAATTTTTTTTCCTTGCAATTTCTTTATCATCTTTTTTTTTCTTTCTATATTTTTAGTTAAAACTTTGTTTTTTTTTTCTCTTCCACTTTCTCTATCTACATTTTTTTTAAAAACTTTGTTTGTTTCCAAATATTGATTGACTTTAAAATTATCAATTGCCAGTATATTAGTTGTGTAAAATTTTATTTCTTAATAACTGGGATTCAACTTTAAAGGGAAAAAAAGATGGTAAAACAAAATGAAAGTGAAATTTAGTTTTTAGTTTT
This sequence comes from Ficus microcarpa, assembly GCA_025413485.1. Taxonomy (NCBI): domain Eukaryota; kingdom Viridiplantae; phylum Streptophyta; class Magnoliopsida; order Rosales; family Moraceae; genus Ficus; species Ficus microcarpa. The sequence continues at coordinate 32,254,834 of CM046377.1, forward strand.
AAAAAAAAAAAAAACCCATAACTTAATCATGGACTAAAACCCCTATTTTGAAATGTTATAATTCTACTAGTTGAGTTGAATTTAAAAAACCAAAAAAAAAAAAAAAAAAAGAAGAAGAACTGCTTTGAAAATATAAGAACTACATGTAATAATCATAAAATGTTGATCAACGTTAGACAAACAAAAACTTATAACCTGTTTGGTAAATTCATTCAAACCATTCAACTTAAAAAAAAAATTTTTTTTTTTGTCTTTTTTCAAAAAATTTTAGTATTTTTCTCAAAAAATTTTTTATCTTTTCTAAAAATTTAAAAAAATTTATCCATTAAAATTTAAAAATCTCAACTTAAACTATTCCATTGAAAGGACTAATTAAACTTTTTATTCCTAGAAAGTTATATTTGTACAAACTTTTTATTCATATTCATCTTGTGAGTTTTCAGGCTATGCCCCCACTAATAGGTGGTTGTGTTGTTTTTGGACCTTTTATAGGCTAGCTGGGCTTTTTTAAACTTATCTTGCTTGAATCCAATCGTACTACTTTTGTCTCTCTCTCTCTCACTCTCTGTCTCTGTTTTTACTGAACATTTTTTATTCGTTTGCCTGTAGCAAATCTGTCACTCCCCCCGATTCTCTCTTTTTTCCACTCCCATTGTTTTATTTGTTTCTTTTCCTTCTTATTTTATTTTTTTATTTTATCTCTACTTTTCAGAGACCAACCCCTCGTCTGTCTGTTTCTTTCTTTTTTTTTTTTTTTTTTTTTTTTTTAGATAACCACAATTAATACATTAAGATATAAGGGTTGTTTGAAGAGTTGGTTCATTCCAACTTAAATCGTATTATTTTTTATCTTTTTTAAAAAAAATTTTATCTTTTTCTCAAAAAGTTTTTTGTCTTTTCTGAAAATTCAAAAAAAATTACTATTACAACTAAAATATTTCAACTCAAACTAACCAACCAAACACCCCCATAAACACTTACGCATATGTGTAAAATGTTTAGAAATTTATAAACTTTTTTAAGAATTTTATTTTAGGAGATAGGGTTCAGTGTTTGCATAATTAGTATATTTTTTTACTCTGCATAATATTGTTACGAAACATGCATGATACTCAATACGATATTATCATTAAAAGATATTTGAATTTTTATTTTATTTTATATGATTTTATGTTATTTGTTTAGGGTGTTATTTGTCCTCTTACTAAAATTCAAATCCTAAGCTATCACTTAAAATATGCTCTGAAATGTAAAAATATGACATACAAACGCGTATTAGAACATATTCTTTATAAATTTATGCCCACGTTGAAATTTACAAAATGAAAAACCAGGGAGAAAACTGCAAAAGACGCCAAATTTTGTAGAACTCGTGAATCATGATGTTTCTATACCGGGACCCTTTGAGGCTGTTTTAGGTATGTTTTGGAGTCTCTCTCCAAACCCACAAAATTGAATTCTTACGTTAGTGAAAATATTTAACAAATTCATTACTTTTTTTTTTAATGTCAAAAGTCTATTTTGTTTTTAAAATCATGCCATTCAAACCTAGTCTTGGTACAAAATGCATTTAATATTTATACTGAACGCCTACCCCAAGTCTTCTTCCACTTTTCCTTGAATATAATTTATGTACGATTTATTCAGAATTTGGCAAAGATGGTACAAGTCAGCGAGACAGAGAGACAGACCCTTTTTTTGTTTTTTTATTATTTTTTTAAGACCCTAGAGTTACAGGTCCCTTCTTCCCAATTCTCACTCTAAAACTCCAGTCTCTCTCTCTTCTCTCTCTTTCATATGTGGAGCTCGAAATCATCCTCCACATGTTCATCTCCCTTGAAATCCATGGACGAAGTTTGGAACGACATCAACCTTTCCTCTCTCCACCACCACCATCGCTCCACTTCCACTTCCACTTCCACCTCCAATTCCACCACCGCAGCCCAAACCTTCCATTTCCAAGATTTCTTCTCCAAAACTTTCTTTTCCCACAAAGACCCACCGCCACCAAACGACTTGTCGTCCCCCGGAGAAAACATTTCTCTCGGCCTCGGTCCTCTGCCCAAACTACCGTCGTCTACTACTACCGCCTCTCCGAGCTGGACTTCCGAGTCCGATCGGCTGGGTTTCATATTCCTCGAAAATAAAAATAATAATAATACTGCTCCTTTTCCCAAAAACCCTGCTTTAGATTCCTCTCCTGCTCTTTATAACAAGATCAAAAGGGTCCAAGAAAATGGCGATGTTTCTAGTGACCTGAAACACAAGCGCTTGATGAAGAATAGAGAGTCAGCTGCTCGGTCCAGAGCCAGAAAACAGGAACCTTCTCTTTTTTGTTTTATTATTATTTTTTCATGAAGAAAAGCAAATAGACTCAAGTCGTCTTTTAGCTTCTAAACTAATTTAAAAATTATCTTGCAGGCTTACACAAATGAGTTAGAAAATGAAGTTGCCCATTTGCGTAAAGAGAATGCTAAGCTCAAAAACCAACTAACACCGGTAAGTTAAGCACTGATTTCTTAATTCATTTGAGTAATTAATGAGATAAGGCTAAGAGATTAACATGTTTTGGTTGTTTTTTTTTTTTTTTTTTTTCCCTTAAATGTAAATTTTAGCAGTTCAAGTTGGCAGCTCCTACGGAGGTTCGGAAAAAGCGCCCTTTGCACAGAACTTTAACAGCTCCATTTTGAGAAGTAGAGAGACTCCATAGTGGGGGGTTTGAAAGAGGAGGTGCATTTTGCTCTCTCTCTCTCTCTCTCTCTCTTACTTTTTCTATTTTTAGGTTTTTTTCTTCCTTTGGTTTGGCCTGACATTTTTTTCTTGAAGATGAGACAAGTGGTCAGAAAAGGTGTCCTAGTTGAGCCTATCATTTTAGTATGGGTGTGACGTTTATTTTTGGGATAGTTACCTCTCCTTCTATTGGCCTGTCCTTTGTCTCTTTCCATGTGGCTTTTTGTTGGCCAATTAGGAAATTTCTTTTATGCTAATAGCCAATGAGGAGATTTGAGTTGCTTATAAGGTGAAAAATGTCGTATCTGTATCAAAAAGGTTAAAAATGTCTATATATATATAGAGAGAGAGAGAGAGAGAGAGAGATGCTTGCAATACGGTAAGACTCGGAGTTCGGGAGATAAATCCATGGACTTGTTTTGGTAAATATTAAATCGTAAATCGTAAATACGCACACATTATTATTATTTTTTTTTTCCTTTTTCTGGCCAAAAAATAGAGAAAGGGGTACTTTAATTTCTTGCCAACTTTTCCTCAATGCTGGTTTGGTTATTACGAGCAAATTGTTTGTGCGTACGATAATATGAGCAGCATTTGGCTCATCATTCTAAGCAGCGCTCTCTCTTGAATGTGACATAATGTGGATCACAGCTACATGAGTTAACACCTTTATTTTATATTTTATATTTTGTATTTCCAACTGGAAAATTATGGCTTTTGTTTAATAATAAGAAATGGAACATATCTAGCATAGTTCTCAACTATTAATCGATACAAGTTGTGAAGATTTGGTCGGTGGGGGGGAGACAAGATTTATGTTTGAGACCTTCAGATGTTAAAGTTGGCGTTTTCTTTGTTTAAGTTTTTATGCAAAAATGATTATGCAATTATAAAATTAGGAATCTTCCATTCTCGAGACTCAAATTTTTTGTCTAATATTAATAAATAATTAACTTTATTTAATGACTTGTTATGATGTTTAAACATTATTAAAGACAACGAAGTTGAACGGACGATCTCAATCCTAGTTCTCCAATCCTAATTCTCCTACTTAATTTTGGACTAAATAGATTTAAATGGAGTGTGTCCAAGAAAAACTTTGCGCTGTTCTTCATTTTCTGAGACACGTCTGATAAAATATATGGTAACATTGTCCTCCTACGACTTGATCATAGGTCTCCTACGACCTTGCAATTTTTCCATTTTTCTTTTCTTTTTTTGGTTGCGATTCTGAAATTTTATTTTGGTGAAACCATGCACTAGGGGAAATATATATTTATATACATATATAAATTATACAAATATATACGTCGTTGATAGAGACCGGCGTACTACATAACTGCCCCCCCCCCCCCCCCCCAACTACTGTTGGGAATTGTTTTTACCAATTGGATTGATTTTCAATGATTTGGTGTACGGTGGAGTAGTTTGAGTTGAGATTTTTAAGTTTCAATAGTAAATTTTTTTGAATTTTCAGAAAAAATAAAAAACTTTTTGAAAAAAAGACAAAAAATTTTGAGATGAGTGTTTTGAGTTGATGTGCCAAACACCCTATAAAGCAAGTTTTTTTCAACCGTGCATTATAACAGTTGAGTGAATTAAAAAAAAAAAAAAAAGTCAGTTTCTATCAAAACTGCAAAAATAAAAGGTCCTATTGTAGAACATCCTGGCTTAAACTGTTCAAAATCAGGTCCTTAATTTCTGATAGAAGATATTTCCCAAAAAAAAAAAAAAAAAAAAAAAAGAGAGAGAAAGAACAATTCATTTAATGATTATCTCTCCGATGATCAGACATGGTTTATGTGAAAAAGAACAACCCAAAGAAGCATTGGGTTTGCTCACAAAAAATACTAATATAAAATTAATAATAATAATAAAAGATATTGCTAGCTCGTGGCTGAAACCAGCCAAATCGAAAGCTAGCATCGCGCGGCCAGATATATATATTAGATAAGAATGCATGCGGGAGCTCAACCAAAAAATGTGTTCACCAAAGAATAATGGGTTTTTTTCTCTCTTCTCACAACTCCCAGGTTACTCTCGGAGAAAGAAAATTGTAGAAACCACCTCTCAAATAGCCATATTTTTCCTTCTAACATCAACTTTTTGGGTCATAACAGGCTTTGGCAGCCCAAACGAAGCCCCAAAATTAAGCTAGAATACAGAAACTGGTAGACATCTTTTTAAGTTTAGTAAACAAACACAGGTGTCTAATATCTCTTCTGGCTCTGGAAGGTGGCACTGGCGCACTTTGGTGGCCTTTGATTTGTCACTTGCAGAGGCTGTTACGTGGAATTCTCAGAATACTCTCTCTCTCTCTCTCTTTTCTTTTCTTTTTTTTTTTTTGGGTTGCCTATTTGGTGGCCACTCTTAGCCCAATTACCACTATAAGGTATTTTGCCTTGACTTCCAATCCTTTATCTTCACAATATTGTGTAGGTAAAACTGGTTGTGCCTCATTTGATGATTTCCCAAAGTGCAATACCTGTCATAGCTCACCATGGTATTTTTCCCCACGTGGATTAATATTTAATGGTCGTTTGGTTCATGCCTAAAAAGCCCTTACTCTTATAACATATCCCAATGTTGGCTAGTCAAAATTAATGCTTGTATTAGATCAAAAATCCCTAACATTGATTCTAATTTTTGTGCGGTGGGTGAGGATATCTTCTTCTTTTAGGGCCTCTTTGGTAAACCAATTCAACTCAAACTTTTTTTTGTCTTTTTTCCAAAAAGTTTTTGTCTTTTTCCCAAAAAGTTTTTTGTCTTTTCTGAAAATTCAAAAAAATTTACTATTCCAACTTAAAAATCTCAACTCAAACTACTCCACCAAACTCCCCCTTATATTTTATACTTTATTAGTTCAGAAATCATATTCGGACAATTGATTATACGATGTTAAACTTAGATTTGTAATGATATGAGTGAAATTGGATTTATCTTTCGAGTAAAATTAGGTTAGACGTTTTTCGTTTTACGAAAAGACCCAAAACATTTTTTTTTAATAAATAATGAAAACAGGGGACAAGATAGGACCAACACGTTTTTATTAAGCAAGGAAGAAGGGGAAAAAAAATATACTAATCTCAAAGTCCACAAACAAAACGCACTTGGCCACTAAGAAAATATACTTAAAATATTACAAGCAGACTGATTTTCTCAACGCATTTGTTCACACTGTGAGAAGAAAGCTTTAGTCACCATTCGGATTGCATGAGGTTGTTCAGTTGCTAATCTGTTACCAAAATTTCTGCTTAGACAAAAGATTCAACACTCTATATTTATCTTTAATACTAATACAAGGCTTAACACCTAGCTAGTGAGAGAAATACCGTCCAATTCCATTTTACCATCTCCACTTCGCCACCATATCTAACATAATTCTCGAATAAATATATAGTGATATCCGTAAATGGCACTAGAATTAGATTAGAAATCGCGCACTTATCTACAGCTTGATGGATTCGCAGTGCGCGTGACAAATCCCCCACCAAGTTGGCCAATCTCACTGCTCCACCATATCAGCAAAGCAAACCCCAATACCCATCATTTTGGCAACACCACTAATTTGCCTATATAAAGTCACTGATGTTAGTGGAACTGACCTCTAACATTCAAACAACAATATCCCCATCAATATTATTATTAAAAAAAAAAAATTTGAATATGGGCATTTCCATTTTCTTTTCGTTCAGTCTTATACTACTCTTTCTTCTCTCACCTGAAAGTAAAGCAGCTCAATCTAGAAACAACAATGGCGTTTATGTTGTCTACATGGGGGCTGCCTCTTCAACCAATGGTTCTCTTCGTGATGACCATGCTGAACTTCTCAACTCCCTGTTCAGAAGGTATTCTTAGCCATCATTTACATGTGCGTGTTTTTCTTCTTTTAGTTGTTGGTTTGATCATGAACTGAATATACAACAGGAAAGCAAATGCACTGGTTCATACATACAAGCACGGCTTCTCCGGATTCGCGGCTCGCTTATCAGAAGAGGAGGCTCGGTCGGTTGTGAAAAAACCCGGTGTTGTATCCGTTTTCCCTGATCCAATACTAGAGTTACACACAACTCACTCATGGGATTTTCTAAAGTACCAGACTTCCGTGAAGATCGATTCGCTTCCTAAAACGACAGACTCCAACTCTTCTTCATCCGACAGCTACGACACCATCATCGGCATCTTGGACACCGGCATTTGGCCCGAGGCTGCCAGCTTCAACGACGATGGAATCGGCAATGTTCCATCTCGCTGGAATGGGACTTGCACTGCAGGCCATAATTTCAATTCCTCAAACTGTAACAGGTAGACACAAAATTAAACCTAAACAAAAAAATTTAAAGAAGACCTATTCTAATCATACCTGCTAAACAACAATGAATTGGAACAAGACCAAAACTGTTGGATGAAAATCACTGCTAATATCCAGATTTTACTCAGAATAAGCATAAATGATAAAACTAATAACATTGCTAGGCTTCTCATTTAGTGTTCATTAATTCGAACGTTAACAATGAAAGTTTCTGAATCATATTTTTAATGCATGTTTAGGAAGCTGATTGGCGCGAGATTTTACGTAGAAGATGATAGTGAGACGGAGGACCAGACAGCAAGGGATATGGTTGGGCACGGGACACACGTGGCGTCGACGGCGGCGGGAAGCACGGTCACCGGCGCGTCGTACTATGGGCTGGCGACGGGGACAGCGAAGGGTGGGTCCCCCGGGTCGAGGATCGCGGTGTACAGGGTATGCTCGGCGGAGGGGTGTTCGGGATCGGCGATTCTGGCGGCGTTCGACGACGCCATCTCCGACAAGGTCGACGTGCTGTCGCTGTCGCTGGGGTCGCCGGCGGCGTTTCGACCAGACTTGGAGAGCGACGTCATAGCGATCGGGGCGTTCCACGCGGTGCAGAACGGGATTACGGTGGTCTGCTCGGCAGGGAATGATGGCCCCTCGCCGGCGACGGTCACCAACGCTGTGCCTTGGATTTTGACCGTTGGTGCTACGACCATTGACCGGGATTTTGAATCCGACGTTGTCTTGGGTGGAGACAAAGTCGTAAAGGTAACCTAGTGTTTTTCTTTTTTTCTTTCTTTTTTTTTTTTCAACTTCTCCATTTTTGCCACCATCAAAAGTTCATAAGAAGAGCTATTTTATTAGAAACTGACTGGATTTCTTTCTGAAAACTTGTATAGGGAGGAGGTATAAACTTCTCACCTCTCCAAAAGTCTCCAGTGTACCCATTGATACATGCCAAATCTGCCAAGAAAAGTGACGCTGACGACAATGCAGCCAGGTGATGGCTCTTTAGATGTACTTAATTTCCTAGCAAGTAAATTACCTGTGTATCTGAATCACTCAACAAAACATGTGCAGTAACTGTCAAGGAGATTCAATGGAGGAAAACGCGGTGAAGGGGAAGATTGTTGTCTGCGAGAGGACCGATGGTTATTCGGTGTATGACAAGAGGGATACAGTAAAGAGTCTTGGAGGATTAGGTGTTGTGATTGTTGATGATGCATCAAGGGCTGTGGCAGAAAATTATAAATCATTTCCAGCCACTGTGGTTGGTTCAAAGGACGCTGAGGTTATCCTCTCTTACATAAACTCAACCAGGTAAATTTAACTTAAAACTACATTAGTATTCTAATTGGAGTATTTTGAAGCAAAATCCGGAGCTAATTACTGTATCTTTTGGTGTTTGTGAAGAAACCCAGTTGCAACAATTTTACCAACCGCGACAGTGACGGAGTATAAGCCAGCCCCTGCCGTGGCATATTTCTCTTCCAGAGGGCCTTCATACATTTCCCCAAACATTCTCAAGGTATGGCCTTTTCAAAATCCCTCCACGTTTGTATTGTTTGCTTCTAGAGAGAGAACATAATGAGAACCAAAATTCGCAGCCTGATATTACAGCTCCTGGTGTGAACATTCTTGCAGCATGGATTGGCGACAGCTCGGCAGAAACTCCAGAAGGCAAAGCGCCTTCTCTTTTCAACGTGATTTCAGGGACTTCCATGGCGTGCCCACATGTTTCTGGTGTAGTCACGGCCATAAAATCTCAACACTCTGGATGGAGCCCCTCTGCGATCAAGTCGGCGATCATGACAACAGGTCAGGAGTTGATAAGGAAATTAACTATTCCTGAACTTGTATGCTTAAACCAATTATCCATGACTAACTGCTTCATCCATTTACAGCAAGCCAAACGAACAATTTGAAAGCGCCAATAACAACAGACTTGGGTTCCGTGGCCACACCCTATGACTATGGTGCAGGGGAAATAACAACAGAGGGGCCATCACAGCCTGGGTTGGTTTATGAAACCAGTATCAACGACTACTTGAACTTCCTCTGCTACATTGGGTTCGATATATCCAAGATTAAACTTATCTCAAATACTGTACCTAGTGATTTTGCTTGCCCTAAGAACCCAAGCACTGAGGACATATCAAACATAAACTACCCATCAATAGCAATCTCCAACTTCACTGGGACGGCAACCAGGAATATAAGCAGGACTGTCACATACGTTGCGGAAGATGGTGAAACAGTATTCACCCCAACCGTGGAAGCACCAAGTGGCTTGGATATAAAAGTGATTCCAGATGAGCTACGATTCACCAAGAACAATCAAAAACTGAGCTATCAAGTGATTTTCCCTCGCTCTAGTGCAGTGCCGAAAACCTCATTTGGGTCAATTCTGTGGACAAATGGCAAATATAAAGTCCGCAGTCCTTTCGTTGTAAGCAATGAAAACTAGATGCAGAACAAATAATGTCTTCGTACTATAGTTACACCACCAAAATGTAACTAATGCAGTTTTAGGACACTTATGTTGCTTCTCAAATTTACATATCAAGCTTCTAAGTTTTGTCCCTACGATTGAACTTTGATCTCCCGGTTTAAAATCACTCTACCACTCCTGTACCATGCCAATTCTCAAATAAGATGAAAAACTAGTCACTTTGCTAACCATCTAAATTTATCGTTCTCTATGCTTCAGATGGAACAGGAAAGAAACCAACGAACTACTAGACCTGTAGACCCTTTACTGCTCCATCAGATTTTCTGAGTACTTTAATCAAGCAATTGGTAGGCAATAATGGCCTTCAAATAATATACATGTCACTAAAAACTCCAAAGGTAATGAACATTGATAACGAGAATAAGCCATTGATAAAGAACACCATTCACCACATTTAACATAAGCAATGAGAGATCCAGATAACATCACGAGTTTTTCTAAATTAGAGAAGACATGGGGAAGAGAAAGATTTATAGTAACTTAGATTCCCAGAGAAGAGTACAAGTTTTTCACTGACAAAAGAGGCTTCCCATGCTGGAATACAAGCATATCCATCCCGTCACCTCATACATAAAAGGAGAGGGAAAAAAAAAAAAAAAAAAAGCAACAAAGAAAGCAATTAAGCACAAACAGATTTTTTGTCTATGTAGGAGAGGAGGAGAGATATTTCACTCAAAAGCCCATTGGTTTTCCCTGCGAACCTCGTCCTCTTCCTCCGGTGTGAAGTCATTCTTGATGTTGAATGCCTTGCGGATCTCCTCAGGTGTTTTCCCCTTTATCATGTCCGCCACCGTCTGGCAAGTCAGGTCCAGCAAGGTCTTGATGTTCAAACGACTTTTACTACTAATTGGGTTTTTTATTTCGATAACTCGTTGAATGGAAAGTGAGAAATTTGGATAAGAGTTATAAACCTAAAAATAAAAAATAAAAAAAACAGTTTGTTATTGGATCAGTTTTATCACAAAGCAAGTCTCCTCTCCTCCGGTCTCATACTTATCTACAACCTCAATATTATATGAACTTTTTTTTTTTTTTTTCAATGTATAAGAATTTATTACAATTTAACCTTTTATTAAGGGTCCGTTTGGTGAATGAGTTTGAATTGAAAATTTTAAATTTCAATAGTAATTTTTATTATTTTTTAGGAAAGACAAAAAAATTTTTTCAAAAAAGATAAATTAAAAAAAAAAAAGACAAAAATTGATATGAAAATTTTGAGCTTGAACCAACGAAACAAACATGACCTAATTTTCCGTTTAGTATTCAAATTTAACTTTTTAATATTAAACTGTACTTTTTAATATTAATTTTTATCTTTTTATTTTTAGATTAATAAAATTTATAATTAACTTTTAAAAAATCAATCAACTTAAATCAATTTAAACTTTCACGTGTAACAAACTTATTAAACAAAGACTAAAGTACGTTTCCTTGACTTTTTATTTAAAGATAAAAAAGTACTTTTCCTTAGACTTGCAAACCAACTTTTTTTTTTTTTTTTGGAAAGAGAACCATTAATAAAATCAAGTAGTAAGATCGGCTTTAACAAACGGATCAAGTCATCTTAGAACATAGTCAACTCCAAAACAATAAATAGACTTAGTAATAGCATATTTCGTCAAAAAGTGAGCTACTTTGTTCTCATCCCTGGGAGTATAGCACACCATCCCACTTCTGACAACCGAAAGAGAATCTCTAATATCTTCCACAATGTTTGCTTCTGGTGCCTCCGCAACTGGGTTCTGAATAGCACTAACAGTGTTTAACGCATCTGATTCCACCACCCAATTATCCAATCTCAGAAAATTAGCTAAGCACACACCCTCTCTCACAGCTAGGCATTTTCCTAAATGGGGAGGAAACTTGCCAAAGATACATCTAGACAAAAAACTCAAGACAGCCACATCCTTATCTCTAGCAACCACTCCAATACCAATATACTCCAGAGAGCTATCTACAACTGCATCTATATTGATTTTGATCTGATCATCGCTAGGGGCGAGCCATAAAGCCTTCGGAGCCAACGTCTTCTTCTCAAGTGGATTGTCCAACCCATTACAAACTAAGAAATCACCTAGAAATCTTCCCGCCCAAGCCACAACATCATTAGCATTCATCATTTTGTTCTCGAAAATCCACTTATTACGTCTCTGCCATAAATACCAAATAATTGTCAAAAACACTCCCAATTCATCACTACTCCAGTGCACAGACACAAAGAGACACAGGGCATAAAAAGGTCCTCCCGGAAACTTCTTCAAAACTGGCCATAGAACACTCTTCCTCCAAACTTCTTGAGCCTCAAGACAATACCAAAACACATGGCTAGTGTCCTCCAGACTGTCTCGACATAACGGGCAAAGCTTATCCACCTCAATTCCACGCTTAGATAGTGAGAGCTTTGTTGGAAGAGCATCATGAAAGCTCGCCATACATGAATTTTGACTTTGTTCAGGACTTGTGACTTCCATAGTTTCCCCCACCAACTTGGATCTAATCCTCCCCTGACGTAGATCTCGAGCATCGCCTATCCATTTCAACTCTGTAAGCAGACCTAACCGAAAACCCTCCTTTGCCGTCGTAATACCCACCTATCAGGTCTTCTCCTCGAACTCAAGGGAATATTCCAAACCAATTCCCGATCTATCGGTAAAAGGATAGATTCCAGCTTCTCCTTATCCTAACCAAAGGATGACATTAAGTCATATACTTTTAGATTCTTCGTATTAGACGAGGACCTTGAAATAGGACGAAAGAGAGTTGGACGAGGAATCCACGGATCCTTGAACACTTAAACACTCTCACCATCCCCAATCCGCCATCTCAATCCCTCCTTTAAGAGCTCCCGACTCCAGATAATACTCCGCCACACATAAGAAACATTATGTCCAATATTAGCATCAAGAAAGTTTGAGTTAGGAAAATACTTAGCTTTAAGAACACGAGCCATAAGGGAAGAAGGAGACGTGAGAATGCGCCAACCTTGTTTTACAATCAAGGCTTTGTTAAAAGCTGACATATCTCGAAACCCCATACCACCCTCGAGTTTAGCCTTAGTAAGCTTCTCCCAACTAATCCAGTGGATCTTCCTATCATCGCTTCCTCCATTCCACCAAAACCGAGCAATAAGAGATTGAAGATTATTGCACAAAGTGGTGGGAATCTTAAACACACTCATAGCATAAGTGGAAGTGGCTTGAGCAACTGCCTTAATAAGGATCTCTCTCCCACCTACTGAAAACAATCTACCCTTCCACAATTGCAACTTTACCCAAACTTTCTCTCGAACCCGATCAAAAACTTTCCTCTTGTTCCGACCCATAAAAGACGACAATCCGAGATAAGTATCATGAGCTCCTCCTGATGGCACACCAAAACATCCTGTAACCATATCTTTCCTCTCTACTGACATATTCGGGCTAAAACTGATGACTGATTTTTGAAGATTAATCACCTGTCCTGAAGCCCTTTCATACTTAGCTAAAATATCTTTGATCAACTGGCAACAATCCAAATCTGCTCTACCAAAAACAATGCTATCATCCGCGAAAAATAAGTGACTAGTTCGTGGAGCCCCTCTCACACACGAAACCCCCAACAAGGATCGGTCGTATTGAGCCTTCCGAAATAAGCTTGAGAGACCTTCTGCACAAAGGAGAAAAACATATAGAGACAAGGGACATCCCTCTCGAAGACCTCGGGAAGGTATAACATTTCCAACTGGCTCACCATTTAGAAGAAAGGCAAAATGAGCAATTGAGACACAATCCATAATTCGCATAATCCAATGGTCAGAGAAAACAAGTCGTACCATAATAGCTTGTAAAAAGGACCACTCAACTCTGTCATACGCCTTACTCATATCTAACTTCATCGCCATCAAATCATTCTCCCTCCAGTTTTCCTATTAATGGTATGCAAAGTCTCAAATGCTGCAATAATATTATCTGTAATCAAACGACTAGGCACAAAAGCACTCTGCTCATCCGAAATAATATCCGGCAAGTATACTTTCAAACGATTAGCAAAAGTCTTCGTTAACAATCTTGTATACTACATTACAAAGGCTAATGGGTCGATAATCCAATACCTTTTTCGGAGAATTGATCTTTGGAATAAGAACAATGTAAGTAGCATTTAATTCCCGAATGGAACAATGACTGTTAAGCACCTTGAGGCACGTATGTGTGACATCTGCACCGACTAGTTCCCAATTTTCTTGGAAGAAACCGGCATGAAAACCATCAGGGTCCGGCGATTTCCATGCTCCCATACTAAACACCGCCCGTTTAACATTTTCTGCTGAGAAAGGAGCATCAAGAAATTTAGACATAATTGGTGTCACTCTCCTTTCCACCCCTTCCAAAACCGCTCCCAAAGACTCCTCATCTGGATGAGTTGTCATGAAATATCAGTAAAGTAGCTATTAAGCATAACAGCAATATCCTCCTTCCTAATTACCCATACACCTATGTCATCTTCCAACCCTATAATGCGATTCATATTCCGTCTATGCGAGGCCTTATTATGGAAAAATTTGGTATTTCGATCACCCCCACGAAGCCAATCTACGCGCGATCTTTGCTTCCAATAATATTCCTCTAACCCTAATAGTTGATTCAATTCGATCTCCACCTTCTTACACTTATCCCTACCTCCGTACTCCAATCACACTTATTGAATTCAGTTAATTCCTTTTGTAGAGAAGCTACCCGCTTTGGGATACCATGGAAAGTTCGTTTACTCCAACTCCAAAGCAACCCCGTACACCGCGTCATAGTATCAAGAAGAGCCTGGCCATCATCTTCGATACCCGATCGAACCCACGCCTCCTTCAATACCTCTTTAAACTCATCCTTTGTCTTCCATAAAGGCTCAAAAACAAATCTTCGATCCGACCGCCATGCACCTCTACTAACTAGCAGGTTGAATTCTAACACGAGATGAATGGCACGATGATCCGACCTGAAAAAGTCCCAATGAAAAACTCTACAATCTTTATACAAGTCCTTCCACTCCGAATCCGCAAAACATCTATCAAGTCTTTCTTGTATATTCCCTGGTGGCTCTTGACGATTATTCCACGTAAATGGATATCCTTGAAAGCCCAGATCATCAAGTTCACATTCAACCACAGCATCTTGGAAACCAAACATACTTGTATCCACTCTAGTAGCTCCCCCTTTCTTCTCCGAGGGGTGCAAAACCTCATTGAAATCTCCTGCAATCAACCAAGGCAAGGTAAATTGCCGACGAAGGCGCCGAAGAAGATCCCACGATAGGTGGCGCTGCACTTTCTCAGGATGCCCATAGAAACCGGTGAATCGCCAATTTTTTCCATTGGGAGGAGACACGAAGCAGTCAATAAAACCTCGAGTATAACCCTTAACGACCACATTCCACTCTTTTTTCCAAAGAAGAATAAGTCCGCCACTTCTGCCTGCACTATCCACATGCAATCCAGCATCAAAACCAAGTCTACATTTTACTAAACTTGCCTTCCGACCACATAACTTAGTCTCCGAAATGAAAACTAAGTCCGGGGAATAACTTTGAACCATCATCCGAAGCTTGTCGAATGCCCGTGGATCCCCGAGTCCCCAGGCATTCCAAACTATCACACTCATATCTCCCGATGGGGTTGCTCCGCAACCTCCGCCGATATACCGGTATTCGAAATATCTCCAAGCACCATTCTTTTGCGATCGCCCGTACTCAAATCTCCCCCTAGCTTTCTCTTCAACCCACCTGGACCTTTAGAAGTCATGCCCGAAGTCTGTTGGGAAGCAACTCCCTTACGGGAAGCAACCTGGCTTTTTTTACGTCCAAGTTTCATATTATGGCCAGCCACAAAACTAAAAATGGGTACCTTTAGCATCAGTTTGGTTTACAGTTCAAACTATTAGTTTGAACTGATTTTTTTGTCCTTTTCCTAAAAAGTTTTTTGTCTTTTCTGAAAAAGTTTTTTGTCTTTTCTGAAAAGTCAATAAAAATTACTATTGAAACTTAAAATTTCCAACTCAAACTGGTGAACCAAACGGAGCTTAGTTCTGCATGGTCTTGTTCACGTGGGTCCTCCATCAGCCCCTTAGCCCTCACCTGCTCCTCACGTGCTTCATTAAAGGATTTGTCATTCGAACTATTGGCCAGCACCTCCATGAAAGAAGAGTTCACCGTTTCCACATTGGGCGGAGATTCCTTATCCATATCTGCTCCAGCCGAAACTTCAGTAATACAGCTCCTATTCCCATGATTCGGACGAAACTCACGGGATTTGACAACCTGTGAGTCGGCTCCTTGATTTGAAAAATCCGGCAGACTAACCAGAATATTCGGCCCAGATTTACTTGCAAACCAACTTAGAGAGGACATATTCAGCGTTAAAAAAAAATAATAATAACTAAGAAAGTACATAACTAAAGGTCAAGACATTGTGTTCGAGCAGTACTTTCGGAAGGATCAACAAGCATTTGAACGACTTCCCTCACAGTAGGCCTCACTGAGCTATCATCCTCAACGCACATCATCTCAACTTTCAACATTCGGACGACATCTGTCAGTTGATAATCAGTACTAGGACGTTGATCCACCACTGCCACTACTTTAGCAGCAATATCAGAGGGCTGATCAGAAAGCTCCGATGTAGTGCTCCTTACCCACGCCACAATGCTCAAAATGAACTACTAGACCTGTAGACCTTTTACTGTTCTATCAGATTTTCTGAGTACTTTAATCAAACAATTGGTAGGCAATAATGGCCTTCAAATAATCTACATGCCACTAAAAACTCCAAAGGTATTGAACATTGATAACGAGAATAAGCCACTGATAAAGAACACCATTCACCACATTTAACATAACTAATGAGAGATCCAGATTACATCATGAGTTTTTCTAAATTAGAGAAGACATGGGGAAGAGAAAGATTTATAGTAACTTAGATTCCCAGAGAAGAGTACAAGTTTTTCACGGACAAAAGAGGCTCCCCATACTGGAATACAAGCATATCCATCCCGTCACCTCATACATAAAAGGAGAGAGAAAGGGAAAAAGAAAAAAAAAAAAGGAGAAAGCAACAAAGAAAGCAATCAAAAACACAAACAGATTTTTTGTCCATGTAGGAGAGGAGGAGAGATATTTCACTCAAAAGCCCATTGGTTTTCCCTGCGAACCTCCTCCTCTTCCTCCGGTGTGAAGTCATTCTTGATGCTGAATGACTTGCGTATCTCCTCAGGTGTTTTCCCCTTTATCATGTCCGCCACCGTCTGGCAAGTCAGGTCCAGCAAGGTCTTGATGTTCAAATAGTTTGCAGCCTACAAACCAATCATAACATAAAAAGGGGCATAATATAAACCACATATATAAATCTATACACATGTATAGACATAGCTCCTGAAAACTCATTCGCATACCCATCTGACAAAACTGAATATGAACGCCATAGAATGATAAAAAAAGGCACGCATATACAGTAACATATACATATATATATACAGGAACATATACATATATATATGGATGGAATTTCGTAGGAATGAAAAAAACCCTAAATTAACGAATCATAGGGATTTCAATTTATTTATTTTGAAAACAAAACGAAAAATAACAATATCTCCAAAAAAATTCGTTGTCTATTAATCGAGCTATCGAAATCAAAACTTATTTCAGGAAAAAAAAAAAAAAAAAAACTACATCAATTATCTATGCGATTATAAGACATGAAAAAAGTAAAGAGTACAGATGTAACAATTCGAAACCCTAGGAACAAAAATCAAACCAAACAGAAAGAAGAATGAGAGAAAAACGAAATTAGGGAAGAGAAGGAGGAGTAGAAGGGGCTGACCAGGATGAGATCGAAGAGGGTAGCTTGATCGACCTTGACGAAGTCAGCGTCCCAGACCTTGACATCTTCGTCGGTGGCGGAGGAGGCGCGGTCTTCGGACTTGGGAGCCTCGACGTGCTTCTTGCAGTACTCGATGACCTTGGAGAGGATCTTGCTCGTAACGTTCGGAAGGGGAATCCCGTTGTCGGCGCAGTCGTCCTCGATCATGTGCTTAATCGTCTGGGATTCGAGAGCCACCGCCTCGTCGACCTCGAAAGTCTCGCCATCGGAGCTCTTCAGCGTTATCTTTCTGCCAGAAGCCATAGCTTCTGAGATCTCTTCGGCTGTCACTGCGATGGGTAGAGAGAGATAGAGGTTGGGGATTGAGAAAAAGGAGAGAGAAGGGAAAGACAAAGGAACCGATGGAGAAACCAAAGGGCAAGGGCAGAGCCTCTATTTTTTAATGAGAAAACCAATTTGGTATGGTATATATAATAAAATATCAATAAATATAAATTTTGTTTCGGTAACTAAAAATATGCTTAAAAAATCACGTTACTCTTATTTAGAAAACAAAAAAAAATAAAAAACTTGTTACTTGTTCTAAATCGCTTTGTCGTTCTATATTTAAAAATTCTCTTTTATTTGTTATGTCGTAGGTGGACACGAATTTGTAGCGTTTGCTGTCGTTTGAAATGTTTCGTCTTGTTTGTTTCACACCAGGACGTTCTGTTTCTCGATAAAAGTTACCGTTTCTTGTGTGATTTTGTGTGTGTGTGTCGAATAACGTTTCTTGTGTGATTTGAAAGCTACATTTATGATAAGTCAGGCGTCGTAAACCCATCCCTTTACACTAATATCTCATGTGTTTTGCCTAAACGGTCCTTACCCAAATCTTGTGTGAATACTCAATACCCCTTGAGTTATAGTGTTTGGTTGAAAGTTTAGTTTAAATTAAATTGTATTTTTTTGTTATGATTTTTGTCTTTTTCTGAAAAAGTTTTTTGTCTTTTTTGAAAAAAAAAAATTTTTTCTTGAAAAATTACTATTGAAACTTAAAAATCTTAAACTAAACTCATTCACCAAACACCCCTATAAGAAAATTACAAAAATGTCTCTCTCAATAAGAAAATATATTAAAATAAGTAAATATTTTTATAGCGCGATTACCAAATCTTAACCCAAAAAAATAACAATAATAATAATAAAAATGAGATCGAAAAAGAAAGTAAAGTAATAATGAAGATAATTATTGATATCATTTTTACTGTTTACTTACTTATTATTGTGTAATGAAAATTGGGAAACAATCTCATTTTCTTTTATTGTGTTTATTAAATTTAATAGTATTAATTTTATCAACATAATTATTAAAATATTCTTTTATACAATTAACCAATCATTATGATGTGAAAATTTATTAAGAGTATAAAAATAAATTTAGGATTTATTTCTCTATGACAAAAATTGAATGCAAGGATTATCATTCCATTTTTTCACTCTCTATGTTATTTAGGACCTTCCCTAAAAAAAAAAAAAAAAAAAAAATTGTGGAGAACCCACTAAATTCTAATTCATCCTTTTGTAAGTACACCTATGATTGGATGGAAAAAAGATCCTTCAATATCAAAAAATCATCATAGCATGCATATAGGATTAACAAATGAGATTTTTACCCTTATTTAGCCAAATAATAATAATAATAATAATAATAATAAATAAATAAAAATAAAGATCAAGTTTCGACATATTTTGTTCCTAGTCTAAAATTAATTGCGATTATTTAAATAATATTATGATCAGCTGCCGAGATTATGGTTTATTAAGTTACTTTGCGTTAAACATTACCATCAGTGTCAACATCGAAAGATGTGTTTTTGTGGCAAAAATAAGAAGTTCTAGTAGTGCAGTTTCTCCATGTTTCAGTTTATGTCGTTTTTCATTTGGAACAGTCTCTTGTTTCAGTTTCTAAAGTGAAAATTTGTAATCGCACCCTGTCCCTAAATTTAAGGCCGTTTTCAAGAAACGAAATGAATCTGAGGATACGAGATGCTGTTTTAGCTCAAAAGAAATGATGTAGTCTGCTGAAAGAAAAAGCATGTTATTTCACTCAAGAGTATGATATCTTTTATAAGAGAAAAGACATGCTAAATCAGATAATAAACAGAAAAAGAACAGTTAATTACTTTGCAACAGCTAAAAAAGACATAAAGCACCATATAGAAAGCTAAATTGTTATTGGCCATAGAACAATAATTACGAACTCCTGATTCAGTGAAAGAAGAATATTACAACAATTACAAGCACTAATTGATGTTCATATGAGATTAATGAATGTAAAATAAGGATTTGCAAGGACCGTTCGATAGTTTCAATTAAATGACTTCTCACAACTTAGCTCAGGGGGAACGGAAGCAACATTGAAAAGATTATGCAATTATTAACAAAATGCCCTCATACTTGTCCTCACTTATACTGGTCTATGCATACGATATGGCCTATAAAACATCGTTGAAGATGGATTTGACAGTTTTTATGGATCATATTTCTGTTCCCTACACCCAACCAGTGGATAAAAGGTCGATTCCACCCAAAGTCTGTATTCCTGTCAGTTCAAGACCGAGGTTGCTATATGCAAAATTCGAAAGTAGGGTTGCTTGATGTCAAATTACTTGTTCGACTTATTAAAAATAAAAAAGATGGCACAATCGTGCATAAGTACCTAAAAATTCAAAACAAGAAAACCAAATCATGTGGTCAATAAATTACCTGAAGGCTGGAGAAAGTGTGGATTTGAACATTTTAGACAGGGGACCTTGCATTACAAAATAGATGTTCAAGGCCAAACATGGTGATCAAAGTGACCAGTTAGACCGGAACATGAGAGCAGTTGTTCTGGAATTTCCATCCTTTATAAAAGCAACACCTGGCTTTACACTGAACCTCTGTCCTAAATTCAATTTCATGTAAGATTCGACCTGAAAATGGTCAAAACTTTTGGGACCTTCGTTCATCCCACTGAACCTGATTCCCCATCCAAATGAATCTTCAGAATCATCAGACACACTGACAGCCCATTTTAGATATTTTAGATTCGAGTTTTTCATCTCGACCCAACCTCCAATCTTAGTGAACTCATCAATTTCTGATTCCAGCATTAGAGCAATGGATCCAGTTGAGGCATTGCCTTGTGAGCTTGTTCCCATTGGTGGAACAAATTCTTCAACCATTCCCTCATATGCTTCTTGATGTCTGTACCCGCCAAACGAAAGGGTTAGTGGTCCATGATTAGCACATTGACGTGATAATTTGGGCACTTGGAGAAGTCCCAGAAGAGAAAGCTTTGTTCCTCTTGGCAGTTGACATAGAACTTGCCCAAATGTGCTGAAGCAATGCTTGATGTTACCAGAATCCAAAGGCATTCCCAGTCCAGAAACAAACTGAGCCAGTGAAGCAACAATATTTGACTTCTTCACCATTAAGCCAATAGCACTACCATTATGCAGATTCAAAAGAGGCGGTCCACATGATGAAACACCTGTAAGGCCCTTTCCCTGCCAAACAAAAAAAACATCAATTTTCAGAAGTCAGCCAAAACGAGTGCGAGGCCTAATTAACAAAAAGCAGAGGCAGAAAAATCAATAAGAAACACAACTAAGACATAGTTTGAGTTGCTTTTGCATAACATCATCATTATTTACAGAAAAATTTTCAAGCATCAGGCCCAGTATATGGTTGATTAAAGGACAACTTTAAAAACTAATTCAACACGGGGTTTAACACTGGATTAATAACTACACGATTACACTAAATGCAATCTCAACTTTAACCGATCTAGCCTGCTAATACAGCATGCAGATTTAACACT
This sequence comes from Ficus microcarpa, assembly GCA_025413485.1. Lineage (NCBI taxonomy): Eukaryota > Viridiplantae > Streptophyta > Magnoliopsida > Rosales > Moraceae > Ficus > Ficus microcarpa. The sequence continues at coordinate 32,276,063 of CM046377.1, forward strand.
CAGAAAGACCATTGAAACATTTTGTTAACATCTTCCAAATAAGTTGAGATCAAAACTCCAACCTTTTTAAGTGAGGACATTGAATCACAAGTGTACACAGTAAGCTTATGTATGTCAGTTAACCTTAACGTTGCAAAAATATGGTACCAGAAAACCTCACTGATCGCACAATTAAGGTACCTGATGCGAAGGATTAGTGACGACCGCAACGTCGCTGCATTTCCCTCCCATAGGGATAACAAATGCAGATAGCCAGTCACCGGCATTTGCCGTATAGAACACCTTCGATAGAGAAAGTGGGCTTCCAAAGCCCTCCTCAACCAGATTATGCTTATGACCGCTAACGAGCTCAACAACCAGGGCATCGTTATCCCTAACCGTGGTTTCGAAACTGAACCTCGTATCAACTCCAGTTCTTATTCCGGCTCGACCGAGTACATTGCAGTCATCATGTTCGACAGTATGCCTCATCAACAGAGCCCCCAAGAGATCAACTTCCCCTCTCAAAACAGTCCCAACTTCTTGGAAAGGACTTCCTTTGGCCGTTTTGTACAACGAAAGAATCCTCTCTACCTTATCTTGTCTGTCCCTCAGTTTCATCAAATCCGAAAATGCCTCTCGTTGCAACCGCTTTAATATTTCAATCTAAAAAAAAAAAAAATCAACCGAATAATTTTAATCGCCATAAATGAATAGAAATACAAGCGAAGCTGAATTGAGACGAAAAAGAAAAAGTGAATCGGAATTTTTAAGGTTACAGAGGATCAAAGTAGAGATACCGGATGGCGGCGACCGGAAGTTTCACGACGGCGATGAATGAGGCCAACGAAGAAGTCTTGGCCCCATTTACGGAAACCTTCGATCTTATCCACCACGAATGCCACGGGCTCCATTTCAGGACGGCGAAGGAGCGATTTGGATAAAACCCTAAGGGGCAAGTAGCTCCAAGAAGAAAGACTATGGAGAAAAATATAAAGCATCAGAATAAAAAATGAATGAAGAAGGAGACACTTCAATTAAAAAAAAAAATTTTTGAAGGAGACAAAAAAGAGAAATGTGACAAACGAGGATGCTACGGAGAATCTTTGGGTTCAAAAAAGTGAGGGCGGGCAAACTCGATGATCCATTGAGTTGGGACAGAGTCAGTCTGACCATCCAAAGACCAGAGAGAGTAAAAGATACGACAGCAGAGGGCGAGACTCGAGGAGCATTGAATGACTGCGTTTTTTTCTTTCTTTTTCCAGAAAGAGGCTAATTGGGCCTGCTTTTTATTTAAATTGGGCTACAAAGACGGCATTGTCGTTTTCCCTTTACGGTGTCGTGTATGTCTTCCAGGTTTCTGGCGTCTGGGCATTTTTTCTTCTTGATATTGCCGCGTTTATTATTATTATTATCTTTTTCGTTCTCTTCGTGACGTGTTTTTCCTATTGTCGTCGTCGTTTGTTCTTGCAACGATTTATTTATTTATTGATACAGATGACGCGCGGTTCTTTGTTGTCGTTTGTTTTATTATGTTTAAACTTAAGTATGAAAGTTTGTTTCATTTATGCTCTGTTTTGCTTGTCGTTTTGTGTCTGCGGCCACTAGTTAAACGTTGGGTCGTTTTGGGTCTGTAATAATCTCTAAACGCTGCGTTTGGTTTGTACCTTGCCTACAAGAGTCTGAAAGCTTAGTCATTTGGCAGCTTTCCACTCAGAGAATAGAACTTTTACCCTAATTTGCATGTCCGTTGCTTAGCTTAGCCGACTTGGCTGAGATTTGGGCTCCCTTCATACCAAACCTTTGACAGCTGCACCGTTTATTTTCTTCGTTCTTCGACAGGTTGGTTGATCGCCAGGTTATGGCCCTTTTTATATTGTATAGAAACATTTTTTTTTGTCGTTTCTATTTTATTTTTGTTGTCTTTTTTTGTTGCTGCTCGATTCCTATTCATGTTTTCGTTTGCTGCCATTGTATTTTTGTCATCTGTATTTTTTGTTCATCTCTGGTTTCCGCTGCTATTGCAGTTTTCCATACACACACATATATATATTTTTTAATTGCCTTTTTCAATTTGTTGTCTTTGACAATTTTTTTGGCCGCTTCGTTGACAATTTCTTTGAAAAGAACGAATAGCATCCAATGTACTAGACTTCAATAAAAAAGTATCCAATGTAGTCTCAAAACAAAAATATAATCGATCGTACCCAACTTGACCTACAAGTAATCTTTTACACGGATGTTTTAGAACGCAGAAATTTATATTCATTACGTTTTATATGAAGTAAAATTGTTAATGTAAAACTAAAAAATGTTAATCAATCAGAATTGGATTATTTCTTTTTTATGATGATAATGTTCTATTCCAATTCAAACTGCTAGCGTCTAAAAATTATCTCTTAGGCACTTGCCTGACCTTCAATATTTTTTAACTCCCAATAGTACCTTTCTCTCTTTCTTTTCTTTTCTTTTCTTTTTGAAACAACTCGTGTTGTAACTTACAATCAAGGAAATAAACTTTTTAATTGTAAGCAATTTTTAAATTCCCATGTTTATATCTATAATAGTATGTTCGAAAATGGAAAAGAAAAAGTTATGCCACGCACTACCAGCAGATCGTAAAACTACAAAAGGAATTGGTTTCATCCAAACGACTTTTACTACTAATTGGGTTTTTTATTTCGGTAACTCGCTGAATGGAAAGTGAGAAATTTGGATAAGAGTTATAAACCTAAAAATAAAAAATAAAAGAAACAGTTTGTTTTTGGATCAGTTTTATCACAAAGCAAGTCTCCTCTCCTCCGGTCTCATAGTTATCTACAACCTCAATATTATATGACCTTTTTTTTTTTTTTTTCTTTCAATGCATAAGAATTTATTACAATTTAACCTTTTACTAATGGTCCGTTTGGTGAATGAATTTGAGTTGGAAATTTTTAATTTAAATAGTAATTTTTGTTGACTTTTTAAAAAAGACAAAAAACTTTTTCAGAAAAGAAAAATTTTTTAGAAAAAAATAAAAACTGATATAAAAATTTTGAACTTAAACCAACGAAACAAACGGGTCTAAGTTTCCATTTAGTATTCAAATTTAACTTTTTAATATTAAACTGCATTTTTTAATATTAATTTTTATTTTTTATTTTTAAATTAAGAAAATTTATAATTAATTTTTAAAAAAATCAATCAACTTAAACTTTTATTAAAACAAAAGACTAAAGTTCGATTCCTTGACTTGTTATTTAAAGATAAAAAAGTACTTTTCCTTAGGCTTACAAACCAACTTAGAGAGTACATATTCAGCATTAAAAAAATAATAATAATAACTAGGAAAGTACATAACTAAAGGTCGAGACATTGTGTTCGAGCGCTACTTTCGGAAGGATCAATCAGCATTTGAACGACTTCCCTCACAGTAGGCCTCACTGAGCTATCATCCTCAACGCACATCATCGCAACTTTCAACATTCGGACGACATCTGTCAGTTGATAATCAGTACTAAGACGTTGATCCACCACTGCCACTACTTTAGCAGCAATATCAGAGGGCTGATCAGAAAGCTCCGATGTAGTGCTCCTTACCCACGCCACAATGTTCAAAATGAACTACTAGACCTGTAGACCCTTTACTGTTCTATCAGATTTTCCGAGTACTTTAATCAAACAACTGGTAGGCAATAATGGCCTTCAAATAATCTACATGCCACTAAAAACTCCAAAGGTAATGAACATTGATAAGGAGAATAAGCCATTGATAAAGAACACCATTCACCACATTTAACATAAGTAATGAGAGATCCAGATAACATCATGAGTTTTTCTAAATTAGAGAAGACATGGGGAAGAGAAAGATTTATAGTAACTTAGATTCCCAGAGAAGAGTACAAGTTTTTCACTGACAAAAGAGGCTTCCCATACTGGAATACAAGCATATCCATCCCGTCACCTCATACATAAAAGGAGAGGGAAAAAAAAAAAAAGCAACAAAGAAAGCAATTAAGCACAAACAGATTTTTCGTCTATGTAGGAGAGGAGGAGAGATATTTCACTCAAAGGCCCATTGGTTTTCCCTGCGAACCTCTTCCTCTTCCTCCGGTGTGAAGACATTCTCGATGTTGAATATCTCGCAGATCTCCTCAGGTGTTTTCCCCTTTATCATGTCCGCCACCGTCTGGCAAGTCAGGTCCAGCAAGGTCTTGATGTTCAAATAATTTGCAGCCTACAAACCAATCATAACATAAAAAGGGGCATAATATAAACCACTATATTTATCAACATATATACATATATACATATATACATATATACACATGCATAATCATAGCTCCTGAAAACTCAATCGCATACCCATCATGACAAACTGAATATGAACGCCATAGAATGATAAAATAACACATGCCCATACAGGAACATATACATATATATATATATGGATGGAATTTCGTAGGAATGAAAAAAACCCTAAATTAACGAATCATAGGGATTTCAATTTATTTATTTTGAAAACGAAACGGAAAACAACAATTTCTCCAAAAAAATTTATTGTCTATTAATCGAGCTATCGAAATCAAAACTTATTTCAGGAAAAAAAAAAAAAAAACTACATCAATTATCTATGCGATTATAAGACATGAAAAAAGTAAAGAGTACAGATGTAACAATTCGAAACCCTAGGAACAAAAATCAAACCAAACAGAAAGAAGAATGAGAGAAAAACGAAATTAGGGAAGAGAAGGAGGAGGAGAAGGGGCTGACCAGGATGAGATCGAAGAGGGTGGCTTTATCGACCTTGACGAAGTCAGCGTCCCAGGCCCTGAGATCTTCGTCGGCGGCGGAGAAGGCGCAGTCTTCGGACTTGGGAACCTCGACGTGCTTCTTGCAGTACTCGATGACCTTGGAGAGGATCTTGCTCGTAACGTTCGGAAGGGGAATCACTATGCCGGCGCAGTCGTCCCCGAACAAGTGCTTGGTCGTCTGGAATTCGAGAGCCACCGCCTCGTCGACCTCGAAAGTCTCGCCATCGGAGCTCTTCAGCGTTATCTTTCTGCCAGAAGCCATAGCTTCTGAGATCTCTTCCGCTGTCACTGCTATGGGTAGAGAGAGATAGAGGCAGGGGATTGAGTAAGAGGAGCGAGAAGGGAAAGACAAAGAACCGATGGAGAAACCAAAGGGCAGAGCCTCTTTTTTTTAATGAGAAACCCAATTTGGTATGGTATATATAATAAGATATCAATAAATATAAATTTTGTTTTGACAATTAATGGGGTGTTTAACACATCAATTCAAAACATTCATATCAAAATTTTTTTTATCTTTTTCTCAAAAAGTTTTTGTCTTTTTCCCAAAAAGTTTTTTATCTTTTCTGAAAATTCAAAAAAATTTACTATTGAAACTTAAAAATCTCGACTCAAACTACTCTATCAAACACTCCAAAAAAATATTCTTAAAAAATCATGTTATTCTTATTTGGAAAAAAAAAAAAAAAAAAACCCGTTACTCGCTCTAAACCGCTTTGTCGTTCTACGCTTAAAAATTCTCTTTTATTTGTTATGTCGTAGGTGGACACGAATTTGTAGCGTTTGTTGTCGTTTGAAACATTTCGTCTCGTTTGTTTCAAAGCAGGACGTTCTGTTTCTCGGTAAAAAGTTACCGTTTTTTGTGGTTTTTTATTTTATTTTTATTTTTTATTTTTGTCGAATAACGTTTCTTGTGTGATTTGAAAGCTACACTTATGATAACTCAGGCGTCGTAAACCCATACCTTTACACTAATATCTCACGTGTTTTGCTTAAACAGTACTTACCTAAATCTTTTGGTCAATACTCGATACCGCTTGAGTTATAGGAAAATTACAAAAATGTCTCTCCCTATGGGAAAATATATTGAAGTAAGTAAATATTTTTACAGCGAGTTTACCAAATCTTAACCCAAAAAAATAACAACAACGACAATAATAATGAGATTAAAAAGGAAGTAAAATAATAAGAGAGATAATTATTGATATCATTTTTAGCATTTACTTACTTATTACGGTATAATGAAAATTGGGAAACAATCTCATTTTCTTTTATAGTGTTTATTAAATTTAATAATATTAATTTAATCAACGTAATTATTAAAATATTCTTTTACACAATTAACCAATCATTAAGATGTGAAAATTTATTAAGAGTATACAAATAATTTTAGCATTTATTTCTCTTTGACAAAAAATTGGATGCAAGGATTATCATTCCATTTTTTCACTCTCTATGTTGTTTAGGACCTCCCTTAAAAATAAAAATAAAAAAGTCACAGAGAACCTACTAAATTCTCATTCATCCTTTTGTAAGTAAACCTATGATTAGATGGAAAAAAGATTAATTACTCATTTTTCTTTGCCTTTCACGAAAATTAAACGCTCCCTTAAATTAGAGAAACTATCCCTCAATATCAAAAAATCATCATAGCATGCACATAGGACCAACAAATGATAGTTTTACCCTTATTTAGCCAAAAAAAAATAATAATAATAAATAATAAATAAATAAAAACAAAGATCAAGTTTTAACATATTTTGTTCCTAGTCTAAAATTAATTGCGACTATTTAAATAATATTATGATCAGCTTCCGAGATTATAGTTTATAAGTTACTTTACGTTAAACATTACCATCAGTGTCAAAATCATAATATGTGTTTTTGTGGCAAAAATAAGAGGTTCTAGTAATGCAGTTTCTATATGTTTCAGTTTATGTCGTTTTTCATTTGGAACAGTACGTTATTTCGGTTTCTAAAGTGAAAATTTGTAATCGCACTCTATCCCTGAATTTGAAGAAAAAACATGTTATTTCACTCGAGAGTATGATATCCTTTATAAGAGAAAAGACATGCTAAATCAGATAATAAACATAAAAAGAAAAGTTAATTACTTTGCAACAGCAAAAAAAGTTATAAAGCACAATATAGAAAGCTAAATTGTTATTGGCAATAGAACAATAATTACGAACACGTGATTCAGTGAAAGAAGAATATTACAACAATTACAAGCCCTAGTTGATGTTCATCTAAGAGTAATGAATGTAAAATAAGGATTTGCAAGGACCGTTCGATAGTTTCAATTAACTGACTTCTCACAGCTTTGCTCAGGAGGAACGGAAGCAACATTGAAAAGATTATGCAATTATTAACAAAATGCCCTCATAGTTGTCCTCACTTATACTGGTCTATGCATACGACATGGCCTATAAACATCATTGAATATGGATTTGACGGTTTTTATGGATCATATTTCTGTTCCCTACACCCAACCCGTGGATAAAAGGTCGATTTCCACCCAAAGTCTGTATTCCTATCAGTTCAAGACCGAGGATGCTATATGCAAAATCCGAAAGTAGGGTTGTTTGATGTCAAATTACTTGTTCGACTTAAAAAAAAAAAAGATGGCTCAATCGTGCATAAGTACCTAACAATTCAAAACAAGAAAACCAAATCGTGTGGTCAATAAGTTACCTGAAGGCTGGAGAAAGTGTGGATTTGAACATTTTAGACAGGGGACCTTGCATTACAAAATAGATGTTCAAGCCAAATATGGTGATCAAAGTGACCAGTTAGACCGGAGCATGAGAGCAGTTGTTCTGGAATTTCCATCCTTTATAAAAGCAACACCTGGCTTTACACTGAACCTCTTTTCCTAAATTCAATTTCATGTAAGATTCGACCTGAATATGGTCAAAACTTTTGGGACCTTCATTCATCCCACTGAACCTGATTTCCATCCAACTGAATCTTCAGAATCATCAGACACACTGACAGCCCATTTTAGATTTTTAAGATTCGAGTTTTTCATCTCGACCCAACCTCCGATCTTAGTGAACTCATCAATTTCTGATTCCAGCATTAGAGCAATGGATCCAGTTGAGGCATTGCCTTGTGAGCTTGTTCCCATTGGTGGAACAAATTCTTCAACCATTCCCTCATATGCTTCTTGATGTCTGTACCCACCAAAAGAAAGGGTCAGTGGTCCATGATTGGCACATTGACGCGATAATTTGGGCACTTGGAGAAGTCCCAGAAGAGAAAGCTTTGTTCCTCTTGGCAGTTGACATAGAACTTGCCCAAATGTGCTGAAGGAATGCTCATTCCCAGTCCAGAAACAAACTGAGCCAGTGAAGCAACAATATTTGGCTTCTTCACCATTAAGCCAATAGCACTACCATTATGCAGATTCAAAAGAGGCGGTCCACATGATGAAACACCTGTAAGGCCCTTTCCCTGCCAAACAAAAAAACATCAATTTTCAGAAGTCAACCAAAACGAGTGCGAGGCCTAATTAAAAAAGCAGAGGCAGAAAAATCAATAAGAAACACAACTAAGACATAGTTTGAGTTGCTTTTGCATAACATCATTATTATTTACAGAAAAATTTTCAAGCATTAGGCCCAGTATATGGTTGATTAAAGGACAACTTTAAAAACTAATTCAACACGAGGTTTGACACTGGAGTAATAACTACACGATTACACTTTATGCAATCTCAACTTTAACCGATCTAGCCTGCTAATACAGCATGCAGATTTAACACTCAGAAAGACCATTGAAACATTTTGTTAACATCTTCCAAATAAGTTGAGATCAAAACTCCAACCTTTTTAAGTGAGTACATTGAATCACAAGTGTACACAGTAAGCTTATATATGTTAGTTAACCTTAACGTTGCAAAAATAAGGTACCAGAAAACCTCACTGACTGTACAATTAAGGTACCTGATGCGAAGGATTAGTGACGACCGCAACGTCACTGCATTTCCCTCCCATAGGGATAACAAATGCAGATAGCCAGTCACCGGCATTTGCCGTATAGAACACCTTCGATGGAGAAAGTGGGCTTCCAAAGCCCTCCTCAACCAGATTATGCTTATGACCGCTAACGAACTCAACAACCAGGGCATCGTTATCCCTAACCGTGGTTTCGAAACTGAACCTCGTATCAACTCCAGTTCTTATTCCGGCTCGACCGAGTACATTGCAGTCATCATGTTCGACAGTATGCCTCATCAACAGAGCCCCCAAGAGATCAACTTCCCCTCTCAAAACAGTCCCAACTTCTTGGAAAGGACTTCCTTTGGCCGTTTTGTACAACGAAAGAATCCTCTCTACCTTATCTTGTCTGTCCCTCAGTTTCATCAAATCCGAAAATGCCTCTCGTTGCAACCGCTTTAATATTTCAATCTAAAAAAAATATATATCAACCGAATAATTGTAATCGCCATTAATGAATAGAAATACAAACGAAGCTGAATTGAGACGACAAAGAAAAAGTGAATCGGAATTTTTAAGGTTACAGAGGATCAAAGTAGAGAAACCGGATGGCGGCAACTGGAAGTTTTACGACGGCGATGAATGAGGCCAGCGAAGAAGTCTTGGCCCCATTTACGGAAACCTTCGATCTTATCCACCGCGAATGCCACGGGCTCCATTTCAGGACGGCGAAGGAGCGATTTGGATAAAACACTAAGGGGCAAGTAGCTCCAAGAAGAAAGACTATGGAGAAAAATATAAAGCGTCAGAATAAAAAATGAATGAAGAAGGAGACACTTCAATTAAAAAAAAAAAAATTTGAAGGAGACAAAAAAGAGAAATGTGACAAACGAGGATGCTACGGAGAATCTTTGGGTTCAAAAAAGTGAGGGCGGGCAAACTTGATGATCCATTGAGTTGGGACGGAGTCAGTCTGACCATCCAAAGACCAGAGAGAGTAAAAGATACGACAGCAGAGGGCGAGACTCGAGGGGCATTGAACGACTGCGTTTTTTTCCTTCTTTTTCCGGAAAGAGGCTAATTGGGCCTCCTTTTTTTTTAAATTGGGCTACAAGGACGGTATTGTCGTTTTCCCTTTACGGTGTCGTATGTTGTCTTTCAGATTTCTGTCGTTTCGGCTTTTCTTCTTCTTGATATTGCCGCGTTTATTATTATTATTATTATCTTTTTTGTTCTCTTCGTGACGTGTTTTTCCTATTGTCGTCGTCGTTTGTTCTTGCAACGATTTATTTATTTATTGATGCAGACGATGCGCGGTTCTTTGGTGTCGTTTGTTTTATTATGTTTAAACTTAAGTATGAAAGTTTGTTTCATTTATGCTCTGTTTTGCTTGTCGTTTTGTGACTGCAGCCGCTAGTTAAACGTTGGGTCGTTTTGGGTCTGAAATAATCCCTAAACGCTGCGTTTGGTTTGTACCTCGCCTACAAGAGTCTGAAAGCTTAGTCATTTGGCAGCTTTCCACTCAGAGAATAGAACTTTTACCCTAATTTGCATGCCTGTTGCTTTGCTTAGCTTAGCCAACTTGGCTGAGATTTGAGCTCCCTTCATGCCTGTAAAGAACTAGTCAGTTTGTTAATTAGTTAGCCTAATCAGTTTGCTAAATAGTTAGTTTGTTAGAGTAGTAATATTAGCTGTTAGGAGCTATGCCACGTGTAAATAGTACACTGGTTGTATTGTAAGTAGTTGAGAATACTTCTGAGTATTTAAGACATTGTACAAGTCATTATTCTAATATATGCAAAAATATCTTTTTCACCAAATACGTTTCTTTCTTTGGTTCTTCTTCTTTCTCTGTTTCTTTTACATGGTATCAGAGCAGGTTATGACCTAATCGGAAATCTCACCGGAGCTCTTCCCGGATTCCGCCATGGATTCTTCTTCATCTACTTCTCATTTCGTTCCAGTTTCTTTCACTCATCCAATTGCTCTCAAATTGGACAATAATAATTTTCTCATTTGGCGAAAACAAGTTCTTGCCACAATCCGAGGATTTCGTCTTCAAAACTTTCTTTCTGGATCAATCAATTCACCTTTGCCATACAGATCTCAAGACGATGAAGCAAACAGAATAATCAACCCAGAATTTCTTGACTGGGAGCAGCAGGATCAGCTCATAATGTCATGGCTTCTTGCTTCGATGTCGAACACAGTTCTTTCTCGAATGGTCAATTGTGAAACTTCATCCCAAATCTGGCACACTTTGGAGGTCTACTTCGCTCAGCAGGTTCGTGCGAATGTTAAGCAGTATAAAGATCAACTCCAAAATGTCCGTAAGGGTTCTCTCTCCATCAATGATTTATTGCTCAAAATTAGGGGTATTGTTGACATGTTAGGTCTAGTCGGTCATTCTGTTTCGACTAAGGACCACATTGACACCATTTTAGATGGTTTGCCCTCAGAATATGAAACATTTACAGTATCTGTCAATACCAGAACAGATCCTTACACTGTTGATGAAATTGAGTCCCTTCTTCTTGCTCAAGAAGCTCGAATTGAAAGGATTCACAAGCCTCTTGATTTGGAGGCTCAGAGCATGGCTAATCTGGTGACAACAACTTCAGGTTCTCAGTTCAAGAAAAGATTTCTCCCTTCCCCGAATAACCACTCCTTTAACAATGCCAGTGGTTCTTACAACAACTTCAGAAGCTTTCCAGGTTGTAGTCGTGGTAATTTTCCTCCTCGAGGTGGTGGTTTCTCTGGTGGTTTCCTTGGTCATGGACGAGGCTTTGGAAATTTCTCCCAATTTTCCAAGCCTAATGTAGGAGCTAAACCAGTGTGCCAATTATGCAACAAAATTGGGCATGAAGCGTTGCAGTGCTACTACCGTTTTGACACTTCATTCACAGGACCAGCTCAGTTGCACGGACAGAGTCAGATTCAGGGCCATCTTCATGAATTCAACAATGACAGACTTGGATGTCAATCTGATGCCTTTGCTTATGATGCTGAAGGAAACTGGCAGAGTACTCAGTTAGCTGTTATGCTGGCCACACCAGAGTGTGTCTATGACTCCAATTGGTATCCAGATTCTGGTGCCACCAATCATCTCACCTCTGATTCTACCAACCTGATGCATAAGGCAGATTATTTTGGGCCAGAACAAGTGCACATGGGGAATGGTAAGGGTTTACAAATTCAAAGTGTTGGTTATTCTATCTTCCATTCTCCCTTTACCTCAAAAATGTTGTCTTTGAGTCAGCTTTTACATGTGCCAAGTATTACTAAAAATCTTCTGTCAGTATTAAAATTTGCTAACGATAACTCTGTCTACTTTGAATTTCACCCTAAATGTTGTTTTGTCAAGGACCTGCTATCTCACAAGATTCTGCTGGAAGGGAAGCTTAGAGGAGGCCTCTATGTCTTTGACAATTCTCAGATTAGTCTTCTCAAACCTGAGTCTGGTGTCTTTTCTCCATTATCCAAATCCAAACCCTCTTCTAATCCTGTTGCTTGTAGTGCTGAAATCTCTAACAATGTTCATACAGAAACATATTGTAATTCCTTATATTCCCTGTGGCACAATAGATTAGGACACCCCTCTGAAAAACTGGTATCTAGTGTATTCAAAACCTGTAACCTTGAGCTCTTTAATAAAGATATCTTTTCTGTCTGCAAAGCATGTTGTATGGGAAAAATTCATAAGTTGCCTTTCTCTAGATCTACCACGGTTTATACTGAGCCTTTGCAGCTGGTTCATTCTGATTTATGGGGTCCTTCTCCTGTTCTTTCTGCTCATGGCTACAGATATTATATTCATTTCATTGATCAATATTCTCGTTTTACCTGGATGTATCTCTTAAGGCAAAAATCTGATGCCTTTGCTGCATTCCCCAATTTCAAAACTCATGTTGAACTGCAACTAGGTTACAAACTAAAGGGAATTCAAACTGATTGGGGGGGGGGGTGAGTTTAGAGTGTTCACTGATTTTCTATTCTCTAATGGTATTTCACACAGAATTTCTTGTCCTCATACAAATGAGCAAAATGGCATGGCTGAGAGAAAGCATAGGCACATTGTTGAAAATGGTTTAACTTTACTTGCTTAGTCTTCAATGCCATTTAAATATTGGGATGAAGCCCTTAGAACCTCTGTGTTTCTCATAAATAGACTGCCCACACCTTTTTTAAACAACAAATCTCCTTTAGAAGTGCTATTTCACAGAAAACCTGATTATTCTCAACTTAGAGTTTTTGGCTGTTCTTGCTATCCAAACCTCTGTCCTTATAACAGACACAAGTTCAATTTTAAGTCCAAACCCTGTACCTTTCTTGGATATAGCCTAAATCACAAAGGTTACAAATGTCTTGATGATACTGGCAAAATTTTCATTTCTAGGGATGTAATGTTTGATGAATTCAACTTTCCTTTTGCCAAACAAAAGGTTGATTCCTGTTTGTCATCTGATATTACCTCTTTCAACTCTGTATCAGTAGTCATTCCTGTTAATCAATCCAATTTCACTTCCTCTCAGTCAAATTCCTCTCCATGTTCAGAGTCCAATTCCCTTAAAAATATTAGGGCAGATCCCACTGATCTTGCCACTCCTTTATCCACCAATGACCAATCACTTTCAATTGTAAATTCTCCTAACAACTCCACTGCCAATGTTCCTACTTCTAATGATTTGCCAAGTGTGCAGGTTCAAAATGATCACTCCATGATCACACGTGCCAAAAATGGCATCAGGAAACCGAAGGTCTTCTTTTCCAGTCTTGAGCCAACCACTGTGGATCAAGCCTTACAAGATGAACATTGGAGAGAGGCTATGGCTGAAAAGTTTCAAGCTCTAATGAGGAATGAAACCTGGAGCCTTGTTCCACTCCCACAGGGCAGAAAAGCCATTGGCTGCAGGTGGGTGTTCAGAATTAAAGAAAATGCTGATGGGACAATCAATAAGTTCAAAGCCAGGTTAGTGGCCAAAGGTTTTCATCAAGTTGCAGGTTATGATTTCTCAGAGACGTTTAGTCCAGTGGTTAAACCTACAACCATAAGGACTGTTCTTACCATAGCCTTGAGCAAGCAGTGGTCAATAAGGCAATTAGATGTTAATAATGCCTTTCTCAATGGTACGTTGCAAGAAGAGATTTATATGGAGCAGCCAGTTGGATTTCAAGATCCTGCTCATCCGCAACTTGGGTGTAAACTACACAAATCCTTGTATGGCCTCAAACAAGCTCCACGAGCTTGGTTTGAGAAACTCCATTCAGCTCTTGCAAGTCTTGGCTTTACCTCGGCTAAAACAGATTAGTCCTTGTTCATTCAAGTCACTGAACAGTTCTCTATCTTCATTCTAGTCTATGTTGATGATATCATCATCACTGGAAGCAGCACTACAATCATTCAGCAGGTTATTGACAAGCTGAATCATGAGTTTACACTCAAGGATATGGAATAACTGGATTACTTTCTTGGGCTGCAGGTGAAGAAAACTGTCACAGGTGGGCTGCATTTATCTCAGACCAAATATGTCACTGATCTGCTGAGCAAGGCCAAAATGCAACTGGCTAAGTGTGTTTCCACTCCAATGACAACAGGGGATAAGTTGGTCAGTTATGGGAGTGAACCTGTCAGAGACGCTAAGCTTTACAGAAGTATCGTTGGTGCACTTCAATATGTCACCATTACAAGACCTGAGCTAGCATTTTTTATTAATAAAGTGTGCCAGTTTATGCAGGAACCTCTAGAGATCCACTGGAAAGCAGTCAAAAGGATACTTCGATATCTGTCAGGTACTCTTGATTATGGTTTGGAGCTCGAATCAGTCCCAGCTGGAGATTTAAATCTCGTCGGTTTCAGTGATGCTGATTGGGCGTCAGATCCTAACGACAGGAGATCAACATCTGGTTTTTATGTCTATCTTGGAAATAATCTGATCTCCTGGAGCTCCAAGAAGCAGCATACAGTCTCTCGATCATCAACAGAAGCTGAGTATTGAAGCTTGGCTGCTTTGGTTTCTGAGATTACATGGATTAAGTCCTTATTGTTAGAGTTACATATTCTCTCCTCCAAAACACCAGTAATCTGGTGTGACAACCTAAGTACAGTGATGATCTCAGCCAATCCAGTTTTGCATGCCCGAACAAAACATATAGAGATAGATTTGTACTTTGTCCGAGAAAAGGTTATGCAAAAACAGATTGAGGTTAAGCATGTGCCAGCTGTGGACCAGGTTGCAGACATTTTCACTAAGGCAAATTCAAGTTCTAGATTTGCTGTTATGAGAAGCAAACTCAAAGTAGAAAGTCTTTCTACCATGAGTTTGAGGGAGGCTGTAAAGAACTAGTCAGTTTGTTAATTAGTTAGCCTAATCAGTTTGCTAAATAGTTAGTTTGTTAGAGTAGTAATATTAGCTGTTAGGAGCTATGCCACGTGTAAATAGTACACTGGTTGTATTGTAAGCAGTTGAGAATACTTCTGAGTATTTAAGGCATTGTACAAGTCATTATTCTGATATATGCAAAAATATCTTTTTCACCAAATACATTTCTTTCTTTGGTTCTTCTTCTTTCTCTGTTTCTTTTACAATGCCAAACCTTTGACAGCTGCACCATTTATTTTCTTCGTTCTTTGACAGGTTGGTTGATCGTCAGGTTTTGGCCCTTTTCTATTGTATTGAAACATTGTTTTTGTCGTTTCTATTTTATTTTTGTTGTCTTTTTTTGTTGCTGCTCGATACCTATTCACGTTTTCGTTTGCTACCGTTGTAATTTTGTCGTCTGTATTTTTTGTTCATCTCCGGTTTGCGCTGCTATTGCCGTTTTCCATACACACACATATATATTTTTTAATTGTCTTTTTCAATTTGTTGTCGTTTTCAATTTTTTTGGCCGCTTCGTTGACAATTTTTTTGAAAAGAACGAATAGCATCCAATGTACTAGACTTAAATAAAAAAGTATCCAATGTCGTCTCAAAACAAAAATATAATCGATTGTACCCAACTTGACCTACAAGTAATCTGTTACACGGATGTTTTGGAACGCAAAAACTTATATTCATTACTTTTTATTTGAAGTAAAATTGTTAATGTAAAACTAAAAAATGTTAATTAATCAGAATTGGATGATTTCTTTTTCATGATGATAATGTTCTATTCCAATTCAAACTGCTAGCGTCTAAAAATTTTCTCTTAGGCACTTGCCTGACCTTCAATGTTTTAACACCCAATACTACCTTTCTCTCTTTCTTTTCTTTTCTTTTCTTCTCTTTTCTTTTTGAAACAACTCGTGCTGTAACTTACAATCAAGGAAATAAACTTGTGTTAATAAACTTTTTTATTGCAAGCAAATTTTAAATTCCCATGTTTATATCTATAATAGTATATGTTTGAAAATGAGGAAAAAAAAAAAAAAAAACCTTATGCCATGCACTGCCAACAGATTGTAAGGGTTTGTTTGGTTGGTTAGTTTGAGTTGAAATATTTTAGTTATAATAGTAAATTTTTTTAAATTTTCAGAAAAGACAAAAAAATTTTTGAGAAAAAGACAAAAACTTTTTGAAAAAAAGACAAAAAAAAGTACAGTTTGAGTTGAAATGAGATGATAAGACAAACAAAGCATAAAAGTACAAACGGACTTGGTTTCATCTGAACGATTTTTACTACTAATTGGGTTTTTTATTTCGCTAACTCACTGAATGGAAAGTGAGAAATTTGGATAAGAGTTATAAATCTAAAAAAAAAGAAAAAAGATATAGTTTGTAATTGGATCAGTTTTATCACAAAGCAAGTCTCCTCTCCTCCAGTCTCATACTAATATACAACCTCAACATTATATGACCTTTTTTTTTTTTTTCAATGCATAAGAATTTATTGCAATTTAGCCTTTTACCAAGTTTCCATTTAGTATTCAAATTTAACTCTAATTAAACTGTATTTTTTAATATTAATTTTATTTTTTTAAAAAAATTTATAATTAATTTTTAAAAAATTAATCAATTTTAATTTAAAAATTTAATGGTGAAACAAACTTACTAAACAAAGACTAAAGTACGTTTCCTTGACTTTTTATTTAAAGATAAAAAAGTACTTTTCCTTAGACTCACAAACCAACCTAGAGAGTACATATTCAGCTTAAAAAAATAATAATAATAACTAAGAAAGTCAATAATTAAGGGTCCGTTTGGTTGTTAATTTAATTTAAATTAAATTATACTTTTTTCATCATGATTATTGTCTTTTTTTTTTAAGTTTTTTATTTTTTCGGAAATTTTTTTTTATTTTTTCTAAAAAATTACTATTGAAATTTAAAAATTTTATACTAAACTCATTTACCAAAAAGTCGAGACATTGAGTTCGAGCAGTACTTTCGAAAGGAGCAACAAGCATATGAATGACTTCCCTCATAGTAGGCCTCACTGAGCGATCCTCCTCAACGCACATCATGGCAACTTTGAACATTCGTACGACATCTGCCAGTTGATAATCAGTACTAAGACGTTGATCCACCACTGCCACTACTTTAGCAGCAATATCAGAGGGCTGATCAGAAAGCTCCGATGTAGTGCTCCTTACCCACGCCACAATGTTCACCCTTCCTCGTATTCCCCAGCCGGTTTCCTTCCCGCAAATCAGCTCTAGTAGCACCACACCAAAGCTGTACACGTCACCTTTCTCGTCCACTTTCAGTGTGCGAGTATATTCTGTCATGCAACAATACAAAACAGATATTACCTAATTGTGCCAACATATATATATATATATATAAAATTATATAATAAGCAAAATAAGAACGTGGTGCGATATAGCAAAAGGTGCCCACAATGGAAGATACCACTCCGAAGCTCCGTCATCTTGCAGAAACTTTGTGAGACCAAAATTAGCCAAGTGGGCCTTCATTTTGAAGTCTAACAGAATATTATCGGATTTGAAGTCCCTGTGAATGATCCGAGGGGAAGAGTCATGGTGGAAATAACATAGTCCCTTGGCAGTGTCCAAAGCAACGTTATATCTCGTCCCCTCCGTTTGGTCCGTGCAATAGCTCTTCTCCCAAGTTCCCATCCGGCATATACTCGTACAATAGCGAGTTCGTTTCCTTGTTCGTCATGTAACCCAAGAGCCTCACAATATACCTGTGTCGGATTTGTCCGAGTGTCTGGATTTCGGTAGAGAAACCATGATCTCTGCGTCCGCTAGCCCGTCCAGCCAAGCGTTTGATTACAACAACAGAACCGTCCGGCATGGACCCGTGGTAGACAATCCCGTCACCTCCTCGGCCAATTATGTTCTCGTTCTTTAGGCATTCAAGAACGTCTTCGGCTTTGAAATGAAGCCGCTGGAACGCTGTGAGCTTCCAAGGACTTGGTTTTTGTATCATCTTCTTTCTGATCCAGTAGAGTGCGATGCCCAACAACAGAATCGTTACAATATGGTGATTATGGTGATACTGAGTATGTAATTTTTATTTTGACCAGAAGATGAAACTCCATTCGATGGGGATGGACCTGAGTGGTGACGTGGCAGGCAGAGATTCGGGTTTCCCACAAAGGACGCGTCGTTAATTAAACACGATGAACTGACCGCCAATGGGAACTTCGCCAATGAAGTTGTTATAAGAAAGGTCAATAGTCCTGAGGCTCGTCATGGAGCTGATTTCTTCGGGGATTTGGCCGGTGAGATGGTTTCTAGATAAATTCAGAAGGCTTAGGATGCTAAGGTTGGCTCTTCCATTCGGAACTTCGCCAGACAAAATATTCCAGCTGAAATCCACGACGACAAGAGAAGAACAACTAGATATCTAAGCCGGAATTTTGCTGTTAGATTATTTGCACTGACATTGATCTTCGATAACAATTTTAAATCGAAAATTTGCTCTGGAATTTCACCGTGGAACCTATTCTTTTCCATATTTATAGTCTGCAAATTCTTGAGGCTTCCGATGGCAGGAGGGATTTTCCAGGAAATCAAATTGTAGGAAAGCACAAGGATTCCAAGCGAATCTCCAGACATTTCGGACGGAAGCTCACCGGAGAAATAATTATCATTGAGTTCAATGATGCTTACATCGGGGAGGTTAAAAATGCCGGGAGGAATTGTTCCGTTAAATAAGTTATTCTTGATTCTGATTTTTTGAGGGACTTGCATTGACCGAGCTCATTGGGAATGGGTCCGACGAAGGAATTTTGCATCAGGATCAGCGTCCTCAACCTCCCTCCTTTGCACAAATCACGCGGAATCAGTCCCGTCAGATTGTTGTTCGTGACATTCAAATCCAGAAGCCTTCCATTTCGGTCGAGATTCTTCAGAAGATTAAAGGTGAAGTTGCTTTCCCACACCTGAAGAACCTCCAGGTTCGGAAGGTCGCCGATGAACTCCGGGATTCTACCGTAGAATTTGTTCTTAAACAGATTGAGCAGCGTCAGATTCTTCAACTCCGAGAAACTCTCCGGTATCTCTTCGGTGAGCTTGTTGAGGGAGAGATCCAGAAACATCAGGCTCACCAAACCAGAAGGCTCCGAAGGTATCTGACCAGTCAAACGATTCATATATAGAAACAAGGTGTGCAAATGCTTCAAGAGACTCAGAATCTTAGAAATCTCGCCGGTGAGATTACAGCTTACCATGTCAAGAATTCGAAGCAAACTCAAGGACCCCAACTCTTGCGGGATTCCGCCGTTGTAATTGTTACCTATCCCATCGTACATTTCCCTCAGATTCTTCAACCGAGCCAAGCTTGCCGGAAGCTTTCCGGTGAGGCTATGCCCATTCAGGCCAAAATACTCCAAATTCTGAATCTCCGAGTAATTGTCCGGAATATTTCCCGAGAAGTAGTTACAGCCGAGATGGAGATGCTTGAGATTCTTAAGCTTGATAATCTCCCTAGGCAATGAACCAGAGAAGTTATTGTTGTAGGTGTCGAGAACTTCAAGCTCGGTCATTCCGAGCGTGATTTCTCCGGGGTATCTTCCCTGGAAGAAGTTGTTGGAGATGTTGAAGAGTCTAAGGGACGTGAGGTTGGCTATCTCAGGAGGAAGCTTCCCGGTGAAATTGTTGGAGGGGATGGTGAGGTTGACAAGCCTGTTGAGAAGCCCAATCCCCGGTGGCAAGTAACCAAAGAGAGGGAGATTGGTGACGTAGAGAGCGGTGACTCGTGACTCGTCGTTGCATGTAACTCCAGAGAAAGAACAGTGCGACGACGAAGGAACCCAGTCGCCGAGGCCGGAACCTGTGGGTTCGATCATGGCGGTCTTTAGATTCAACAGTACGTTGAGTTCCCTGTTCCCTTGGCCTGTTACAGAGGACAAAAAGAGAATAAAGGAAATATGGAGAAGAAGTGGGGCTGTCATCTGTATTCCTCGCTGCTTCTTCATACTGGATCGCCGGACGAGACACCTTTTTTTTTTTTTTTGGATAGCATAGCAGACAGCCAGAACTTCGATCCAGACGAGATATACTTGATAGGTAGAATATCCACTTTCGCTTGTTAACACACTCTTTTATATGTGCGAGTGCAAAAAATATGTAATGTCTTATGAGAGTGTAAATATATATATATATATATATGTACACACACACTTGTACGTGAAGTACATTATCTGCTAGATATTTGGTAAATTGCAGATTAAAAA
Source organism: Ficus microcarpa (assembly GCA_025413485.1). NCBI lineage: Eukaryota > Viridiplantae > Streptophyta > Magnoliopsida > Rosales > Moraceae > Ficus > Ficus microcarpa. The sequence continues at coordinate 32,296,403 of CM046377.1, forward strand.
GAGAGAGAGAGAGAGAGACGATTCAGATATTAAAAATATATTTATATAATATATAGTATGATCAGAAATCTGCAGTAATATTACACTCTCTTGACGGCCATTTGAACGATTTTCGCTCTAGTACTTCGATTGTTTTAAGCTAAACTTTATTGTTAAATTTTATTCAATTTCAAGACATCAAAAGGAGAAAATTAAGTATGATAGATTTGTTTAGTTCTAACTTCTAAGAGACGACAAAAAGAGGGGGGAAATATGCATGTATGAACATCCACATTGCAGATTATTTGCTTGTCGTTCACTATTTTTCGAAAACGAAAATTTTAAAATTGGCTTTCCATGTCAACAAAAGTGGAAGAAATTTGCTTCGTTATAGTAAAATCAAAATTTCTTTACCACCGTGTGTTATGGTATTGGGTGTGTGGTGGCTTGAGTAGAAGCCAGGCTTATCTTTTGAGTAGAATTATGTTAGGTTCTTTCTATTTCATTAAATTCATTAGTCACGAGACTTCTTTAGAGTGAGACAACTATGGAGCTAGTTTATTATTTAGTGGAGGTGTATATTAGAGGATACCATAGGTAGAATGATGTATTTATAGCAATCAATTTTTAATATGATTAAACAATAAAAATGTAAAATTTTACAAGTGAATTGAAAAAAAAAAAAAAAAAAAAAAAAAAAAAAAGGTTCATTGGAATATCATGAGTGGCTTTGTCTGTAGAATGGAATGACATCATTAATTCTTTTAGAAAAAAAATTCTAAAGTTTAAACCTCAAACTGAAATTTCCGAAGAGCGTCATTCATCGACTATACTTTACCTTTATGGAAAACACAACTTTGAAAAGTAGTTCTACTAATAATTTGGAATGCGTTTCCTTTCGTCAGTTGATAATGTCTATTAACGTTGTGAATGCTAGCTTTCCGACCAAAAAAAAAAAAAAAGAAAATAACTAATTATTCATGTTACGTGTCATCTACGGTCAACTTTAGTAGGCTTGAAGTACCGTAAAACTTGACTAATTAATTTATTCAATGCGCTCCCCCCCCCCCCCCCCCTCTATTTTTTTCCCACAATGTTCGGCGGAAATCATACACAAATGTCCCTAAAGAAGCAACGGTATCTTTCAGCAAAAAGAAACTTTATCTCAGAGGGGGGAAACCAAAAAAAAAAAAAAAACACACTTTATCTTGATTCTAAACTTGCCTTTTCATAAAAACAAAATCTAACTGTAGCCTAGAATTGACAAGAATAAATCATTTAAATGTCAATTTTATTGAACAGATATACCGTGTAAACATTATTTTTCTCAAATAGGATGAAACACACAAATTACCGAAGGCTCGTTGACCATAAAGCTAAATTGAATGATCATGTAAAAGTTAATAGAAAATCACGTGAAGAATCTCCAAATAAAGCGTACTTTGATTCAACAAATGATACTATGGAAAGCTCGACAAATTATAATTTATAGGACTAAAGATATGAACTCACATCACATTAAAACCGCATTCAATCATATTGATACAACAATATGTACTTGTCTAATTCGCGCTCAAACTTCTCTTTTCACATTTACAAAGAGGAAAAAGCGGCAAGATTACAATTAAAAAAGGTGTAAAAAAGAATTAAACGACACAGATAATATATTCATCTATTATAAGGGGACATTTTGATGAATTGAGGCCCAAAGAAAATAGCGAAAAGATTTTGAAGCTCCCACATTCAATAAGCAAAAGTAAGACCATGTTTTATCTCCGGCTTAGATTATGGATATTATTTAAGTCTGCTGATTCCACTTTGTTACAATATAGAATGCAAACAATTTTCAGCAAAAACATAAATGTAATCTTCTTTCAGCAAAATAGAAAAAAAAGGAAAGAAAGAAAAACAAATCTAAACATAAAATTCAAAAGTTTCGCGCACTACCCGAAAGGTTGGCACAATAGTTCACATTAAAGATTTGTAGACTGTAGCCATGTACACACTTGTTGGACTTTCGCTTAGCGGTTGTTTGGGATGAAATTAGAGATGGAGTATTGGCGGTTGGTTTGAAAATGTGTGTTTGATTGGAAGTAAGTTGGAAATGAACTATAATAGATAAAATAGTATAAATTAGAATGTATATGGAAAAAAAAAAAACAATATTATGGATATTGTTCCATTAATTCAAAATTTTTTTTTGTGTGATTGGGAAAAATATATTTATTTCGATTTAAAATTAGACAGTTATGAGCTTTTGAAGTTATAAAGTTTGAGTTTTTTGAAAATGTAAGAGAGAGAAAGTGAGATGTAGATTTGAAAGTTTCGGAATTGAGTAGTTAAACTCTGTTAAAAATGTAATCCTAAATGAGCTCTTATTTTCTCTAATTAGACTGCTCATGGTAGCATAAAGGGGGAAAAAAAACTGCAACTCATATATAGTAATGTATAGTATATCTCGAATAGGGGTAGATTGTAAATTTAAAAAATAATAAAAATAAGTTAGATTGTATTTAAGGAAACGTATCATATGGGATATTTTCTATATTTATGCCCATATCTTGATAAATATGATAGATCGGTACAATTTACTTTTTGATCACTAAGAGCGGATACTCATTCTATTATATATTGGAAGTAAAGAGTATCCAGGTACGTCTTTCTTTTTGCAAAAAAAAAAAAAAAAAAGAGAGAGAGAGATTATAAATACATGCATAGGGAGGCACATAAAAACGTTACGTAATGGGAAAATTACGAAAAGGCCTTCTCTCTCTTCTTTTCTCTCACTCTCATTTCTAGACTTTTATAGAGTTATTCAGTTATGGTTTTTTGTGATTACTCCAATTTTTACATTTACAAGCAATTAAGGACGTGACTATGATCCTATTCGTGATGGATCGTGATTTGAAATATAAAAATCGTATTCATGCTAATAGAGTATTGTGAGACTATCCTGATTATTTCTAAAATAACATACATCCGGATCGAATTTAGAATCGACGCTTTGAAACATATGCCTGGTGTTTTCCTTCAACATTACTATACCAGAAACTATAAAGATTTGTAGTCATGTAAAACTTGAGCACTATGTCCACTAACAGAAATCTATCGGACATATATAGATTTAAGTCACCTATGCCAGATAGAAAGACATGATTTTTTTTCAGGTGATGTAAAGACTGTCGTTTATGTGCTGCACTGTCGTTTTATATAATTTTTTGTGTGGGTTTATATTATCGTCGTGATCCGCCGTTCGCCAGAGGTCCACTAGTTGGACAGATCAAAGTATATTGTCGTTTTTAAATTTTGCCTTTTCCGAGTAATTTGGGGTGAATAGTTGGGCGGGTTGGTGATTTTGGGAGGGTGGAGATCGGGATATTTCCAGGGCGGGTGGTTTGTGGACTTGTTGGGCCTTTGTTGCCCATTGGGCTGTTTCTAAAAAGTGCACAACAATAAAATTCAATGGATTTTCGGATTTTTAAAATAAAACTTAAAATAAAATTCATTCACACAAAAAACAACACATCAATGATCAATCTAAAAAAAGAGAAAAAGAAAAAGGCAAACAAACAAATTTAAATAAAATAAACAAGTCATTCATTTGCCATGCATGAATACTCCAGTTCAAGTCCATAAATTCCCTAAAAACAATCACATTCTCCATGAATGCATAGTTGCAAACTCCAATTCCAAATTCATTAAATAAATTTAAAAAAAAAAAAAAAACAGAACAATATATATAGTGTTTTGTCTAGTAGGCTTATGACTTTTTGTAATACAATAAGGCATAAAACTATCGTCTATAAATAGTTATATGTTTCGATGTTATATTACAATATATGTGTTCGGAAACAAATGTACTGCATTGTAAATATTGTTTTGTCTTCTTTAATAGGATTGGACTTCAATCTGAACAGAAATTAACGACTACAGCAAAAAACAGAACAAAAAAAAAAAAAAGAACTTTTTGTACCAAAAAAAAAAAAAAGGACTACTAACGAGTTTATGTTGTACTTTTTTGTTTGTATAAAAAAAAAAAACCCTAAAAATGGACTTCTTGTCATCTAAATGACTTTAAATGAATAGGACAAGCTCAGTAGGTGGTAGGCAGAAAGAAAAGAGTTTTAGGGTCCGTTTGGTGAATGAGTTTGAGTTAGAAATTTTAAATTTCAATAGTAAATTTGAATTGATTTTTTAAAAAAGATAAAAACTTTTTCAGAAAAGACAAAAAACTTTTTCAAAAAAAGATTAAAACTGAGATAAAAATTTTAAGTTTGGAATGGGAAACCAAATGAAGCTTTAGGGTCCGTTTGGTGAATGAGTTTGAGTTGAAAATTTTATATTTGAGTTGAAAATTTTTGTTGATTTTTCAGAAAAAATAAAAATTTTTTCAAAAAAAAGACAAAAATAAAAAAAAAAAGATAAAAATTGAGATAAAAAAATATATTTTATCTTAAAATGAAAAAACTCACTAAACAAAACCTTAATAAGAGTTTTAAAATTTGAAATTTAGAAATATTTTTATTTCTCTACATAAAAAAAGTGCTATACCCCGCACCGTTTTAAAAAAGAAAAAAGGTTTTTTTGTTTGATTAATTTTAACACAAAGCAAAGTCTCCCCGAATCTCATGCTTATCTACAATCTCAAGACTACATGACTTTTTTACATGAATAAGAATTTATTGCAATTTACCATTTTTGTAAAAGTACAGTAATTAAATATTCCTTCAACTTGTGAAGTGAACCCACTAGGAAAGTATATATCTAAAGATTGAGACTTTAGGTTTGACCACTATTGCCTGAAGGATCAACAAGCATATGAACGACTTCCCTCATAGTCGGCCTTTTTGAGCTTACATCCTCAACGCACATCATTGCAACTTTGAACATGCGTATGACACCTGTCAGTGGATAACCAGTGAGACGTTGATCCGCCACTGCCACTACTTTAGCAGCAATATCAGAGGGCTGAGAAAGCTCCGATGCAGTGCTCCTTACCCACGCCACAATGTTCACCCCTTCCTCGTATTCGTATTCTCCGACCGGTTTCCTTCCCGCGAGCAGCTCCAGTAGCACTACACCAAAGCTGTACACGTCACTTTTCTCGTCCACTTTCAGTGTGCGAGTATACTCTGTCATGCAACAATACAAAACAAATATTACCTAACTACACCTCGACATGATATATATTTATAAATATAGAAATAAATGAATATTTATATAATATGAAAAATCAAGAACCTGGTGCGATGTAGCCAAAAGTGCCCACAATGGAAGATATCCACTCCGCAGCTCCATCATCTTGCAGAAACTTCGCGAGACCAAAATCAGCCACGTGGGCCTCCATTTCAGAGTCCAACAGAATATTATTGGATTTGACGTCCCTGTGTATGATCCGGGGAGCACAGTCATGGTGGAGATAACACAGTCCCTTGGCAGCCTCCAAAGCAACCTTATATCTCATCTCCCACTGGAAATGCCCTCCGTTTGGTCCGTGCAATAGCTCTCCCAAGCTCCCATTCGGCATATATTCATACAACAGTAAGTTCGTTTCCTTGTTAGTCACGTAACCCAACAGCCTCACGATATACCGGTGTCGGATTTGTCCGAGTGTCTGGATTTCGGCGGAGAAACCGTGATCTCTGCGTCCGGTAGCCCGTACAGCCAAGCGTTTGATCGCGACAACAGAACCGTCCGGCAGGGACCCGCGGTATACAATCCCAGCACCGCCTCGGCCGATGATATTCTCGTCCTTGAGGCATTCGAGAACGTCTTCGGCTTTGAAATGAAGCAGCCGGAACGCTTTGAGCTTCCAAGGCCTTGGTTTCTGGAGCTTCTTCTTTCGGATGCCGTAGAGCGCCAGCAGGGTCAACAACAGAATTGTTGTGGCGGGGATTAAAGTTACACAGACTATGTAACTTTTATCAAAGGAACTCAAACCCTTTTGGTTTTGGCCAGAGGATGAAACTCCGTTCGATTGGGATGGACATGAGTGGTGACGTGGCAGGCAGAGATTCGGGTTTCCCGCAAAGGACGCGTCGTTGTACACCCTGAACTGACCGCCGATGGGAACTTCGCCGATGAAGTTATTATAAGAGAGGTCAAGAGTCGTGAGGCTTGTCATGGAGCGGATTTCGTAGGGGATTTGGCCGGTGAGATGGTTTCTGGAGAAATTCAGAATGCTTAGGTCAGAAAGGTTGGCTATGCCCGTCGGAACTTCGCCGGATAAACTATTCCGGCTGAAATCCACGGCGGAGAGAGAAGAACAATCAGTTATCGAGGCCGGAACAACGCCCGTGAGATTGCTGGCGCTGACGTTGATCTTCGATAACAATTTTAAATCGAATATTTGCTCGGGAATTTCACCGTGGAACCTATTCATTTCCAGAGAAAGCGTCTGCAAGTTCTTGAGGTTTCCGATAGCCGGAGGGATTTTCCCAAAAATCCAATTGTTGGAAAGCACAAGGATTCCGAGCGAATCTCCAGACATTTCAGAGGGAAGTTCTCCAGAAAGATAATTGTCGTTAAGTTCAATGATGCTTACATTGGGCAACTTAAAAATCCCGGGAGGAATTGCTCCCTTGAGGAAGTTCTTCATGATTCTGATTTTCGTGAGGGACTTGCATTGGCCGAGCTCCTCAGGAATGGGTCCGAAGAAGGAATTTTGCATCAGGATCAGCGTCCTCAACCTCCCTCCTTTGCACAAATCACGCGGAATCAGTCCCGTCAGATGGTTGTTCGTTACGTCCAAATCCAGAAGCTTTCCATTTCGGCCGAGATTCTTCGGTAGATAAAAGGTGAAGTTGTTTTCCCACACCTGAAGAACCTCCAGGTTCGGAAGGTCGCCGATGAACTCCGGGATCCTACCGTAGAAATTGTTCTTGAACAAATTGAGCAGCGTGAGATTCTTCAACTTCATGAAACCCTCCGGTATCTCTCCGGTGAGCATGTTGATGGAGAGATCCAGATACGTCAGGCTCGCCAAACCAGAAAACTCAGAAGGTATCTGACCAGTTAAACGATTAATCTGTAGAAACAACCAGTGCAAATGCTTCAAGGCGCTCAGACTCTTGGGAATCTCGCCAGTGAGATTACAACCTCCCAAGTCAAGAACTTGGAGCGAACTTAATAAACCCAACTCCGGCGGTATTCCGCCGTCGTAATTGTTATCATACCCAGCGTACAACGCTTTCAGATTCTTTAACCGAGCCAAGCTCGCCGGAAACTTTCCGGTGAGGCTATTCCCATTCAGGCCTAAATACTCCAAACTCTGAATCTCCGAGTAATTCTCCGGAATATGTCCCGAGAAGTAGTTACCGCCGAGATGGAGATGCTTGATATTCTTAAGCTTGATAATCTCCAAAGGCAATGAACCAGAGAAGTTATTGTTGTAGGTGTCGAGAACTTCAAGCTCAGTCATTCCGAGCGTGATTTCTCCGGGGAATCTTCCGTGGAAGAAGTTGTTGGAGATGTTGAATAGCCTAAGGGACGTGAGGTTGGCCATCTCCGGAGGAAGCTTCCCGGTGAGATTGTCGGAGGACGTGGTGAGGTTGACAAGCCTGTTCAGAAGCCCAATCTCCGGTGGCAAGTAGCCGAAAAGACGAAGATTCGTAACGTTCAGAGAAGTGACTCGTGACTCTTCATCACATGTAACTCCAGAGAAAGAACAGTGCGAGGACGAAGGAAGCCAGTCGTCGAGGCCGGAACCTTTGGGTCCGATCATGGCGGTCTTGAGCTTCAAAAGTACGTCGAGTTCACTGTGCCCTTGGTATGTTACAGAGAACAAAAGGAGAATAAAGGAAATATGGAGAACAATTTGACAGAGAGATGTAGGGGCTGTCATCTTTATTCCTCGCTGCTTCTTTCTACTAGAATATGTAGAATATCTACTTTTGCGTGTTTACGCTCTCTTTTATAGAGTGTGTGTGCAAAAAAAAAAAAAAAAAACATATATATATATATTTTTTGTACTATTACTCCTATGAGAGTGTGACCGTAAATATATATATACTTGTACGTGAAAAGTTTATATACATAAAAGTTATAATAAGATCAAAGATCTGCAGTATTAAGCGCTAGGATCAGCTTAAGTGAGACCATTTGAACGATGTTCGTGTAGTATACTTCGATTGTTTTACGTTAAATTGTTAAATATTATTCAGTTTGTAAATGGAAAGGCAAAAGTATGATTGATTTGTTTGGCTCTAATAAGTGACGACAAAAAGAGCCGGCAAATATTATGTATGAACATAATAGTGTATTTGCTTGTTAATGTGCCACGTTTCAGATTACTTGCTAGGCGTGAACTAAAATCTACAACAAAGCTTCACTATTTTACGGTAAATAAATTCATTAAGCCCCGTTTGGTTCATCAATTTAAATAAAAATATTTCGACTCCTTTTGTTTTGTTTTTTTTTTTTTCAAGTCATTAAGTTTTTTAATGAATTTTTTAAAGTCAAAAAAATCAAATGTAAAAATTTCAATTCAAACTTACCAATCAAACATAAGTAAAAATTCATACCAGCTAAGTTGAAGAAAATTTATTTTTTTATAGTAAAATCGAAATTGCTTTTACCACAATTGAATCGGTTGGTGTAGTGTTATAAGGATGACATTTGTTTTTGTTTTTCCATCTGATGATAAACTAAGATTCTGGATCATTGATACTCTGCAACTCCACTTTAAGACTATTACCCGTTCAATGTGCTATGATGTTGGGTGTGTGGTGACAAGAGTAAAAATTAGGATATCTGTTGATTTTATAAGATTTATTTGCTTTAGGTAACTTCTCAAATTATATACTTGTAATTTGTATAATGTAAGAGTCCATTTATAGTGCTTCTTAGTAGTGAATTTTTTATTTCCTAGTCCATAGAACATCTTCTCCATGTTAAACATTTCTCTTCTCTTTTAATCTTTATTTTTTTTAAAATTTAATTTATTTATCTATTTATTTTTAATAGAGACTTCTTTAGAATGATGAAAAGGATACGTAGGGGCGGATGACACAAACAATCCTCTTTTTTTTTTTTTTTTCTCTTTAATTTTTTTTTTTGGAAGTTTAAATCTCAAACTGAAATTTCAAAACCTATTTATGAGGGTCCATTATCTCCTCTACTTTTCCTTCATGGTTAAAAAAATATAAAAAAAAAAAAACTTTGAAAAGTAATTCTATTAATAATTTTCCTTAAAAAAAAATCTACTAATAACTTGGAATGCGCTTCCTCAAGTTGGTTATAATAACTTTTTTATTTGATGAATGCTAGCTTTCCGGTGGAGAAAAAAAGTTATTTACGTGTCATCTACGGTCAACTTGACTAGGCTTGAAGTACTCTAACACATGATCATTTACCTTACATTTAGAACACTGATTTGAAATAAAATTTTCAAGTTAAAATTGATTTAATTTTTTAAAAACAAGTTATAAATACTATTGATTTTTTAGGGGAAAAAAAAAAAAACAAAAACTATATGAAAAACTTAGGTTCAAATTTAAGAATCAAACTGATCCTTAATTTATAGTTTCAATATAATCTTGCGTTACATTAATGTTCCGACGATAATGTTAGGCAGGAATCATACACAAATGTCCGTCAAAGAAGCAACCTTATCTTCAGCAAAAAGAAACTTTATCAAGATCCTAGACTTGTCTTTTTCTTGGAAACAAAATATATAACTTTTGAAAAAGTTAATAGGAAAATCACTTGGAAGGAAATCTAATTAAAGCACACACTTACTCGACAAAAGGCTAGAGAGCTATGACTTCCAACACATTAAAACCGCGTTCAATCAGGATAATATAATATTATACTTGCCTCATGCGCACTCAAACTTCCCTTTTCACATTATAAAAAAAAAAAAGAAAAGAAAACTTAAGAAAAAAAAAATAATAAAGAAGCACGATTACAATGAAATAAGGCGCAAAAAAGAATAAAACAATGTAGTGGTCATGGACAGTCAAAAACCAAGAAGCAAAAGAATTTCTTTTAAGCAGGACTTTTTCGAGGAATTGAGGCCCAAAAAAGGTAGCGAAAAGCTTTTAGAGCTCCCATTCAACGAGCAAAAGTATGATCATGTTTATCTCCTGGATTAGAGACCTTTTTTTATTTTATTTTATTTTATTTTAACTTAGGGAAAGAATTTGAACTTTACACATTTTATTTTTAAGTTAGGTATGGTATTATTGTTGAACTATATCTATACTCCATGGGACATTTAGTATATGCTGATTCCAATTTGTTATTATAGAATGCAAACAATTTTCAGCAAAAACATACAGAATAATGTAATTTTCTTTCAGCCAAATAAAAAAAGAAAAAAAAAAGGGAAAGAAAGAAAAACATAACATAAAATTCAAAAGTTACGTGTACTACCAGAAAGGTTGGCACAATAGTTCACGTTAAAAGATTTGTAGACTGCAGTAATGTAAAATACTACTTGTTCGACTTTCCTTATTGCAGACTGCTCATATAAAGTAGTGTATAGTTCAACTTAAATAGGGTAAGATTTTATTTTTAATGAAAAGTATGATCATTCGGGTTATTTTGTACGGAAATTGTAGCGAATAACATACTTTATAAGTATGTTTATAACATGTTTTTTAAAAGATGATAAATTATAGTATGTTTTCTGGTAAATCCATGGATTTCCTCTTATTGTCTACAAAATAACAGATTTATATTTAATTTTTAATAACAAATTCATATGAATAGTTTCATGTTAGAGGAAAGAAGGAGGGGGTTTTTTTTTAAATAATTATCATGTGGTTATAAATTTGATTATGCTATTTATTATTATGTTTAAATTTTATATTATAATTTACTATTACTCTCTTTAAAATGTTATGTTGCTCTCTCCCTATTTTATATAATATGTCCATATTTTTATTAATGTAATAAATCAGGAGAATTTACTTTTTTAACAACTAATGGTGGATATTTGCTTTTCATTTGTTGTGTGGGAAGCCTGTCCAAATACGTCTTCTCATTTACAAGAAAAGAGATTATAAATATGTGCATGGTCAAGCATATAAAAATGTTACGTAATGTGAAAATCACCAAAAGACTTTCTATTTTTCCTTTCTCTCTCTCATTTGTAATTTTTCATAGAGTTTTTTAATTATGAATTTTTTTAATTATTTGAGTTTTTACTTGTACAACAACCACACACATCACAAATAATCAAGAACGTGATCATTATAATCTTGTTTACGAAGGATCATAGTTTGGAGTATTAAGATCACGTTCATACCCATGAGATAATATATGAGGGTATTCTTTACGAGCCTTAAAATGACGTGGATATAATCGATAAAAGGCGCTTAGAAACTTGCACCTGGTGTTCCCCTTCAACATTATTATACCAGAAAGAATAAAAGTCCACTCCACTAACAGAAATCTAGCTATTAGACATATTCAATGGTGCCAGACAGAAAGACTTGAATATTATAATTACTATTTAAAAATTAAAAAAAAAGATGCACAGATTCTGTTGTAATGTCGTTTTAGACTTTTTTTTTTTTTTGGGTTGATAACTCTAAAAAATAGAGATATTTTAACATTATTAAACTTATATTTTTACTATAATTTTAGTAATTTATATTAATTTTTTCCTAAATTTATTATGTTGTCCCAAGTGTGTGAGCTAATTATGTTAATAGAGTTAAAAGTAACAATTTTGAACTAAAATGTGATAAAAAAAAGATTTAAAATAGCAAAAAAAAAAAAATTTGGAACCAACATCGATCACTCAAGTAAGTATTCATGTGCGGTCATTCACCCGTTTTGGCCGTCAGATTTGTGATGAAGAGGTCTAGATTGGCGAGTACATCTCACTCACCCTATTCGATTGTTTTAAGCTAAACTTTATTGTTAAATTTTATTCAATTTCAAGACGTCAAAAATCAACAAGGAAAAAAGCTTGACTATTTTACGAAAACGAAAATTTTAAAATTGGCCTTCCATGTCAACAAAAGTGGAAGAAATTTGCTTCGTTATGGTAAAATCAAAATTTCTTTACCATCATTGTGATGGTGCAAAGTTGGCGATGTCTTTTTTTTTTTTTTTTTTTACTTCGGTCATGATGCGCTTAGGATTTGATATTCCGTAGCTCTACTTTAGAACTATTACCCTGTCAATGCGTTATGGTATTGGGTGTGCGGTGGCTTGAGTAGAAACCAGGCTCATCTTTAAGTAGAATTATGTTATGTTCTTTGTATTTCATCAAATTCATTAGTCATGAGACTTCTTTAGAGTGACGAAAGAAATAGGAATGAGATAACTATGGCGTTAGTTTATTGGTTTAGTGAAGGCGTATATTAGAGGATACCATTTTTAGAATTATGTATATATAGATAATGAGTTTTTAATAAGGTAAAACGATAAAAGTGTAAAATTTTTAAAAGTGATACTGAAAAAAAAAAGAAAAAAAAAGTTCATTGGAATATCATGAGTAGCTCCTGTCTATAGGATGTAATGACACCATTAATTCTTTAAAAAAAAAAATCTAAAGTTTAAACCTCAAACTAAAATTCCCGAACGCTACATATAAGATAAGAGCGTCATTCATCTCCTCTTCTTTACCTTTACGGAAAACACAACTTTGAAAAGTAATTCTACTAATAATTTGGAATGCGTTTCCTTTAGTCCGTTAATAATATCCGTTAACGATGTGATTGCTAGCTTTATGACCAGAAAAATAAAAAGAAAATAACTAATTATTCAAGTCACGTGTCATCCACGGTCAACTTTAGTAGGCTTTAAGTACCGAAATACTTGACTAATTAATTTATAATTGCAATTACCTGGAATGGTACATCAATGCTTTTTTTTTTTTTTTTCCCCTTCTTTTTTTTGTGAGACCCACAATGTTAGGCGGAAATCATACACTAATGTCCTTAAAGAAGCAACGGTATCTTTCAGCAAAGAGAAACTTTATCTCAAAGGCGAAAAAAAATAAAAAAGACACTTTATCTTGATTCTAAACTTGCCTTTTCATAAAAACAAAATCTAACTGTAGCCTAGAATTGACAAGAATAAATCATCTAAATGCCAATTTTATTGAACAGGTATACCGTGTAAACATTATTTTTCTCAAATGGGATGAAACACACAGATTATCGAAGGCTCGTTGACCGTGAAGCTAAATTGAATGATCATGTAAAAGTTAATAGGAAATCACGTGAAGAATCTCCAAGTAAAGCGTACTTTGATTCAACAAAAGATAATGTGAAAAGCTTGACAAATTTTAACTTATAAGGCTAAAGATAGGAACTCACAACACATTAAAACCGCGTTCAATCATAATGATACAACAATATCTACTTGTCTAATTCGCGCTCAAACTTCTCTTTTCACATTTATAAAGAGGAAAAAGCAGCAAGATTACAATTAAAAAAGGTGTGAAAAAGAATTAAACGACATAGATAATATATTCTTCTATTACAAGCGGGAGATTTTGATGAATTGAGGCCCAAAGAAAGTAGCGAAAAGATTTTGAAGCTCCCACATTCAATAAGCAAAAGTATGACCATGTTTACTCCTGGCTTAAATTATGGACATTAATTAAGTATGCTGATTCCACTTTGTTACAACATAGAATGCAAACAATTTTCAGCAAAAACATAAATGTAATCTTCTTTCAGCAAAATAGAAAAAAAGGAAAGAAAGAAAAACAAAACTAAACATAAAATTCAAAAGTTACGTGCACTACCAGAAAGGTTGGCACAATAGTTCACATTAAAGATTTGTAGACTGTAGCCATGTTAATACTTGTTGGACTTTTGCTTAGGGGTTGTTTGGGATGAAAGTAGAGATGGAGTATTGGCGGTTGGTTTGGAAACGTGTGTTTGATTGAAAGTAAGTTGGAAATGAACTATGATATAAAAAATAGTATAAACTAGAATGTGTTTGGAAAAAAAAAAAAAAAAGACAAGATTATGGATATTGTTCCATCAATTAAAATTTTTTTTTGTGCGATTGGAAAAAGAATATATTCATTTCGAATTAAAATAAGAAAGCTATGAGTTTTTGAAGTTTTAAAGTCTGAGTTTTTTGAAATGTAGGAGAGAGAAAGTGAGAAATAAATTTGAAGGTTTCGAAATTGAGTAGTCAAACTCCGTTAAAAATTTAATCGCGAACGACCTCTTATTTTCTCTAATTAGACTGCTCAAGGTAGTATAAAGGGGGGAGAGAGAGAGAGAGAGACTGCAACTCATATATAGTAATGTATAGTCCATCTCGAATTGGGGTAGATTGTAATTTTTTTTATTTTTTAAAAAGCTAGATTGTATTTAAGGAAACGTATCATATGGGATATTTTCTATATTTATGCCCATATATATCTTGATAAATATGATAAATCAGGACAATTTACTTTTTGATCACTAATAGCGGATAATACTTTAATATTGGAAGTAAAGAGTATCCGGGTACGTCTTTCTTTTACGCAAAAAAAGGAGATTGAAATACATGCATAGGGAGGCATATAAAAACGTTACATAATATGAAAATCACCAAAAGGCTTTCTCTCTCCTCTATTCTCTCACTCTCATTTCTAGACTTTTATGGAGTTTTTAAGTTATGGATTTTCTTGATTACTCAAATTTTTACATTTATAAGCAATCAAGGATGTGATGATGATCCTATTTGTGAAGGATCGTGATTTGAAATATAGAGATCATATTCATATCAATAGAGTATGGTGAGACTATCCTGATTACTTTTAAAACAACGTTCATCTTCGAATTTATAATATATAAAAGACATTTTTAAACATATACCCGGTGTTTTCCTTCGACGTTATTGTACCAGAAACTATAAAGATTTGTTGTCATGTAAAACTTGAGCACTATCTTCACTAACAGAATCTATCGGACATATAGATTTATGTCACCTGTGCCAGACAGAAAGACATAATTTTTTTCAGGTGATGTATAGACTGTCGTTCAAGTGTTGCACTGTCGTTTTATAGAATTTTTTTGTGGGCTTCTATTGTCGTCGTGATCTGTTGTTAGTCAGAGGCCCAAAAGTTAGACCTATCAAAGAATATTGTCGTTTTTAAATTGGCCTTTTCCACGTAATTCGGGGTGAATAGGTGGGCGGGTTGGTGATTTTGGGAGGGCGTATATCGGGAATTTTCAAGGGCGGGTTGAGGGTACACGAAACTGCATCCCGCCCAAGGATGGGCGGTGTGCTCTAAGGGGCTAACAGGCGGATGGTTTGTGGACTTGTTGGGCCTATGTTGCCCATTGGGCTATTTCTAAAAAGCGCACAACAATCAAATTAAATGGATTTTCCTGGTTATTTTTAAGAATAAAAATAATAAATGTTCGAGCACAGTAACAGATTCGTTCTCAAAAAAGGCAGTACAGAATACTCCTTACCATCCTTTCCCGAAAGCCGAGCCCTTATTGATTTGATTGCGGCTAATAAAGGAAGAATGCTCTAGCTCCAAAGGGGAGGGAATTTTAGACGGAAAGAAATTCAGAAAAAAAAAAAAAAAAAAAAGAAAAAGCAGTGATACAGGAAGCAGTTTCCAATGAAACTATTGACGGAAGAGCCTTACTAAGTAACATTCATTCACATTAAAAATAACACATCAATGATCAATCAAGTCCAAGTTCATTAAAAAAGAAAGAAAGAAAGAAAGAAAGTAAAAGGCAAACAAACAAATTAAAATAAAATATAACAACTCATTCATTCGCCATGCATGAATACTCCAGTTCAAGTCCATAAATTCCCCGAAAACAATCATATTCTCCATGCATGCATAGTTGCATAGTACAATTCCAAATTCATTAAATAAAAAAATAAAAAAACAGAACAAAATATATATAGTGTTTTGTCTAGTCGCTTTATGACTTTTTGTAATACAATAGGACATAAACGTTGGATCATTGAATAATTATGTGTTATGGACTGTCAAATAAAATTAAATCCATTTAAAAGTGATCTATTAAGCTTTGATTAATTTGGGTTTTAATATATCTGATAGGGTGTGAGTCTTTAATTTATAGAGACTTGAAGGGCAATTTTATTTTTATGATGGACTAAAATAGAAATATCAAAAAATAACAGAAAAATTATCTATATATAGTAATTATGATTTCCAGATCGTACGTATTATTATTATTACTCAATTCTGACGTCCTAAGGGAGAACATGGAATATATTATTTGGGGGCTTTCCTAAACATCGAGGTTATCGAGGTTTTCAAAAAAGAAAGAGTAATTAGCTAAATTAGTTCCTAAATTGAAAAGGTGATTATTTAATTGGTGCTTTTTCCCCCTTAAATTTTGATCAAAATTCTTTAAATATTAACAATCTTGATCGATCTGTTAAGTTTCTAATAGAATTAATCACATGTAGATCACATGCTTGGTAAAATCATATAATTTATTCTTTTAACGTAAAAATAAAAGAAGCAAATCTAAGGTGTAGAAAAAAAAAAAAAAAAAAAAAAAAGGCTCGACGAACACAAGGAGCTTCATGGTGTGGATATGCAGAAAGGCGTTCATGGCTGGGCCTTGAACTCCCTGGTGGAAGAAGAGCACAACATGATCCCTATCAGGTCAGTGGGTTTAGAGTCTTGCTTGAAGAAGGCACTCGATTCGAAACCCTAAGTCTCCCTTCTTCGCCGTCCGATTTCTCGCCAGACAAAAACTAATCCAGCAGTAAAAAAAAACCCTAATCCCCAGTCCAATTTCCCCCAAAATTGAAATCAGCGAGTTACAAAACAAACCCATGAAACCCAAAACAAAATTGACATCACTTCCAAGGAATTGAAGTGACAAATCCAATTAAAGATTTCAGATTTTGAGTTTTGGAAATTGAAGGTTTTTTACCTTAAATTCTCAGAAGACGCAAAAAGATTCAAAATTTTTTTTTGTTTGGAGTAATTAAGAAGAGCAAGTGTTGCACAACTTCACCCACCGTGACTTTAAACCTGACGAACAAC
The DNA here is from genome assembly GCA_025413485.1 of Ficus microcarpa. Taxonomy (NCBI): domain Eukaryota; kingdom Viridiplantae; phylum Streptophyta; class Magnoliopsida; order Rosales; family Moraceae; genus Ficus; species Ficus microcarpa. Next base: position 32,313,339 of record CM046377.1, read on the forward strand.
GTTGCACAACACTTCCGGTTCACTGTAAACCCGACGAACGGTGTCACAACTGTCTACTTTCTTAGGTTTCTTTATTTCTCTCTCTAACATTCTCAATGCATTTTGGAGTTCATTGCAAGTTTGGTTTTTGGTTTTTTTTTTTTTTTAAAAATTCAGAAACTGGGATTTGTAGAGAGAGAGAGAGAGAGAGAGAGAGAGAGAGGCAGTTGAGAGAATGGGAGGGAGGGGAGGGGGGAGAAAGAGAAAGACAGTCTCTGGCGTCGAACCAGTGGGTGATGGTGGTGGTGTTGGATCTTTTTTAGTGGGACTGGGTTTGTGTTCAGTTCTCTTTCCTCTCTCTTCTCTCTTTTTGTTTTTTGAAAAAAATTCTTTTTTTAATATTATTAATATAAATAAGGATATTTTTAAAAGTATTTTCTTTCAAAAAAAAATACAAAACATATTTCTCGTGTGACCATTCCATGAGTTTTTTATTGGACTCAAACAAAAATTATTATTATTATCAACATTTAAAGAGTTTAAGATTATCTCAACTAAAAATTAAAAAACATAAATCAAATCGTTATGTCTTTAATAGTTTAAATCGTCACTTCTTAAATAGTTTAAAGATTATTTAGGTTAATTATTCAAAAAGAAAAATAAATGATTATGAAAAAATGACAGTCTAAAGGAAAAAATTCTCAAGGAATTATATTATTTGGGAGTTTTGTAAAAAATTAGGGCCTTTCAAAAACAAAAAATGATCTGTAGTTTAAGGAAGAAAAAAAGTCTCATCAAATATATTATTGTGAATTATTTAGCTTCTAAAATATCATAAAAACTTAAGTATAACTTATTTTTTAAGAAGCATTTGGGGCCTCTCCAAAAAGAAAGCCTTAAACAATTACTTAACTTCCTTAGAGATTACGCCAGTAATGTAATAAAATTAGATATAAAATTATCATTAGACTATATTACATGGCTTAACAGTAAGTTTTAATAGGCTTGCAGTTGACTTACTGTTGCACTTGACAATTTTTTTATAATTTCGATCCCTTAAATTCTACACTGAAGTCAATGTTAGGCAGGAATCCTATATAAAATGACCGATAAAGAAGCAACCGTGTCATTCAGCAAAAAGAAATTGTACTGTATTGTTTACTTGTCTGTCGTTTCTTGGAAACAAAATATAACATTAGCCTATGAATACTTAATGTGTCAAAGTCGACGAAATTACACGCAAGAAATTGAAGACTTGTTGAAGCTAAATGAATGATCATAGGAAAGTTTGTCGGAAATCACTTGGAAGAATCTCCAATGAATCTATGAAGAGCTCAACGGCTAAATTAGATAGGAACAAATTAGACCATCTCCAATGTTTATACTTCTGCCAAATGCTAATGTTATAGTCGGTTTAAAAAAAAAAGTGAAAAATAACATATTTAATATTTATACTCTAATTTATACTGCTATTGTTAATATTTATGTCTATATATTACAGTCATTAAGCTTTAAAATTGGTAAAAGAAAAGTTTTTGTATTTAAAATAATTCAAAAATGACAAAAACTGTAATAATTAGATAAAAAAAGTTGATCTAGTTATCAAAAGAAATCAAATGTTAAGTTTTAGGGTTTGTTTGGCTATCGGTTCATTTCAACTCAAACTGTACTTTTTTTTTGTCTTTTTCCCAAAAAATTTTTGTCTTTTTCTCAAAATGTTTTTTCTCTTTTCTGAAAATTCAAAAAAATTTACTATTACAACTAAAATATTTCAACTCAAACTAACCAACCAACAAACACACTCTTAATATTGGTTATACTCGGTGGAAAATTTACCATCAAGTTTAACATATACATATTTAACATCAAATATAGCATTCTATTAAAGAATACTTTTTTCATCAAAATCTTAAAATTTACGTACTATTGGCATATATCAATTATGAGAAAAATACTTGAATGATATAAATTTAAGACCATTACATCATTGTGACATAAAAATTTAATACTAGGTACTAATATAATGTAAAATTAAATTAAATTAAACTAAAATTTATATTCTATTAGTCAATAAATAAAAAAAAGGTATTGTTTAGGTAATTTTCTCATTTCATTATAGATGCTTTACAAACGTACATTAAAAAAAAAAAAAAAAAAAACTTACGATATTAAATTAGGCGTAATTGTGAAAAAGAATCAAACAATAGTGGTCAGGTCATTGACAATAAAAAAAACCATGACGAACAACGACAGCCACAATCCTTTTTTTTTTTTTTTAAAGAAATTTGTTACAAGAAGGTAATACTGTTCTAAGCAGGATATTTTGAACAGAGGTCCAAAAAGTAGGGAAAAGATTTTAATGCTCGCATTCAGTAAGTTAAAGTATGACCGCAATTAGAAGAACCGATGGACACGTAAATGTCTCCCGGACTGGACCAAGGACTATATTGGGTAGACTGATTCCAATTGTGACATATTTTAGAATGCAAAAAATTACCCCAAAAACATTAAATGCAATTGTCTATGAGCAGAAAAACAGAAAGTACAAAACATAAAATTTGGCAAAAGTTGTTATGTGCACTACAAAAAGGTTGGTACAATAATTCACAATATTAAAAGACCTGTAGTTGGTAAAAATTCAGCACTATCTCCACTAACAGGAATCTATCTGACTTCTAGATTTATAGTACCAAGCAAGATATTAAAACACCATGATTATATAGTTATAAACAAATTGAAGGCCCTATCATATCAATATGATCTGCTGGTTTGCGATTTCAACACTGGAATTTAGGATTAACCATGTCAAGGTTCAAACTTTTAAGATAAATTCAAGAAAGGAGAATCACAGATGATGAGTTAATCATGACCATTCTCAGCCTAGTCTTACCCCAATTATACTTGGCCACAGCTATATAGAGTCGCCCTACTATTACAATGAGGACGTATATTAAAAGGTAAAACTTTTAGGAGCTTATATACACATAATCAATTTTTAGTGTGACAAAAAGAGAAAAATATGAAGTTTTTAGAAGTAAAACTGAAAAAGCCCTGCCCTTGCTCGGCCAAGCCTTACCTTAGTCCATGCTTGGCCAGGTCACTTGAGCCCACGTTAGCAATTAGAGAATGAAGCTCAAGCAATCTTTAAGATTGTAATGATTGACGTACAAGAAAGGCATTTAATGTTCGAAAATTAAAGCACAACGAGGAGATGATAGGTTGTAACACCCAAAGGATTAATTAAGGTTTCCTTGTTTTAGAAGAGATAAAACTCTCAAATTAATGGACAACCAAATCTCTCATCCCAGTTGTGTATAAGGTTATGAAGTTTGTAAGACAGTTTGAGGTGTTGTTCTGAATTAGTTGTATAGTTGTTAATAATCAGTTGTCAGAAGAGAATTAACCTCATAAAACATGGAACTAGCAGTTAGTGAGAGCTAATGGTCAGATTAATGGGAATTTGGGAAAACCCTTGGGACAGTTGCAGCCTCTTGAACTAGGTTAATAAACTACTATAATTCTTGTTTCAATTAGTTCTTCGTTTAATAAAGGAACTCTTTTCTCAAAAGCCGCATCAAATTACTTTTTCGGGCACGACACAACCCAACTAGGATAAGATGTTGGGATGTTCAGACGTAGTAGTGATTATAGATTCGAGTGTTTTCTAGAGAGAAATTGTTCGGATACGTGAATCATAAGAGTAGAAGAGTATTTCTTGAAAAACTGATTTCTAGAGCAAGAAAGGAGATGTTTTGTAGGGAAATTCGTGGAAGGAGTTGCGCTAACTAGCTTGGTTTGAATGGAAGGACAAGATGTCTCCATTTGCGTCATGGAGCTATTTTAAGACGGTCTTGCTTCAATGTTCCAACCAAACATAAGAATATTGCTTTTTTAAGAAAACTGAAGTTCTAACTCAGAACATGGCGCGACTTCTGGAGATGTTCGAGGAGAGATATGGAACAGTGACGACGATGGCGCCTCACCAGCTGGAAGATAACATACAAAACCCAGATTTATCATTTCCAAGATTATACTTAGAAAAAGAATATTATTTGCTTAATTTGAAACAAAATATTATATTTATTTTTCTTTTTTCTTTTTTGGAGAGAATATTTCTATCGTGTGTTGAATAAAAGTATACACGTAAAACTAAATTAGTTCTTATTTTTTAGCTGGTAATTACTAATTACTTAATTATTAATAATAATTATTTACGAGCCCACATTTGTTATATTGTTGATAGAATTAAAACTTAACCGATAAGCAATTACATCGGTTCATATTTTCTTATGGTCCAGTTATTTGAAATAATTGGATAAAAAACTTAAGATTTGAAAATTAAAAATATTTTTATTTCTCTCTAATAAATGATAATTATAAACTTCACACCGTAAAAAAAAAAAAAAAAAAAGGGTTTTTAATTGGATCAGTTTTACCACAAAGCAAGCAAGTCTACTCAAGTCTCATATTACTTATCCACAACCTCATTACTATGACTTTTTTACATGCATAAGAAATTATTGCAAATTACTCTTTTACTAAAGCATTTAATTCCTTCAAGTTGTGAAGTGAATCCACTAGGAAAGTACATAACTAAGTTACTAAAGGTTGAGATTCTTGAGACTTTTGAGTTTGACCAGTATTGCCTGAAGGATCAACAAGCATATGAACGACTTCCCTCATAGTCGGCCTTTTTGAGCTTACATCCTCAACGCACATCATGGCAACTTTGAACATGCGTATGAAACCTGTCAGTGGATAACCAGTGAGACGTTGATCCGCCACTGCCACTACTTTAGCAGCAATATCAGAGGGCTGAGAAAGCTCCGATGTAGTGCTCCTTACCCACGCCACAATGTTCACCCCTTCCTCGTATTCTCCGACCGGTTTCCTTCCCGCAATCAGCTCCAGTAGCACCACACCAAAGCTGTACACGTCACTTTTCTCGTCCACTTTCAGTGTGCACGTATACTCTGTCATGCAACAATACAAAACAAATATTATCTAACTACACCTCGACATGATATATATATATATATATATAAATAAATGAATATTTATATAATATATATGAAAAATCAAGAACCTGGTGCGATGTAGCCAAAAGTGCCCACAATGGAAGATATCCACTCCGAAGCTCCATCATCTTGCAGAAACTTCGCGAGACCAAAATCAGCCACGTGGGCCTCCATTTCAGAATCCAACAGAATATTATTGGATTTGACGTCCCTGTGTATGATCCGGGGAGAACAGTCATGGTGGAGATAACACAGTCCCTTGGCAGCCTTCAAAGCAACCTTATATCTCATCTCCCACTGGAAATGGCCTCCGTTTGGTCCGTGCAATAGCTCTCCCAAGCTCCCATTCGGCATATATTCATATAACAGTAAGTTCGTTTCCTTGTTCGTCACGTAACCCAACAGCCTCACGATATACCGGTGTCGGATTTGTCCGAGTGTCTGGATTTCGGCGGAGAAACCGTGATCTCTTCGTCCGCTAGCCCGCCCAGCCAAGCGTTTGATCGCGACAACAGAACCGTCCGGCAGGGACCCGCGGTATACAATCCCAGTACCGCCTCGGCCGATGATATTCTCGTCCTTGAGGCATTCGAGAACGTCTTCGGCTTTGAAATGAAGCCGCCGGAACGCTTTGAGCTTCCAAGGCCTTGGTTTCTCGAGCTTCTTCTTTCGGATTCCGTAGAGCACCAGCAGGGTCAACAACAGAATTGTGGCGGCGGCGATTAAAGTTACACAGAGTATGTAACTTTTATCAAAGAAACTTGAACCCTTTTGGTTTTGGCCAGAGGATGAAACTCCGTTCGATTGGGATGGACATGAGTGGTGACGTGGCAGGCAGAGATTCGGGTTTCCCGCAAAGCACGCGTCGTTGTACACCATGAACTGACCGCCGATGGGAACTTCGCCGATGAAGTTATTAGAAGAGAGGTCAATTGTCCTGAGTTTCGCCATGGAGCGGATTTCGTCGGGGATTTGGCCAGTGAGACGGTTACTGGAGAAATTCAGAATGCTTAGGCTGGTAAGGTTGGCTATACCAGTCGGAACTTCACCGGATAAAATATTCCGGCTGAAATCCACGGCGGTGAGAGAAGAACAACCACAAATCGAAGCCGGAATATTGCCTGATAGACTGTTGGCACTGACGTTGATCTTCGATAACAGTTTTAAATCGAATATTTGCTCGGGAATTTCACCGTGGAACCTATTATTTTCCATATTTATAGTCTGCAAATTCTTGAGGCTTCCGATCGCTGGAGGGATTTTCCCGGAAATCGAATTGTTGGAAAGCACAAGGATTCCAAGCGAATCTCCAGACATTTCGGAGGGAAGTTCTCCGGAGAAATAATTATTGTTGAGTTCAATGATGCTTACCTTGGGGAGGTTAAAAATCTCGGGAGGAATTGTTCCGTTAAATAAGTTCTTCTTGATTCTGATTTTTGTGAGGGACTTGCATTGACCGAGCCCATCGGGAATGGGTCCGACGAAGGAATTTTCCATCAGGATCAGCGTCCTCAACCTCCCTCCTTTGCACAAATCACGCGGAATCAGTCCCGTCAGATTGTTGGTCGCGACATCCAAATCCAGAAGCTTTCCATTTCGGCCGAGATTCTTCGGAAGAAAAAAAGTGAAGTTGTTTTCCCACACATGAAGAACCTCCAGGTTCGGAAGATCGCCTATGAACTCCGGGATTCTCCGTAGAAATTGTTCTTGAACAAATGGAGCAGCGTGAGATTCTTCAACTCCAATAAACTCTCCGGTATCTCTCCGGTGAGCTTGTTGAAGGAGAGATCCAGGGACATCAGGCTCACCAAACCAGAAAGCTCAGAAGGTATCTGACCAGTCAAAAGATTAAACTGTAGAAACAACGAGTGCAAATGCTTCAAGGCGCTCAGACTCTTGGGAATCTCGCCAGTGAGATTACAGCCTCCCAAGTCAAGAACTCGGAGCGAACTTAGTAACCCCAGCTCCGGCGGGATTCCGCCATCGTAATTGTTATAATACCCAGCGTACAACACTTGCAGATTCTTCAACCGAGCCAAGCTCGCCGGAAACTTTCCTGTGAGGCTATTCCCATGCAGGGCTAAAGACTCCAAACTCTGAATATCCGAGAAGTTCTCCGGAATATGTCCCGAGAAGTAGTTACCACCGAGATGGAGATGCTTGAGATTCTTAAGCTTGATCATCTCCGTAGGCAATGAACCAGAGAAGTTATTGTTGTAGGTGTCGAGAACTTCAAGCTCGGTCATTCCGAGCGTGATTTCTCCGGGGAATCTTCCCTGGAAGAAGTTGTTGGAGATGTTGAAGAGTCTAAGGGACGTGAGGTTGGCTATATCAGGAGGAAGCTTCCCGGTGAGCTTGTCAGAGGAGATCGTGAGGTTGACGAGGCTGTTCAGAAGCCCAATCTCTGGTGGCAAGTAACCGAAGAGAGGGAGATTCGTAACGTTGAGAGCGGTGACTCGTGACTCGTCATCACATGTAACTCCAGAGAAAGAACAGTGCGAGGACGAAGGAAGCCAGTCGTCGAGGCCGGAACCTTTGGGTCCGATCATGGCGGTCTTGAGCTTCAAAAGTACGTCGAGTTCACTGTGCCCTTGGCATGTTACAGAGAACAAATGGAGAATAAAGGAAATATGGAGAACAATTTGACAGAGAGATGTAGGGGCTGTCATCTTCATTCCTTGCTGCTTCTTTCTACTAGAATATGTAGAATATCTACTCTTGCGTGTTTACGCTCTCTTTTATAGAGTGTGTGTGCAAAAAAAAAAAAAAAACACACACACACACACACATATATATTTTGTGCTATTACTCCTATGAGAGTGTGACCGTAAATATATATATATACTTGTTCGTGAACAGTTTATATACATGAAAGTTATAATAAGATCAAAGATCTGCATTATTAAGCGCTAGGATCAGCTTAAGTGAGACCCTTTGAACGATGTTCGTGTTGCATACTTCGATTTTTTTTACGTTAAATTTTAAATTGTTAAATATTATTCAGTTTGAAAATGGAAAGGCAAAAGTATGGTTGATTTGTTTGGCTCTAATAAGTGACCACAAAAAGAGGGGGCAAGTATTATGTATGAACATAATAGTGTATTTGCTTGCTAATATGCCACATTTCAGATTACTTTCTAGGCATGAACTAAAATGTACAATAAAGCTTTAGGGGATATTTGGGATTTGAGTTTAAATTCAAAATTTTCATCTCAGTTTTTATCTTTTTCTGAAAAATTTTTTTGACTTTTCTGAAAATTTTTTTTATCTTTTCTGAAAAGTCAATAAAAATTACTATTGAAACTTAAAATTTCTAATTCAAACTCATTTACCAAACAGACCCTTAATATTTTATGATAAATAAAATCATTAAGCCTTGTTTGATTCACCAATTCAAATAAAAATATTTCAACTCATTTTTATCTTTTTTTTTTTTTTTCAAGTCAACAAGTTTTTTAATTAATTTTTTAAAAGTCAAATAAAACAAATCTAAAAATTTTGACTCAAACTTACCAATCAAATGTATGTAAAAATTCATGTAAGATAAGTTGAAGAAAATTTACTTTGTTATAGTAAAATCTAAATTGCTTTTACCACAATTTCATGATTCTGGATTATTGATTCTCTGCAACTCCACTTTAAGACTATTACCCGTTCAATGTGCTACGATGTTAGGTGTCTGGTGACAAGAATAAAAATTAGGATATCTGTTGATTTTAGAAGATTTCTTAGCTTTAGGTAACTTATGAGATTATACACTTGTAACTTGCATTCATGTAAGAGTCTATTTATCGTAATTCTTAGTAGTAAATTTTTAATTTCCTAGTCCCTATATCATCTTCTCCATGTTAAACATTTCTCTTCTCTAATTATCTTTAATTTGTTTTATTTAATTTCTTTTTTTGGTAGAGACTTCTTTAGAATGACGAAAAAGATACATAGGGCGGATGACACAAACAATCCTCTTTTTTTTTTTTCTTTTTTTTCTTTTTTTTCTTTTCTTTAAATTTTTTTTGGAAGTTTAAGTCTCAAACTGAAATTTCGAAACCTATTTATGAGGGTCATTTATCTCCTCTACTTTTCCTTCATGGTTAAAAAAAAAAAAAATTCTTTGAAAAGTAATTCTATTAATAATTTTCCTTTAAAAAAAAATTCTACTAATAACATGGAATGCGCTTCCTCAAGTTGGTTGTAATAACTATTTTATTAGCTTTCCGGGGAAAAAAAGTTATTTACGTGTCATCTACGGTCAACTTGAATAGGCTTGAGGTAATGTAACACACGATCATTTCACTTGCGTTTAGAACACTAATTAGAAATGAAAATTTTAAATTATAGTTGATTTGATTTTTTAAAAACTAGTTATAAATATTCTTATTTTTTAAGGGGAAAAAAAACAAAAACAAAAACAAAAACTTTATGAAAAACTTAAGTTCGGATTTGAAAGTCAAACGAATCCTTAATTTATAATTTTAATATACCTTGCGTTACATTAATGTTCCAACGATAATGTTAGGCAGGAATCAGACACAAATGTCCGTCAATGAAGCAACCTTATCTTCAGCAAAAAGAAACTTTATCAAGATCCTAAACTTGTCTTTTTATTGGAAACGAAAATTTTAACTTTTAATTTATTATGAATGTATCGAAGTGGACGATACACACAAGGCACTGAAGACTCGCTGACCGTAAAGCCAAATGAATTACTGTGTAAAAGTGAACAGAAAAATCACTTGGAAGGAACTCTAATTAAAGCACACACTTACTATGAAGTGCTCGACAAAAGGCTTGAGAGCTATGACTTACAACACATTAAAACCGCGTTCAATCAAAATAATATAATATTATGCTTGCCTCATGCGCTCTCAAACTTCTTTTCACATTAAAAAAAAAAAAAAAGAAAAAAGAAAAAAGAAAAGAAAAATAAAGGCATAAAAAAAAAAAAAGCACGAGTACAATTAAATGAGGCGCAAAAAAGAATTCAACAAATAGTGGTCATGGACGGTCAAAAACCAAGAAGCAAAAGAATTTCTTTTAAGCAGGACTTTTTTGAGGAATTGAGGCCCAAAAGAGGTAGCGAAAAGCTTTTAGAACTCCCATTCAATTAGCAAAAGTATGATCATGTTTATCTCCTGGATTAGAGACTTTTTTTTATTATTTTTTTTTATAACTTAGGGAAAGAATTTGAACATTAAATCTTTTATTTCTAAGTCAGGTATGGTATTATTGTTGAACTATATTTAAAGTCATGGGAGATTTAGTAGACACTAATTCCAATTTGTTATTATAGAATGCAAACAATTTTCAGCAAAAACATTTTAAATAATGTAATTTTCTTTGAGCAAAATAAAAAAGAAAAAAAGGAAAGAAAGAAAAACATATCAAAAAATTCAAAAGTTACGTGCACTACCAGAGAGGTTGGCACAATAGTTCACGTTAAAAGATTTGTAGACTGCAGTTAAGTAAAATACTACTTGTTCGACTTTCCTTATTGCAGACAGCTCATATAAAGTAGTGTATAGTTCAACTTAAATAGGGTAAGATTCTATTTTCAATGAAAAGCATGATCATACGGGTTATTTTGTATGGAAATTAGAACGAATAACATATTTCATAAGTACGTTTATAGTAGGTTTTTTAAAAGATGGTAAATTATAGCATGTTTTCTTGTAAATCCACAGATTTCATTGTATTTTATAAAAAATAACAGATTTACATTTAATTTTTAATAACAAATTCACGTGAATAGTTTCATGTAAAGAGAGAAAAAGAGAGAGAAGAAGAAGGAGGGAGGGTTTTTTTTTTTTTTTTTTTTTGAATTATCATGTGGTCATAAATTTAATTATACTATTTATTTTTATGTTTAAATTTTATATTATAAAATGCTATGTTGCTCTCTCCTTATTTTATATAATATGTCCATATTTTTATTAATGTAATAAATCAGGAGAATTTACTTTTTTAACAACTAATGGCGGATATTTGCTTTTCATATGTTGTGAGGGAAGCCTGTCCAAACACGTCTTCTCATTTACAAGAAAAGAGATTATAAATATGTGCATGGTCAAGCATATAAAAATGTTACGTAATGTGAAAATCACCAAAAGACTTCCTATTTTTCCTTTCTCTCTCTCATTTGTAATTTTTCATAGAGTTTTTTAATTATGAATTTTTGTAATTATTTAAGTTTTTACTTGTACAACAACCACACACATCACGAATAATCAAGAACGTGATCATTATAATCTTGTTTACGAAGGATCATAGCGTTCATAACCATGAGATAACATATGAGGCTCTACAAGAAAAACAATTTTCAGTTACCAAAAATTCGGTAGCTGAAAATCATATTTTTGGTAACAATAAGTTTTTGTTACCAAATATATTTGGTAGCGGAAAGTCAGTCGCAAAAAGTATTTGTTGCCAAATTTTTGGTAGCAAAAACTTTTTGTTACCAAAATTGATTTCGGTAACAAAATGTATTTGGTAGCGAAAAATGTGATATTCAGTTACCAAAAAATTTCGATAACAAAAGATATTTGGTAACAAAAAGTCTATAATTTCAGGTACCAAAATTTTGGTAACAAAATGTATTTTGGTAGCCAAAAGTAGGAGATTCAGTTACCTAATTTTTGGTAACAAAAGGTATTTGGTAGCAAAAAATATGTGATTTAGTTACCAAATTTTCTGGTAGCAAAATTTATTTGGTAGCGAATTGTACAAGATTCTGTTACCAAATATTTGGTAACAAAATGCATGAGATTTAGTTACCGAATATTTTGGTAGCAAAATGAATTTGATAGTCAAAAACCTGTGATTCAGAAACCAAAATTTTGGTAACATAATGTATTTTTGGTTGCAAAATATACAAGATTTAGGTACCAAAATTTGGGTACCAAAAGGTATTTGGTAGCAAATTCTTATGTTTTAGCATCCAACTATTTGGTAGCAAAAAGGGCAAAAAAATTTCTAAATTTTTGGTGCCGAATTTTGTGGCCACCAAAATATAAACAAATTTATGTACCTGTAATTTTCCCCAAAATATATATATGAAATTCAAATTTAATAGACAAAATATCAAATATTAATTAAAACAAAATACCAAATCTCTCTAAATATCTTGATACATATTAGAATCCAAACAAAATACTAAAATAGTAATACGGGAAACCTAGCACCTTCAACATCTCTTATTGCTTCCACTACATCCTTTGCGTCTGCTAGCTGAAAAATATAGAGATAAACAAGATAACAGAAACTTGGAAGTCCAAGCAGCACTGTTAATGGAATCGTTCAGAAACTTCAATTATAGCAAAGAAATCTATGATAGATAAGATATTGTAAGAATATGAAATATAAGAAATACAATCACAATGACGGGGAAATATATAGAAAGAGTCGGGATTTCTCAAAAGAAGAAAGAAAAAATCAATCTTATATCTCAAAGACCTGAATGGAGATATGCATCGTTCTTATCAAGGTGCAGGGGAAACAAGGATCCCTTTGAAGGTGTTCGCACAAAAGATTCTTCGACTATAAAAATACATAAATAGCCAAGTTGTTTACCTGTGGAACCCATTTTGGTGGGACAAAACTAGTAGCCTCTACAACAGGCAATCTTGAAGAAACTAGCTTTTTAATCAATTCAAGCTTTATAGCTGTAGGGATTATATGTTTCTCATTTTGCAATCCATCCCGTGGACCAACTTCAACTATCTTTACGTATTCTGGTATACTTCCCAAAACCTGAAGTGCCAAATCCTGAAAAAGAGACAGAGATAGAGACAGAGACAGAGACAGAGAGAGAGAGGAAGAAAGGGAAAGGTTTGTGTCAAGGCAAGGAATTTTTTTGTTTGGGTGACATTTTTTATTTTTTTATTTTTTACTTCATGGGGTTAGGAGTTTTTTGTTTTCTTTATAGCTAGGTAGAGTGATTCTGTTCTTTTTTTTTTTTTCCTCGATGAGAGAGAGAGAAAGAGAGAGAGAGGGAGAGAGTACGTAGCAGGGTTCGAACACATGGAGGGAACCACCTTTGCTTTATCGCTTTGAGTTTTGTGTATTTTCATGCACCTAAATACCAAACCAAAAGACCATCCCTTACGTATATCAGAATGAAAGACAAAAGAATGATTGGATTGCACATAGTTTCACAAAATCTCCCTCATATTATATCACTATATATATATATTTATATATAATATAAAAGAGCAAAGTAAAAAAAGGGGCAATATCTACATGTAACCAAGGATTGATTCCTCAAGTATAAGAGTGGAAACAGGGTTAAGTATCTTTGTACCTAGTAGATTTAAAAGAATGTTTGTCTCTCAAGAAAATAATTAGAAACATACGTACAAGTACACCAGATGGCTGAAGATTGGAGCCGAAATAATGCCACTCTCCTGGACGCTACTAGTACTACTAGATTGGAGCAATAATGGCCGTTTGCAGTTCACACTAGGAAACCCAAGTTCCAATGAGGTGAAAAGATGGGCATGAGAGCCTACTTTTTGCAAAGTAGCACATTAAAGTAAGAAGAGAGAAAACTAGTGATGAAAAAAAGAAGAATCAGAGAGCACTAGAGCAAGATGATCTCAAGCCAAAACTACATATAGATATACATAAACATATATCATATGTTTCAGGAGGCGTTCAGGAAAGACAGAAGCTCACCGTGCCGGTCCCGATTCCGGAGGCGTTCGATTGCAAGAGATGCTTGGTTTCCGCAAAAAGCTTCAGAGCTTCCGCGCGGGTATTCGCATCCAACGCCACTTCATTCTACGAGATTCACAGAATTTCTTTGCTCTCTCATTCAATCACAACCAAAAAGAATCCATGGAAAGAGAAGGAAAAAAAAAAAAAAAACAGTCGAAGCTGAGATTTTGAGGGGGGAAAAAAAACCTTGCAGAAATCGGAGAAGCGAGCTTCGGAATCTGCCATTGTCTTCTTCGTCTAGTAGTTGATGTGGAGAGAAAATTGAATGTAGGGAAACCTAAAACCCTAAAAGAGAAGTTTTTGCTTCTATAGGATTCTGAAGGTCATGAAGAACACAACAACAAGATAACGTAAGGAAACAGCCTTTAGATGAATATAAGTAGCAACAAAACCAAACTGTTTAATTGAGTGGTGCTAAAAAAAATTAATTTAATTTAATTTAGATAGAGAGAAAGCTTAATTACATCTGAAAGAAAAGTGAAATTTAGGGGGAAAATTGAAACAAACCTGGAACTGGGCTGCGAGCGAGTAGAAACGGAAGGCGGAGCCGGATTTAGGGGCGGCGGTGATTGGAGGAAGTCTGCATAATGCCCCAAAAAGGAAGAATTAAATTTAGAGAGAGAAAGAGCTTAATTACATCTGAAAGAAAAGTGAAATTTAGGGGGAAAATTGAAACAAACCTGGAACTGGGCTGTAAGCGAGTAGAAACGGAAGGCGGAGCCGGAGCCGGGGCCGGAGCCGGATTTAGGGGCGGCGGTGATTGGAGGAAGTCTGGGGGAATTCGGAGTCTCTGGGGGAATAATAGATGCGACAGAAAAGAAGAGAAGCGGTGAGAGAGAGAGAGAGAATGACAGTGGATCTCTGGGGGATTCCGGGAACGAGGAAGAAGAAGCGGAGGAACGAAGGGAAGAGGGTGAAGTTCGGAGGAAAAAAAGGAGGGTCTCGGGAAGGAAGACTCAAAAAGGGACGTTAAGTTATTTTATTTTGGTTTCTTGTTATTTTAAATACACAATTAATATTTTTTGAATTAAAAAAATAAAAAATAAAAGGGAAAGTCATTTCCCTAATTTAACTTTGTTGTTATGTCATTTTGACAAATTGAGCCAGTTTTAATGGTAGCACATGAGTTGAGCTGGAATATTTTTCGTTTCCCGCCAACATTTTTGCAACCAAAATAAGGTTTTGGATTTGAAATAACATATTTTGCTACCAAAATTTGATAGCAGAAACTTATATTCTGTTACCAAATTTTGGTAGCAAAATACAATATTTTGTTACCAAACAATTTTTGGTAACAGATGACATTAGGGGGAACTTTTTGCTACCAAAATGTGTTTGGTAGCAAAATGTACGATTGCGCTACCAAAATTTTGGTAGCGGAAATATATAATTTGCTACCAAAATTTCATTTGGTAGCAAATAACACTACCTGGGAAAAATTTGGCCTACCGTCAAATTTTTTTGCTACCAAATAATTTTGGTAGCAAAATATTACAATTTGATACCAAATTTTGGTAGCAAATGTTAGCATTTTGTTACCAAATAGTGTTTTGGTAGCAAAATGTTATCGGCGGGAACTAAAATTCGATTCCCGCCCTGCCATCTGTTACCAAAAATATTTGGTAGCGGATTATGTCGTTTTTGCTACCAAAATTGGTAACAGAATGTCTACACCTTTCAGCCACCAAAATTTGGTAACAGAAACTCTATTTTCTGCTACCAAATTTTTTTTGGTAACAAAAACTTTGGTATCTTAAAATCACATTTTTTGTAGTGCTATTCTTTACGAGTCTTAAAATGACGTGGATATAATCGATAAAAGGCGCTTAGAAACTTGTACCTGGTGTTTCCCTTCAACATTTTTGCACCAGAAAGAATAAAAGTCCACTCTCTCCACCAACAGCAGTCGAGCTATTAGACATATTTAGGGTTTGTTTGGTTTGTTAGTTTGAGTTGAAATATTTTAGTTGTAATAGTAAAATTTTTTAAATTTTCAGAAAAGACAAAAAATTTTTTAAGAAGAAGACAAAAACTTTTTGAGAAAAAGACCAAAAAAAGTACAGTTTGAGTTAAAATGAGATGATGAGGTAAACATGCCCTTAATAATGCCAGACAGAAAGACGTGAATATTATTACTACGGAAAAAAAAAAAAAGATTCACAGATTGTGTTGTATTGTCGTTTTGGACATTTTTTTTTGGGGTTGATAACTCTATTTTATAGAGTTATTTAAACATTATTAGGTATATATTTTTGCTATAATCTTAGTAATTTATATCAATTTTTCTCTAAATTTATTATGTTGTCCAAAGTATTTGAGTTAATTACGTTAACAAGGTATAAAGTAGCAATTTTGAGCTAAAATGTGATAAAAAAGATTTAAAATAGCAAAAGAAAATTCGGAGCCACGTTAACCACTCGCGCAAGTATCCACGTGCAATCATTCACCCGTTTTGGCTTTCAGTTTTGTGAGGAGGAGGCCCAGATTGGCGAGTACATCTCACTCGCCTTGTTCAAAGCATCTCAGTATGCGTGTCAGTAACCAAGGGCATTGTCGGATCTAGTGCTTCGCGTTCCATAGCTTTGCATGTGTCTACAAGCTCCAGCCAGTCCCAGCTCGCCACGCATCCCAGCTCTAGGCTACTCCCAGCCGATTCATGCCACTTATCTTTGTAGGCCCCTAGGGTGATTCGCGTCAGCCTTTGCTGTAGCAAAAGAAAAAGAAAAGAAATAAAAATTAAAAAAAGGAGAAATTGAAAGAGGCAGCGGTTTGGAGGTTATAAAAAGGAGTCTTGGGCTCTGTGCTGAGGGTCTTTGGTTGTGGGAGAAGCCCGAAACCATGTAAAAAAAGAGAAAAAAAAATATTTTAGGTCTCAGTATTGAGTTTTTTACGAAATTAGAGAGAGATTATCTTGAATTATTAAAAAGAGAGGAAAAAGAAAATTTAGAAAAATATATTGAAGTTTTCTTGTTTTATTTTCTTATCTTTTTATTTTTGTAATTTAAAAATGATTGTACCGTTATTTTGTAGATTTTTATTTTTATTTATGAAATAATTTTCTTTTCTAAGGATACGATCTAGTTGGATTATAATTGTTTGAGTTTTTCTATTTTTAAATTGATTGATATTCTATTCCAGTTTTATATTGAGTAATTTAATTTGTACTTAATGCTTGTGAATTTTTAACCAACATTTGCATGATTTGATATTTGATTTAAGATTGAGGAGTGATAATTGAATAAGCCCTTATTTAACATACTATGAGATTGTCATATGCTAGAATAGTTATGAAACTTGTGCAGTATCATGAATTTCTGATTTTTAATGAATTGCAATAAATTTTTTGAGACCGAAAGGTGATCAGACTTATTTGTTAATGCTTGAGAAAGATTACTGAAAATATTAGAGAGATTCGTTAGCAATATAGGATATAGACGTTGATTAATTAAATTAGAAGATTTGAATATAATTAATATGGTGAAATCAGAAATCCTAAATTTTTATTTAAAAATCTCTTTTTGGTTATTTAAATAAAATTAGAGTTAATATAATGACAATAATTAATAACGTCAATTCTTGTAAGGACAATATTTTACTTATTACTTTTATTACGATAATTTGCATTTGCAATTTTCCGCAACATGGGTTTCCTTGGTCGGCGTTGTGATCTGTTGTTCGCCAGAGGCCCAAAAGTTTGTCCTCTCAAAGTTTATTGTCGTTTTTAGATTTTGTCTTTTCCGAATAGGCGAATATATTATCCTTCTATTTTTATTGTCGTTTGTCTTGCGCAAATTTATTACTTGGAAGTTTTTTTGCCTTTTAAATTTTAAATATGTTTGGGTTTTGGTTTTTTTTTTTTTTGTTGGTATTGTCCTTGTCGTTTTTTGTCTGCTAGGTTTTGGAAATTTGAATGTTTTACTGCCGTTTTGTCTTTTTTTGTCGTTTCCTTATTTATTTTTGTTTTAGGAGTTCTTGGTTCTATCGTCGTTGTCGTTTGTTGTTTTGCCAGAGTTTTTGTCGTTTGCATGTTTGTTAAATTTTAGATGGGAAGAAATTAAAAAATTTAAGATGCTTGCACTGGCCAAAGGTGGCTTCACCCGAATTATAAATCCAGGGTATACGTTTGTTTCCAAAAAAAAAAAAAAAAAGGGAATATTTGGGTAAATGATATTTTTAAGTATTTTTTAATTGAATGTCATAAATTTGGTTAAATTAAAAAAATAATCATTTAAAAAAGGTCAAACAGTAGTGATTGATCACTTAATAATGATAACTTACTGATATCAATATGTATTTTTATCAATCACTAATTGACCGATTAGATCAATCAATATTTTAATGACCACTAGTCATTTTTTTAAGTAAAAAAAATGTTCAACCATTTTAAAAAAAAATTATCCAATCTAACTGTCAACCAAACTTTTCAAAATAAATGATCAATCCAAAGAAAAAAAAATGATAATGGTCATAACAATAAAACTTAAATTATTGAACACAACATGATTGTTTCCGATAAGTATAAACTTCATGAGTTATAAGCAAATTGATTTATTTTCTTTGCGCTCTTTTAAAAAACGAATAAAATGAAAAAAAAAAAAAAAAAAAAACACTTGATCAATAATAATTCGCAATAACATCATTCGAAATCAAAAAAAAAAATTTTCTAATGAGCTTGCTTGGACAGCAAAAACTCTCTAGATATGAATATATATTATGCTTACATGTGCGTGTAATTGTAATTAAGAACATTTAAAGTCGATTACAGTAACAGAACTAAGAGTTTTTATGAGTAGGGATTAATAATTAAAACAAAAAGTCGATGGGGTTATAAGATCGAATTTAATTTTGATTGAGGCTATGTGAATATAAATATGCATGCATATATATATATATATATGTATATATTTTAAAAAATACAAGCTATTTGGGGCTTGAGTCCCCATTAACCTTAATTGGCTCTGTATTGCTTTCATCTACATACTACATAAGAGAGAGTGTTAAATTTCTTGTATTTTATCTTTTAAGAAGTTGTGAAAGTAAGCTCCGTTTAGATTATATATTCAAATTCAATATTCAAATTATTTGTATGGTATTTTCTTTATAAAAATTTGAATTTATTGTTGAAACTTACTTTTCAAATCTATTATCCAAACAAATCATAATATATATATATTGACATGCATGATGTGGCATCAATACATGTTGCATATTATAAGAGCTTAGACACATCATACCTTTATTTGCCAGGGGATTTGGGTTCACAATGCTATCTAAATTTGCCTAAATGGGTAAGTTTATTATGGTTTACAGAGCGCCAAACCAAGAACAAATTCCAATTTGATGGGCTCGATAAAAATGTTCAAGGCATGTTAACTACACAATATATAGATGGTGAGTGGATTAGCAGAGAAATCGATGTGAAACTTATATCTAATTTTCTAAAACGTGAAATCGAAGGTTTATGAATTGAAATATGTGATTTGTTTCGTAGAGACTTTGGGTTCATAATAGTGTTTAGTGTATAAATTGACTAACTAGGTTATACAGATTAAAATAGATAGCTAGTTGATCAAAAATGACAATTGCGAGTAGTATTACAAACTATCTTATAGTGATTGGAAGGGCATGGAATATTGAGATAAATTAAGTTACATCGTTACAAAGTTTCCAAATTTTTGTATGTAGTGACATCAATAAATTCGTTGGGAGAGCTGGTCATTTGAGTTCACATTGGCTTAATCTTGACTGATTATATACATAATCTGAGACATACCAAAAAAAAAAAAAAAAAAAAAAGGGTTTAATTTCGGCTTTCTTCATGTATAACTCGGAAAGGGTCTTTTGTGTTTCTTGGCTCACGAGTCCTGATAAGGGATTTTTCGGTCTTTTCCAGTGGTTCATACGTTGTTTTACTTCTTTGCATATCTAAATCAAAATAATATTAGTTTTGTATCTTTATATAGTTCCAATACTACTACATATGAAATTAGGTTACCATATAATTAGTACGAAGGACCATGATGACCACAAATTCGTATGTTTCTATGATCACTATACTACACACACACACAGAGAATATATATATATATATATATATATTGAAGAATTGAATAACAAATTGCAATGGTAAGTGAAATAAGAGTGTTACACCCACAAGGGTGGATGAGCTGGCAAGGGTGGATACCTTTGCTAGCTTCTCCCTTTGATTCCTGTGACCTCCTTTAGGTCTCGCTCTAACTTAGACTGTTGAAGCATGGTCTGGTGATGATTGGGTGGATCTCGGATAGTTAACTGAGAAAAAATTATTATAAATAACACGTCTCCCTACCACACATAGGGAAATGGGTTCCTGTTTGTAAGACTGAAAACCTAAAAATGATGGGATCCTCCCCGATTCTTTCTTAATTCACCGAAAATAAAATAAGAGGATTGATAGGGGCTCTGGGAGCTCCGATATCCCAAGACATAGTAAGGGGGACCATTGGCCACCACCATGTTGTGCCTTGCGATGCTGGGGGTTTCAGAATCTCTCAAACTTTTTTAGTGCAGTAAAGGCATTACAGGTTAAAGTAACATCACTATAGAATAGTGATGGTTTGGACTTTGGAATGGTTCATAGTGATGAACTTGTATAATATTACATATTTAATGTAAACAGCATATATATATATATATATATATGTATATATGTGTATGTACTAGGCAAAGAATTGGGGAACGAGTTTGGAAACAAGTGTCTTGAAACCTCCTTCGGTGGGATGGATAGAGTCCCAAAACACATAAGCAGACGTATTCGTACAAGTTGTTGAAGTCAACTTGTTACAAAGAATCGCCGTCTCTAGGGCTCCAGTACCACAACACCCTTTGTCTGATATTTCAAAGCCTGCATTAATTGCAAATAAGATGTAATTAATTTAACAGAAAGACCAATTATTATATACCAATCCTACGTGCTAGTCTTCAATGGTATCTTTATTTATTTATTTATTTATTTTTAAATTTGGAATAATAGTGAATTTGAACTCTACACCTTATGGTGAAATCAGGTGCGGAATATAACCACATATCTTTTTGAAGAAGCATATAATTTTATAGAATTTTGTATGTACAAATAACTTTTTGTATGGTCATGATTAACATGCTTTGTATGTATGTATAGGGGCGGAGCTAGAAATCTATTTCAGTGGAGGCGCATATTAAATTTTTTTATTTTTTTTTTCAAGATAAAACAAATTTTGAAGGAACTATGTGAGAATTTTTAATTTTAATGGAGCATAGTAGTAAAAGTATAAACATTTTTTTTTATAAAATAATTTTAGTGGGAATTATACGAGACCTTTTTATTTTTAATGGGGATAGAAGAAGGACTATATGAGAATTTTTTAATTTCAGTAAGGGTAAACTATAAAAACTATAAAACTTTTAGGGTAAAAATAAAATAACAAAGAATTTCAGTTATGAGTAATTATTAATGAAACTAACCGTATTTTTCAGGTTGTAGGATGATATCCAGGAGAGGGCTGTATAGATCAACATAAACCATAGTGGACTGAGGAATTTCCCGGGACAGAGAAGATAACCGAGAAGATAGCTTGGTGTTGAACAACTGAACTGCTTGGTTATAGTCATCTGCACATCCTCTCTTAATCCCTCCTCCAATAGTTCTTGACAATGGGAGACATCCCACTGGCGACGTATTTAGCACCGCGAATTTTCGTGCCCCTAATTTGTATAAATCCTACCCAATTTTTCCGTTAATTAATGGAAAATTAGATGAAAAATAAAAGGAAAAATAGGGAATGATTACAGAGTTGGGAGAAAATTGATCATACATACCCTGAAGAAAGCAGAAGCCCAGGTAGCCAAAAGATCAGTGTAGGTTGGAACGTCATATTGCAACTTTCTAAGCCCAGTTGCAAAGTAGCTGAACAAGATGTCATTGTTACCACTTGAGATTAGAAAAAGGCTGTTGGCGATGATGGTTTCTGATCTTTCTTTTCCAACAACTGCCTTCAACTTTACCTTGTATTCTCTGAAGAATTCTACTTGATCTGATAGCGGGATTACTTGCTGAGCGTATTGAGTAACATGATCATGCATTAAAACATTATTAGTGAAGATTAAAATCTCAAAATATCTACAAAACTTATGCCGAATTCAAATGTCTTAAAATTAAGACCAATCGATTTGATTTGACAAAATTAGTCCTTCTGTTAATTGATCGTTAAAAAAAAAAAAAAAAGACAAAAAACAAAATTGACACCTCAATCATCCATGATGGGTAATTGGGTAGTTGAATTTTTGAAGTGAGTTACAATCAATACCCTTAGAATCCTATTTATGAGACATCATATCGTATATGTGGGGGGAAAACCGGGTGAAATATACTAATTAAGGACAAAGCAACACCATGCCATATACTCAATACCAAAAATATGCATATATATATATATATATATACATATATACGTGCGTGTATATGTTATGATCTACCAGGCCATATACTTTTCAATAAATTAACCTATCGTGAAAGCTACTAAAAAGTGTACTTTTAATTACTCTCATATGCATGGGCGACGCCCAGACTTTAATGACGATGCATAAGAAAGATCCCACACCACAAATATAATGGAATCAGTTTTGGGACATTTAAAATGGACTAAAACGAAGTTGGTAGATAGAAAGTTTGGGACCATTTTTGGTTAATCCCAAGAAGGTAAGAAATTAATTTCGGACGGAATGAAAATATTTATTAAACGTTATGATACTACGTAAGATCTCGAGAAATTTAATTACATGTAAAAAGTAATTGCATTTCCTTACGTTTATTTTAGCTGATAAAGTATCATATCCGGAGCCTCCTGAGGCAAAACACAGGCCAGTTCGCAGGTCTTTACTTTGCAGATTTTTGTCATGGTACGAAGGCAGAAGTTCTTTAACTCCCAAGGCTCCAGCTGCCAAGATAATATATAAACGCTAGATTAATTATTTCCAAGATAATAATTAGAAAAAATAATATTATTTGCTTAATTAGATTTTATATATAATATTTATTTTCTTTTTTAGAGATACTTGTATATATATTTCTATTGTATGCCTGTTGAAGTAAAAGTTTACATGTGTAAAACTAAATTCGTACTTCTTTTTGAGCTGGTAATTACTTAATTAACTAATTAATTATTTGCGAGTCCAGATTTGTCATCTTGTTAATAGAATTAAAGGTGGTGCTGAGCACCACTGCAAACTATATCCAACTTTTTGTATTTAGACTTCCATTTGGATAAAGAACTTACTAAGACAAC
Organism: Ficus microcarpa; assembly: GCA_025413485.1. Classification (NCBI taxonomy): domain Eukaryota; kingdom Viridiplantae; phylum Streptophyta; class Magnoliopsida; order Rosales; family Moraceae; genus Ficus; species Ficus microcarpa. The sequence continues at coordinate 32,336,350 of CM046377.1, forward strand.
AAAAAGGAGATTAAAAAGCTTTAAGAACAAGGAAAAAATTGAGGAAATTAAGCTCAAACATGAGTTCTAAATCTGTCTCAACAAAATAAATTTTTAACTCCATCACCATAATCAGTAGTCATCCTTAAAATCTAGTCCCCGTGATAATGAATTATATCGTTTACCTATTAAGTCGGAGATAACTTTTCCATTGCAAAATCTCCCTGTTGGTTTCCTTCCGACGAAATCTCTTCCATAAGGAGGGAAATTGCACTTGGTTACGGAGATGAGGTGGTTGTTGTTGCCGGTGTCAAGGAATGAGTCTCCAAACGCTTGTACAGCCAAAATACTCTCATTTCTTTGAAGCTTATTTGTTGCGGATTTTGCAGTTGTAGCACTGCAGATCAATAAAAATAAATATGTCAAGCAATAACTAAGCCAAAAGCGAGACTGCATTTTCTGATCAAGTGTTTCAGTTGATAATAATAATAATTAGCCTCCCTCTCTCGGTTGTACACTTATCGTACACATATATACATGATTATTGTTACATATATATATATATATATATTAGCATGGCCACGTCATATTATCACATCTTTAGACGTTAGGTGATTTGTCATTATTGTCACCATTACCAATAATTCACTCCCCCACATGGATCTAGAAGGGCGGCCAAATGGTTAAGAAATGTATCATTCTTCTTCGTTGTCATGTCGTAGCTTTCGTGGTCATATACTTACTCCTAAGTCCGCACGTTTTGACATATCATTTTGAATTGAAATTTTAGATTTATATTGAGAATATAAAATACATAGGCGTTTGAGGGAAAGAAAAATATAAGTGTGGTACGATTTAAAATAAAAAATAAAAAACGAATCTGTATTTGAAATGAATTAAAATTTTTAGAATAAAAAATGGTGCCAAACACAATTATTAACTTTGATATTTCCGTACCAAGCAGAGACGAAGATTAGAATATAAAGGGATATACATCTAAAAGCAATATTTAAATATTCTTTTTTAAAATCCAAGGTTGAATTGATACAAGATGGATTACTGCTTAATTTTCCAAGATTAATGGAACGTATCTATGATAATATATGGATTTTATAGCGCCGGTTTTGTTCACCAATATATACACGTATACATACATACATAAAAAAATGATAATAATTAATAACAATAATAATTAATTGTATGGTTTTAATTTTGTAATTAATGGAGTTATCATGATCTACATGCCATTCCTGGGTTTAACTTTATTAATGCTTTTAATAACAATTCAGTTATCGTTCTTCTGGCAAGAATGTGAAAAAGAGAGAAGATGTGGACGCTACATATATGTAACGAGTGCAGGTGTTGTATGGGAAATATAGACATATATATATATACACACACATATATAATCATATATCGTGGCTATGAGAATGACCACATAAACCCACATTAATAGGAAAGAAGTCTTCGTTTAAAGGGTCCAAAATTTTAAATCCACTACTTTTTGTTCCGGTATTTTCTTTTATGAAAATTTAAGTTGGAATCGAACTTTTGAGTAGTTGAACTATAATCAAACAAGCTACAGATTTAACAGCAACTGCATTTAGAACTGTACAGTTGATCAGAGAATTTCTTAATTATGATCATGATTGGATGTTTTAAATTATATGCATGTCTATATATTTTATATATGTATATATAGAGACAGCGAATTGACAACTTGGTGGTTGAGTTTTGATAAAAGGACACACACATAAAAATGTATGCTTCAGAAAGTCAAGTATTTATTTCCAACATTGTGAGTTTTTCTCACAATTAATGCCACTTAAAATCAGTAGTACTGACGAAAGAAAAATCTACCATGCATGCACCAGTTAACTTGTACTACTAGGCCTAGCGATAGCAACTGCTACTAGAAAAATCTACTCTCTATCTCTCTCTCTCTCTCTCTCTTTTCGCTCTCGAAGAAAAATCTACTTATCTATGTTGCCATGCACTAGTAAAGCCATGCACATGTCCAGATATGTTTTGACTTGGTGATGGTTCTTAGATCATCTCCTATATATATATACATATATGTTTATATTATTATAATGTCATATATATATCTATTTTTGTTATTGTTATTTGTTTTGAAACTTGTATAAATAAATTTTAATATGATAATAATCAAATGTTTGGCATTGATTATATGTTATAGTAAATTTGTCATCAAATTTAACATAAGGTAAATTTGATATTAAATAAAGTATTCCACTGAAGTTTACTTTTTCTATATATATACATGTATCCAAATATCAAAATTTATCATTGACACATCAATTTAGTATTGAATTGAAAATGTTCTTAGAATAAATATCCATGCATATACATAAATACAGACATATATATATATATATATTATTTTCAATTCAAAAAGGATCATTAAAAAGGAGTTTATAAGGGACATCCAACCGAACAAAAAAGTTAAAAGAGAAGAAAGTTTATTAATTACTGCAATATAAGCGGTACTTCTAGTAACAGTCGGCGTGAAAACTCATTGGGTAATTCACATTCTCCAGTCAATGATCCACAAGAAATAAGTTGCATTCTAATTTCACAATCTGAAGATATTAACTTGGAAGTTTAATGTTATTGATCCTTCCAATGCAGTTACAGTTTTTCATCTTACAACTCTTTATGAGAAGAATGTAAGAAGACAATCTTGAACAGATATAAAAGATGATGGAGATTCAAATACTCCTAAAAATTGAAGTCTTAAAGTAAACAATGCTATGATCAACATTCACATACTTGCTCAGAAAGCGGTACATGGAGATTGCAGCTTCTGGTTCTTAGGATAAAGTTTCTATAGTAATTTTTCAGAAAAGGCAAAAATTTTTTTTAGAAAAGATAAAAAACTTTTTCAGAAAAAGACAAAAATCATGATGAAAAAAGTACAGTTTAACTTCAACTAAACTTATTCACCAAACACCCCCTTAAGATAAATTGGCGGAGCTTGATATTTTAGGGGGAAAGAAAAAAAAAATTGAAAAAGGAACACGAAAAGGAGTCCAAGAAGAACTTGCCATCTTATTAATTTAGGATTCGGAAATTAAAGGTTTTAAAATGAGAAAACAGTAATGTTTCCTTCTCATTGGTCCCTCCCTACCTCCCTCCCTTTTATATGCTTTATTAAGTTGTTTTTTGTTTTTGCTTTCTGAATTTGTCGGTTCTTTATTTTTCCTTTTTTTAAAATAAAGTTTTTGCTTATTAAAAAGAATAATGAATGACCATAGCATATAGCTCATATCATTTAGTAGATTAGTGCAATATTAATTACAATATCACTACTAGTTATGATTAATTACCACTCGTTTTTAAAAAAAAATAAAAAGGTTATTTTCAGATCTACACATTTAGGTGCTCCTAAATTTTAAAGAAGGCCCACGCAGATAGCTATCGATTTGAGGCACCGACAGCGAGAATTGCCGTGTTTCACACGACAAATACGAGCCCACTTGTCTTGTAAAATCAAATCAGTAAGACCATTTTTGATATAGTTGTTTATTTTAATGTTATATTACTATAAAAAAGTGTAAAAAATAATGTTATATTATTTTGTACTTCAATGTATAATTTTATTTTTATTATTATTTCTACTTTGTCATTAGTATTATGCTTTGAAACTTTTTAAAAGTGAATTCTTAGTTATAAAAAATTAAAAAATAAAATATTAATGTGATAATTACGTTGAAATGTTTAACCTATGATAAATTTATTATTATGGATAATATTTTAATAGAGAGCATTTTTTCCATCGAAATGTCAAAATTTAATATTCGCACAATCTGACAGTATAACTAGTATTCTGTTGATTAAATGCTGGGAAGGACAAAATTAATGAGCATGGTATATACTTCGTATTGAATCCGATATAAATATATATATATATATATATACATGATAAGTAACTTTACATTAACTCCTTTATTCCAAAAAATCTTCAACTCTAAGAACAAGATATAATATGACATGAAAGAAGGTAAACTACCAATTTCATGACTTGATAATTGCGAAAGACTATACATGGATGTATAATCATTACGGAAAGAAGATTAAGGATCCTATACTCTTCAGACTCAAAGTGAAGAGTTTTAAGATGCAGAAATCTATTGTTTATAAATTAGGGTCTGATTTATTTTATGTTTGTTATCTTTATTTTGCGTAAGCCTTCGACTTAGGTTTCTGTTTTTCATTTTAACTTTTGTTATCTTTTGTGTGTGTGTGTATACTATATAAATTAAGAAACGTGAAATTGGAATCTACTGCCAATTTTATGAGAAAATTGTGAGAATAGCCCTTTGACTGCAAGTGTTTAGAATTTTTGCCATACTAATTAATTACTAGTTAAGATTTTGTCATGTTGATCTTGACATTGTAAAATGACAAAAATCCTAAAACAATTATAGATGAGGCAATAATTCAGAAATGTGCTCTTTTTCGGGATATTCCTTCAAAAACTATAATTTTATTGAAATACATTAATATTTGTTATGTTCTCTGAGCCTGCCGTCTGGCTTTATTACTTGCACTCCATAATTAATCAGGGGCATAATGGCCCAAACAATATTGGAGGAGGGAAACGAATGAGAATGACCAGCTCTATGTATATTATCTGTTTGGATGAATATTGGCAGAGATCCTGAATGGGATATGACTAGGCAAAAACAATTAGGCATGGAATCAAGAGTCACGGACCCTTTACTTGATTATCGGCCTGTTAATTTGTAATTTTTTTTTTCTTTTGTTGAGATCAAATGTGTTATGCTTAATATGTTATTTTAATATACATAACTTCAAGCATTGCAAATGTCATGAATTGAAATTAATCTGTCGTTTTCAAAGTCTTACATGTAAGTGCCTATTTTCTTTTTTCTTTCTTTTTTATACTAAAAATAATTTAGATAAATACAAATTTTTGAGTACCCCGCCGGATGACCCACGTCATCAATATTAATTTTAACAAATTAACGGGAGGATAGTTTTTTTTTTTTTTTTTTTTTTTCACGGGATAAGTTGGAGAGAAGACTACCCATCATTTGCCCGACCCATTACCATCCTTAACCATATGTGTCTGTGAAAAATATACCGTGCCAAACCTTAGTTGGTTGGAATGATAGACGGAGTAGTTTGACACCTTTAGCCAGAGGAGCAAAGGGATGCAGAGCTGAATAGCTTTCGTTTCTTTTCTTTTTCTTTCTTTCTGTCTTTCTTTTTTAAAGCTTGGAGAAGTAAATAGCAGGTTTTAAAATGTTAAAAATAAATAGTATATTTGTAGTAAACCTGCTAAATACTTTCAAAAATTTTTAAAAAATCGCCTGTATATAATATAGTTTCTAGAGGTACAAACTACTACACTTTAGAGAACTTGGATGTCAAAGTTAATGAGATTGTGAATATAATCTAGTGGTAATATAATATTTAATTTATTAAAAAGTATAGAGTTTAAATTCTTTTTTCCCAATTTCAATATATATGCATGTATCAAAGTTAATTCTTCAAAATCAGACCCAAAAACAACTTAGGCATTTCTTAGTATGGAAATTATACTAAATAATACTTTTACTGCTACTATGATTATTATACTTATAGTTACAGTCTTTTTTTTTTTGGGCAGAATCAGCCATTTGGTTGTTGACTGTTCAAAATCAGACCCACAAACAACTTAGGCATTTATCATTACGGAAATGATAGTAAATAGTACTTTTACTGCTACTATTATTATTATACTTGTAATTACAGTCGTTTTTTTTTTTTTTTGGCAGCATCAGCCATTTGGTTGGTTTCTAGATCCTCGCTTCTTATTTGGGGTTGTTTAACCAAACTAAGAATAGAAATTAAATAAAAAAATAATAATAGTAACAAAAGTCGAGAAGTAGGGAACAGAAATATGTTTAACGTAGATGTGTTTTCATGGACTAAGAATAATGAATTCATTAGTGAGAACACTATGAATAGATTTCAATATAAATACAAGTTACAAGTATATAGAATATGGTAAGTTATATGATATTTACAATCTACTGAAAGAGGAGATTATTATAAATTACAATATTACAAATAAATCAAAAGTTCCTAATACTACATACAAAATAGCAACTTTCTCTAATACTAATACTACATTTCCTAATATGCCTCCGTAAGATGGAGCTCCGATGGAAGGTCTAATCTTGAACTATAATATAAGAAACTTGAATAAATATTTTTTCCCTTTTTTTTTTTTTTTGTAATTTTCTCTTTTTTAATTTTTTTTTTACTTCTAGAAAAATAAAAATAAAAGAAGTCGAGGCGCAAGGCGTAAAGAAAGGACGACAAGTATTGAGAGCAGGAAAAAGGGCGTTTGGGCGCAATTTGACGGCAATCGTCAGAAAAGGAGGGAGAAACTACGGGCATTGGGTGCATAGAGAAAGGGTGCATGGACGCCTGAACGTCAATAGTCAAGAGAGAAAGGGGGCATAGGCACTAGGACAAAATTGTCAAGAGCTGGATGTAATAGTGTCGGGATCAAAGGATTGGTGACTGTTTGAGTTTAATCACAATGATAAAATATTAAATAAAATAAATAAAACATAAGAGATACTGATATTTTTTTTTTTTTGGAAGAAATTCATTTATTTATTATTTATTATTTTTTGGCGTTGGGGATAGACTTGAATTTTTTTTTTCTTTTTTTCTTTTGTGGTAGATAGAAACGTGAAGCAAAGAAGTTGGAGAGTGAGATGTATATGGGACTATCCCCCATTGCAGCACCCTTTATCTACTATTTCGAAGCCAACCATCTTAGAAAAAAAATAATAATAAATTAAAAACATGTGATCAATAAAAATAATAATAATAATTATTAATAATATTACACGGCGCACTTCATGCCTTAAGGCAAGCTATAACCAAAGTCAATGGCAATCAAAATTGTCAAGGAAGAGAAAAAGATGATAAAAAAGAAAAAAAAAAAAAAAAAAACTTGTATGTAAAGCGAATGACTCACCAAATTTACTAAGACAGGGTTGTAAATATCAATAAAAACAAAATCGGAATCACGAAGTTGGTGGTTAATTAAGGGAGGCTATCTCAGATGAGAGCTTGGCATTGAACATTTGAACTGCTTGGTTGATCTTGCCCGCACATTTTCTGTCTAAACCTCCTCCTAAAGTCCTTGCGAAAGGCAGACATCCCAGTGGTGCTACATTGAAGACGGTAACTTTTCTGGCTCCCAGTTTGTATAAATCCTTCAATAAGGAATTTTTTTTTCATGCAGAACAGATAAATTATTTAAAATAATAAACAATTTTTCTTGAACTTTTTTATATTAAAAATTCAATATTAAGAAAATTATATTACCTTCAAGAAAGCAGAAGCCCAGCGAAGCAATAAATCAGTGTAGGAAGGAACGTCATAGTGAAATTTCCGAAGCTGAGTTGCAAAGTAGCTGAACAAGATGTCATTGTGACCACTAGACAATATGAAAAGGCTTCTGGCTATGATTGTTCTTGATCTTTCTTCTCCAACTTCTCCATCCAGTTTTCTTTTATACTCTTCGAAGAATTGTAATTGATCTAATACTGAGTAAACTTGCTGAAGCCATTAAACATCCAATCTAATATATATATATATATATATATATATATTAGAATTATTAACAATATAAATAATGTGTCACATGACAGTTTTGCGTACGTAATTGTGTGTGTATAAACATAGATAGTGTGTATATATATGTATAGAAGAAGAAGAGCAAAAATAATAAAATGATTACATACTAGTAATTCAAATGTCAGAGGATCATATCCGGAACCACCTGAAGCAAAGCTTAGGCCTGTTTGGAGATCTTTACTTTGCAGATTCGGGTCATGGTATGATGGCATTTCTTCTTTGATTCCCAAGGCTTCAGCTAATTAAAAGAAAAAAAAAAAAAGCCACATTTGCTGATAAATTAAATCAAAATACTTTTTGGTGTCTTTTTCACAAGAATATTCACAAGAAAATAAAAGAAGATCATCTTCGATTCATGCTTGTTTTCAACGAAAACATTCATTCAAAGAGCATTTACCGATGAAGTCAGAGATGATTTTGCCGTTGCAAAACCTTCCGGTAGGCTTTCCTCCCTGAAGTCTCGTCCATAAGGAGGGAGATTGCACTTAGAGATGGTTTTGAGGTTGTTGTTTTTGCCAGTTTCGAGGACCGAGTCCCCAAAAGCGTGGATCGCCATGAATGTCTCATTTTGATGGAGCAGCGCCTTGAACGCAGCTTCAATGGTACAGGTTGATAAGACTAGGAATATTGTCATCGAAAAACTGCTGTAACAGAGAAAAGGGGTTATAACGTTAGTAGTTCGACCATACATAGAAGAATACTGCATTTTTCCCGGGTGTTTTTCTTCGAGTTTGATCACCTCTTCCCCAGTACGCACGTGAGTACTCATTACATTTTGAACCAAACTTAAATGCTTTGTGGTAGTTGCTACAACAAACAGTGCTATTAGCGACGACGAAGTGTCATCGCCAATAAGGGAATTATGTCATCACAAATAATTCTTATGCAACAACACGTCGTAAGTAAGTCGTCGCTAAAATCTGGTTGCAAAAGCTTTATTAACGATGACAATGTGCCGTTGCATATACAATTACGACGACAATCATCATTAAAAAGGTTGTCACAATTAAAATGGCCAATTTTGTCAAAAAATGACGTGGCACAAAATTAATATCTCGTCATTAGCTAATGTGTCAAAGAGTATTTGCGACAACAAATTTTAAACTTATCATCACAAATGCTGCTTATCTCTTTTGTTTTCGTACGACATTATGTTGTGTCGTCGCAAATGTGTAAATAATTGTTTTTTAAAATTTTTAAATATTATAATATAATAAAAAAATAAAATATCAATGGGAAATAAAATGCAAATTAATTTTAGTATCAATATTGCAAATGAAATTAACAATTAAAAATTATCCATGATAAAATATAAATTTCATAAGTACAATGTTAGATTTGTCTTAATAGTTAAACAAGATAATTAAAAAATCAAACATCCAATAGCCTAAATTTACAGCCTCGTTGTCATCGTCAGTGACATTATTGTTGGCCTGTGGGGGCGGGAGATTCATCAAGGGGCCTGGAGTAGGGGTGACAATTCATGTTACGTGTCGGGTTTGTGTCGTGTTAGAGCTGTGTTGATTTTTTTTCCCCAACCCGAACACGACCCGTAACACGAAAATTGACACAATCCGTAATATGACTACGACACGGACCTGTAATGGGTTGATACGACATGAACCGAATTTGACATGCAACACGAAATTGACACTTATTTCGGGTCATGTTCAGGTCAGACCTGAAATTGATACGAAATTGACCCACATAAAAAATATGGGTTGTGTCTAAGTTTGACGGTTCTAACCCGAACACAATCCATTTTTTCCCATGTCTAATTCAGGTGACCCGATTTAACCTGATCCCTATTTTTCTCAACCCGAACCCATGATATTCGTGTCATTTTCGAATCATGTTATCATGTCGCGACCCATATTACTGGTCCTAGCCTGGAGGGACAGGGTCATCAGGAGGAATAATAGGCCCGAATTTGAGGTTGGGTAACAACTTGGATATCGTTTGCTACATCGCCATCGGGTTCCCGTACATATTCTTGTGATTGACGTGCACGCGATTAATCCAGGATTGATACTTCGGCAGAAGTTACACTGACAACAAACACACTGACTGGGATCTCAAGGAAATCATGATTGTAGAAAGAAATCATATTAATTAACCTAATTTTGTGAGTTTTTAAATAGCACTCACAAATATAGTAAACCATTAAATAGTATTCATATTAATTAACCTTTAATTATTGATGCACGAGCATATACTTACAACTTGAGATATGACCTAAGCAATAAAAAGTGCATGAGCCCCTTCGCTAAGTGTGCCCGTGGATTTGTAAGGATCTCAACGGATAGTCCTTGTGATGAATTCTTGAGTCTGGTCTTAAGCGGTATTTAAAGAATTTGATTACTATTCATCCATTAGTTTTAATTTTAAGTGGAATAGTTACATCATAACTATATCAATTGGTATCAGAGTAGGTCTTAAGTTCAAGTTCTTGTGAGTGCCCCTTGAAGGGGGCATTTTGCCAAGTAAGGGAGAATGATGGCATAGAAGCATATTTGTATTTAGAAGGTGATTTATGTGGTTTGCGGCTTGAATGAGTACCTAGACACGTCCATTAAAGGGCGCTCAAAGATTCAAATACATCGTTCCGACATCAATTATGTACTTTGATTTTTTACCGATTTTAATTCCATTGAGTACAATCATTCAAGCAATTGTCATGTATACGATCAACATATATATATTTTTTAGCGTCGAGGCATGAAACTACTATATCTTTTTACAATCCAGGTAAATAGGTGATTGACATGGAAACTGATAACAGTTTTACATTTGCTCTACAAATTAATGCTAAGTTTAGTAAGGTGGAAATGGGAAAGGAAGGAAGTGGAGGGAGGGAGAAGTGAAGGGAAAATACAAAACTAGTTGTTTGGTAGGAAGGAAGAGAAGAAGAAAAGGAAAATTGGGTGAAAAAAAAAGTTTAGTGAGGCTCGAAACTTTATCTCAAACAATGGAGGAAAAATAAAATCCACTTTATAACTAATAAAATTACTTTTTTATCCTTACTTTTAAAGTGAAGTAACATATATAGATAAATAAAATAATAATTGTAATCTTTTTTATTTTCTCTTAATTCTTTCATAATACCAAATAACATGAAGGAAAAACAAAATTTTTCCTCTCTCTATTTTCTTTCATTTCAATTTTATTTGCCCTCTTATTTTCTTTCTTTCTTACCAAACATAGGCTAAAGGTCTTGTTGGTAGGGAAACATATATATCATAATTACTATCCAGTATTCATACAATTAATCAATAAGACCTATTTTACAATTAAACAAAAACTCTCTCAACTTGGCTCTCTCCTCTCTCTCTCCTCTCTCTCTCTCACTCATCTCACCGTCCTATAACAATTTGTAAACTGAGAAATCCTCTAGCAAATGGTTGGTGACAGGTAAGAAAGGAAATGCGCTTTTTCAACATGATTAAATCTATATGTTGCGAAGGGCTACTTTGAGTACAGCTAAATTATTAGTTGGTTTATGAAACGTCAAAGAGGGAAAGATAGAAAGCTACTAGAGATGAACTGTTTTTCGCCAGAAAATGTGAGACAGACATTGATGTGCGAGAGAGTCATGTTCTTTGTTCATCAGATGTCAGGCTCATAAAGTCGGTGGACAATAACTGTGAGGGACACTGCAAAACTAGTACTGTTCTGTTTCTCCGCAACCACCGCCAAATTATTGCAAGCTTTCTCCCAAACATTGATGTTCTTTCTTCCTTTTCTTTTTGGGAAAAAGTTCCAAAACATCCCAGAACTGATAAAATATATATATATATGAGTGTTCACTTTTTTTTTTTTTTTTTTTTAAGTAATTCGTGTTTATAGTGCAAAATGAATGATTTCGTAGCAAAAATTCCTTTTCTAATCTACGGAGTAGTAAATCGATAGGACTTGCTTCTATGAGATCTTCATTTTAATATTTATAAATGATAGCTAGTAAAAACTTGCTTGTTTGACTAAAACTGTGTCTCTCACGTACGTAATAGTGAAGTGATCACAAAGAAAACCAGTAGAATATGTAACGGAATAGACTGGATGTTACTTGACAGAAGGTATACGAAATCGGGCCCAACGATCCCTGTGCAAATGGTCCAGACTCCTGACTTTGAGGTTGTGTGACTAGCAAGATAGGGACCTAACAATAACGTTTTAAAAGAAATTGTTATGCAAGTATAGCATTACAAGTCAAGTACTTCTTTCTTGCTATCAGGGACCTTAGGGGGTGTTGGTGAATGAGTTTAGTTTAAGATTTTAAGTTCAATAGTAATTTTCAGAAAAAAAAAAAATTTAAAAAATAAAAAATAAATGAAAAAGTACAATTAGTTCAAAATAACTAATGTCCAAACAGGCCTTATTTCCAAGTGGATCAACACAGTTAATTGCTTCATTGTATATATCACTGATGTTCAGCAACCAATGCTCCCAAAACAAACGAATCAGAAGCAGGAACAAGGGAGCGAAGCTTTTTTGTTATATTAGTCTGTTTATAGTGACGAAATCATAAATTTTTCTCAGAAAAGCTAATAACTACAATAAAATATTAATTAAATTCAATAATTAGTAATTATAGTTATAAGATTAATTAAAATTTCAAATTTAAGGGGGACTTTACAATTTAATTTGGGGATTTTAGAAATCGACAACAGTTTTTTTTTTTTTTTTTTTTGGCTGGGAAGAGAGGAAGTTTAAGTGAAAAAACTAAAGATCATCATGGTTTTGTATGGGAGACTCGCGGGAGGATTAAATTTTAAGCCGACAGTTGTTTAAAACGACCGTCGTTAGATTGTTGCCAAGTTTTTCAAGAGAGCTTTTGATGACAGCGATTTAAAACAACTATCATTGTTTGATGATATCCATAAATAGCCCACTAGATTTATATATCATCGTCTTGGCCTCGTCTAGTCCATAAGAAAACTAGTTATTCAACTACATATTCTTTTTCTAAATTCCAATTTAGACTCCTCTTTTTTTTCCCCCCTTAAATTTTGGCTAACCAATATGAGAATCTGGTAAACTATAGTTCTTGTCCTCACCAAACTAAAAGGACAAGGTTTAAAAGTGGTTGTGATAGTTACTTGTGCCATTCGGGAATGAATAACTTGAGAAACTTAAGAATGTGGAAATTTTATTGATTTAAACTTGGATACATTTTAGAGATAAGTAATAATTGTAAGTGAACTAAGGAGATTGGTTTTCCATTAGAACAAATGCACAGATTTATTATATAAATTTATTGATGTATCTTGATACGATTTGCTTGACGAGGATTCTGTACGCTTTCTCCGTTGGATGGTAAGCATCCCAAAATACATAAATGCTGTCATCCGCACATGTGGGGTCCAATGGGTTACACAACAGTGCTGCCTCTATAACTCCAGTTCCACAACACCCTTTCTTCGCAATCTTGAAACCTGATCATATTCACATTAAAAAATAATAATAATAAGTTCATACATTTATAAATTGGATTGAGAAAAACAAGAAAAGGAGGAGGCAGTTCTGTGGTAGGTTAATTAAAAAAAAAAAATACTTATATCAATATACAATTGTGTAATTCTGAACTGTAAATCGCAGTAAAATAAAATGTTATAATTTTGTAAGGATAACAAAATTTTTAGAAATGAAATAAGTTTACCGTTTGCAGTTGGGTTTTGTATGAGATCAAGTAGTGGATAGTAGATATCAACATAGACAATCCTCGCATCCGGCCTGTCCTTGGCAAGGCGATCGATCTTTGCAGAGAGTTTCGAGTTGAACAACTTGGCTGCTTCGTTTTCTTTCTCATAGCAATCTCTTTCTAGGCCGCCTCCAAGAGTTCGTTGCGACGGCACGCACCCTATCGGCGGTGCACCAAGAACTGCCAATCTTCGTACCCCAACTCCGTACAATTCCTTCAAATGTAATTTACAATACTATAAACACATATATCTAGTGTTTCTTACCCATCCAAATTTTTTGTTTTCTTAACAAGGTTCTCAAATCAACTGCATTCGTGAGTAGGGGCAAAACCAAAAATATATTCTAGTAGGGGTACACACCAAAAAATTTTTAAAGATAACATAAATTTTAATGGGGACTATGTGAGAATTTTTAGTTTTAATAAGTTTACGTGAGAAATTTTAATTTTAGTGGCGGCAAAGCACGTAAATTGTAAACATATAATTAATTTTAGTATAGATTATGTGAGAATTATTTATTTTAATGGGGGCAAAATATGAATTATATGAGAACTTTTTTATTTTTTAGTAGGGGCAAATTGTGAAAATTATAAAATTTTCAGGGTAAATTTAAAAGAAAAATATTTTTCAGTGGGGGACCGCCCCCCTTAGCTCTGCCTCTGTTCGGGGTATTTAAGATTAAAATGTAGGTATAATTGTCAATGTTGACTAAGTTATATACTCTGATTTAAATCTAATGGAATACATTTTGAGTGATCAATGATATTTATTAGATTATGATGTTTACTAGTTTAAATAAAAACAAGAATAATGTTAAAGATGCTAGTGATGTTAAATACCATTCACTAACAATAAAAAATTGGTCTTATAACATATGGGACTTACTTTTTATAAATAATGATGTTTAACACCGGTGGTATTCTCAAGTATTCTGCTAGAAATATACCTGGAAGAAAATAGAAGCCTGATTGACCATAAGGTCCGTGTAAGAAGAAATGTCATAGTGCAAGGTCCTCGTTCCGCTAGTATAGTAGGTATTTGCAATATCATTGCTGCTTAACACCACGAAAACGACACCATTAGCTACGATGAAGTTTGTTCTTTCTACGCCCACAAGTTCTTTCAATCTCTCTACATATTCTTTGAATTTGTCCAATTGGTCAGATAGTGGTGGAACAACCTGCTTGGTCACAGAACAAAAGAAAATTTCAAAATTTACCATGGAAGCAAGCGCAAAAAAAAAAAAAAAAGACGTAAATTCAATAAATTTCAACTTGTTAGAGCTTTTTACGTTATGAAATTCTTACTAATATTTATGTTTTCTAATATTATTTCATCAAAATCACATTAAAATGGACATAATTGACATGACTTGATATAGATCTAAACCTCATAGGTAAAACATAGGAGGAAACCCAAGACACAATATGCATTTAGTCAAGATATCACTTTCACCCATTTTATTATGCAAATACCTAAAATATATCCTATTTTGCTTCAAAATACCACGTTTCTCCCTTATGATGTTAAAAATGCTCTAAACAAAACCTCTTGCGATGCCCCCCGTATTTGACTTGTCAAATTTTTGAAAATACCAAAATTGTCCTTTACTATTTCTATTACTTTTTTGAACTTCATTATTTATTATTTAAACTTCATTATGTGAAAAAAAAATATTTTAAAATAAAAAGTCAAATACTTAAGACAAAAATAATAATATAAAAAGCTATTTAATAAAAAAAAATAGTTATTTAATGTTTTAAATCGTATTACTATAGATTGAAAACGATAATTTTGACATCTTTTAAAATTTTAATCACAAGATTTGTCATTAATTTTACTATAGAATTCTCCTAAATTAGATTTTCAAAAGAACTATAAAATAAAAATAAAAGTTTACCGCAAGTTCTGAGGTCAAATCATCATATCCTACACCCCCAACAGCGAAGCAGACGCCTGTGAGTAGGTCCTCTGGTTGTAGGTTTGGATCCGCATATGGCGGCAAGAGATTTTTGATTCCCAACTCTTCAACTAATTTTTTTAAGAAAAGAAAAGAGAATAATTCAAATGTTAGTTTCACTGTGATAAATAATTCAATGGAGCATGATTACCATTATAGTCTAAAAATAATATCACATATAACTTTAACAAAAGATGTAAAATTTGAATATTTCACCTCAAATTCAAAATATATATATTTATATTTCAATGGAGTGCAGCTAGGAATAAAGCTTCCAACTAGTTTAATCCCCACCACCCAAGTAAAAACAAAATAATAAAAACTTCCCGTATTTAGATTAGACAAATATAATAAGATAGAAACGAGTAATGTCATATATATATATATATATATGTATATTATTAGTCTTTTTTGTGAATAATTTTTACGCACCTCTTTTTTTTTTTTTTTTTTTTTTTTGGGGGTAGGAACGACCCACTATCAAGCGTCTTTTTTATCAATTGCAAATCCCTATATAAAACAGGGACCCACTAACTATGAACCATAGTCTTGCATGATCCTATGTGTCAAAATTTTTAACTTTTTAAAAAAGTCAGTTAACCAACAGTTTGAGATAGAAATATGCAAAGAGTCTCTTCATGGAAAGAGGTTATAATTTTACTAAGGGTCTTAAGGACAGAGCAAGCCAATGAATTTAAAAAAAAAAAAAAGAAAACATCAGACTGATATAATTTAAAGACAATTATATTATTATAACATAAAAAATTAATATTAGACTAATATGATATAAAATTAAAATTAAATTAATTAAAATTTATATCATGATGATTAAAAATGAAAAATTTATATCATCAATAAATTAAAAATATATAGTTATCAAGATAATTTTCTCAAAAGGGGGGAAATGGCCGCAAGTTAGGGAGTCGGGCCCATCTTAGAGCAAAGTAAACAAAAAAATGTTGAAGTACACTGTGTGGTACACCCTCACGTATAAATAAAATATGGCTCCTATAACATATATTAATACATAAATAAGATCTATCTTTTATTAATAATAATGTTAATATTAATGATGTCCGAAAATATTTTTCTAGCGTATAGATTCTTAATTTTGTAATATATAATTCCTTGGAAAAAAAAAAAAAAAAAGGTCTGTAACGATAACTGCAGCGTGTGTTCTAGATAGAAGTTAGAACATAAAGTTACACTTTTTTAAAGCACACGTTCGATGAGTAGCTCCATTAAATTGATACCACACGTCGCAGCTTGTAATTAATTTGTGATCTCCACGTCACTACTTGATTTATTACATGTCACAATCTTTTGTGCTGGATTATAGACATAGATACGTAGGCAGATTAAGCCATATATTTTCTCTCTCTCCATAAATATCAATATTACTAAATCTACTAAAAAAATTGAAATAAAAATGAAAAAACCTAAAGTTCAGTAAGAGCATCTATGTAAAATTTTATTTTCAAAAAAGAGCAAAAATAAAAAAGAAATGTAAATTTTTAAAGTTTGTTTCAAAAAGAATAGACAAAAAGTTAGTGGGGCAATCACCCCATTCGTCATAAAAAGACTCTGTCATTGTCACGATATATATTATGAGGAAAAAAAAAATCAAAAACTATGTTGCCTCCACCATTTTTTCAAGAATGTATATCGTGGTATATATTGCCGTTTCTATGTTTTATATATAATGCCTCTATTAATCCCACCACTAGTTTATGAACTTATTGAATCAATTTAGGTCTCTAAACTCGAAAAGGTTGTGTTTAAACTCTAATTAGTGATGTGGTTGAAAACTTAGTTTTTGTGGTAATCTTTCAATTACAGATTTGAATCCAGCCCACACGTTAAATAAAAATTAAATAAAATAATTAAATAAAAGTTCATCTAAGGAGTCCTTGCATTAACTACTGTTTAAAAACCTTGCAGCGTGTATGGAACCTAAACTGAGGTTTTAAGGACTAAATTTATATTGTCATGAATACTGCTAAATAGAAATCAGTTACATGACATTTTCTTTTCAAAGTGGGGAACGTATGGCCAAGCAGTCAATAAAAAATCATAGGCACATCATTTTCAAGTGCCCCTGTATTTATGGCTGTAAACTAATAAGTCAAGTGTAAAAACGGCAATAATGGTATCAAATCAAGAGAAAAACAAGTTTGAATTATAAATGGATATGATTAAGATTTGAAGTGCCTCACGTGACAAATTAACTAATTAATTAATCAATCAAGTGTAAAGTATATGTATACATATATTTTCTTTTTCTTTTCTTTTTTTTCAAATGTCCAATGCAATAATATTTGTACCAAATATTAGGAATAATAATAATTAACCAAATTAATTAGAAATACGAGAAAGAGAATGTTGAGAATCAGCAAATTACCTAAGAGGTCGGAGGGGACCTTGCCGTTGGAGTAGCGGCCGGTCGGACGTCCGCCTTGGAAGTCACGCCCATAAGGGGGAAATTGGACCTGGCCGGAGACTTCAAGTTGTTGTTGTTGTTGCCTGTGTCCACTATTGAATCCCGAACACTATCACTGCCGGCACAGTCAGATTTCCCGGCAGCTTTGTTCTCGCTTCTGTCCTCAAACACACACTAACAATTACCAACAAAATTAACAACAAGGAGCTTTTCATGTTTGAGCTCAGAAGCAGACAGTTTTAATTGCTTGTGCTCTAACGAAATATATATATATATATATATATTAATATATTATATATCTCTGTTGTTTTCTTGAGAAGCCTTTTGTTTCTCCCAGGTCTTGGTGACCCTCCGGCTTAAATAAGTAAGAGAAGGAAACTTGTAAGATTTCTAGCTAATAAATTTTTTAAAGAGTTTCCGGTTGGTAAATTAATCGGACAACATTTATAAAACCGTACAGTCATTGCTTCATTTATTTTATTATTATTATTATTTTATTTCAAAGAAAAAGAAAGAAAGAGTCACAGTTATGTATCGACCTTCCGATCGTCATTTATTGGGCAAACTTGACAAGTGATATTTAGCTAGATTTATTAATGTAAATTTCAAAAGTAGGTACTCTCTATACCTTTCTCATTAATAGAAGAAACGTACGGGGATATGACACCATTCGATCTGCTTTTGGACCTCCAAAAATAAATTTTCTTCTTTTTTATTTTCTTTAAAAAAAAAAAAAACAAAAACAAAAAGGTAGACCCAGGGAAATTAAAAAAAAAAAAAAAAAAAAAACCGCAACACTTTTTTCCTGAATGATGTAGTAGAGTCTTGCACTTGAAGAAACATAAAATTACTTTATTTGCACATTCTACTAAATGTATATATGTTTTTCTTGTACGTATTGTTAGACCAAACGCACAAATTATACATGAAAAAGCACACATGTATAGATATATTTGAGTTGAAGCGAGTTTCATTTCACCAAAAGGGCAACTAACAAGGCACTAATACCATTCTAAAATGCATTCTTATTGGTTCCAACAGACAACCAATTTTAATTGCCCACTTGCGCCCTCTTCAACATGTTGTACACCATATAAGCCGAACAACAATTCATAATTATCCAAATATACATTTATTCAATTAATTTTAATTGAAAGTACAGATTAACTCGTACAATAATAAATCACAGCAACAACAAATTGGTAAGCCTCTTAAGGGCAAATAATTCTGTGCACTGACTAAGATCGTTTATGACAAGTGCCGCTGGAACTGAATCATTGTATTGTTCACTTGCCTCATGCCTCATGCATTGAGGTGAGGTCCCAAGGATTTTTTTTTTTTCTTTACTATTTTAAAGAACAAAACAAAGGATGCCTTTTAATTAGGATCTTTCTATTATACCATCAGTGTGAATTATTTTTAGCAATCTAATTTATGATTATCCATCTTAAAAATTTACATTGCATGACATAATAACTACTCTAGTTATATTTAGAATGTTAAAAATTTAATCCATGGTTAAAATATCAATTTTTATTGATAGTGCACAATAAAACGTCTCACTTATAACTTCTCTTTCAATTATGGAGGTTTTCTCAAAAAGCAATACTAGCTAGAGGTGCTAATGATATCTAATACCTGGTTCCCGTTCTCAAGCATTTTTCTTTCTTAAACCGGACGGAAATAAATAATTGAATCAAATACTATTTGCCATTTTCTATATATTATAAGACATGTTGGGAGCGACGTGAATGAATTGATGCGACTATAATATAAAGCAAATAGCATTTCTGGTGGGCAGTGACAATTATTGAACCGTCTAAACCAATCGCATGAAATGATATGAGTAGGGTATTAATGATTTAGAGCATATCTAATGTAATGTCCAATTCATATATGAAGTTAAATTTTGATGTTTGAATAGGAAAATCACTTTATATACGTATGCCATCAACTATAGTAAATGCTAAATTATTTGTATTTGATTGGAATTTATTAATGTCTTAGTTTGTGCATTTAATGATCACTACAATATTTTTATTGTCAAGTTTTTTAAATAGTAAAATTATACTTTTATGAGTTTTTTTTTTTTTTTTGAAAGGGACTTGTATGAGTTTTAAAACTTAATAATGATGATAAAATAGAGATCTAATTTTGAAAAATAAAATTATGTATTGGATCGTATATATTTAATAAGATAACCCATCAATTTTGCTATTCTTATATTTTTTTTTCTTTCAAAAAATATTACATTGATATTGCCATTTTTATTTGAGATTGTCTAAGGTAGCTAATAGGCTCCTAGCTAGCTTATGATAGTGAAGGGGGTTAATTTATTATGAAAGAAAATTCAGAGTACTAATGTTCTGGACCAACATAGGTTTAGGGAGGTTCTATCATAATAATGAGAAGTTTTATCATAGTAAATCTTATTTTTCTTTCATTAACACCGTTTATTTTGTGATCAAATGGCCCCAGACAGACGTCTATGCTTGTCTTACAAAAATAGGGTGCCGAACAAGAGAGCAACCTATATATATTTGTTGTGCAATAAAACATGACAGATACGCTTGTGCTCAGTAAAAGTAAAAAAGGTTAATTGTAGAAAATAGGCTTTATTTATGAGTACAACTATACAGCCAAAGAAACCCAACAGATTCTGGATGCTGAACTGAAGTCCCCTGTTAAGGATATCATTTAATTGGTTTCAGCCACAGCCACATCCCCACCTTCCCCTTCTCAAGTGGTTGGTCTTTGGAGATTTTTGGGGTCCCTCAAAGAAAGTGAGCCAAGAATGGGTTATCTTATTGGATAGATCATGTCTTTTCTTTTCTTTCTTTAACTTTATTTTTTTTATTTTTTATTTTTTAAGGAATTGCATGTTTACTTTATTGAAAAGGTACTATTTGTTTTAGTTGATAAAAAATTTCTAATTCAACTAAAGTAATTATGTGTTACACGTTATAAATTTTAACATATACATTAAACAATTCAAAAGTTAATTTAATGATCAAAACATATTGATAAGACAAAAGTACGTGCTATAAATTTTTCTTCTTTTTTCGCCTTTTCCTCCACTTTACTTGCCGTCTGTGCAAGTCTCTTCAAAGCCATTGTTTATCCAAGAAAAAAGAATAGTGTGAAAACCATATCAATAAAAATAAAATTAAAAAAATGGAAAAAAAAAAAAAATGCTGTGCATGATTTAGTTTGATCGCGGACGTTATGCTGGCGCCTGCCAGCACTAGGTGCGTGTTTTAATTTTATGAGTGACCTGCATCGATTCCTTTAAGTTCTTGAAAGTATTGCAGGGACACTTAATTAGTCAGAATATATATTTTTTTATTTCTTTATTACATTATTACATAGTTATGCATTCAATTGTTGATTCAAGTTACAAATATAGAATTTTTCTCATCATATAAAGGGACAAATGAATATTTTCCTTAATTTAGGTGTACAAATAATGAAATTTCAAATGTTTATCAGTGGCGCAACTACTCAATTATGAGCGACTACGCTACTATCTTTAGCAGTCAAATTTCACAGATAAAGTGTGTCGATCTTTTAACTTTTGCATATCTTATCAAGATCAGTGGCTAAGCTGCATACAATTCAGTGTGGCACATACTTTAAAATTTGATTTTTATGTCTCATTTTTTGTGCACCTGGAATTTTATCACTCATTTAGTAATAAAATTTAATTATAGGTGTACCGCACTTCATAAAACTTACAAGTATAAAAATATTTGAAAACTAATTATATCCAATGAACAATTACCACTCATACTTATATGTTATTGAAAAGATTTTCTTACTCCGCTGCTATAAATATTGTCCTTAAAACTAGATTAACCGACTCATTCCTCCAAAGAGAGAGAAAAAAAAAAAAAAAAACAGTTTGAAAAGTTGGCTGTAAAAATTTTGTCCAACTCTTCATCTTTAAAAATAACAATAAAGAAAATAAAAAGATGTTCATTGTTGTTTTCCTTGAGCGCTGAATTGTAAATTATTATATCAAAGAACAATCGGGGGTGAAGTAGGATTGTCGTATAGGTTTGTCAAAACCTGCAGAGAGTAGAAGTAGCTTATTTATTTATTGTTTTAAACTCCAAAGGTAGCATGATTCCAACTCTTTACTCTTAATAAAGTTATGGATAAAATTATTATTGGCTCTGTTTGCAATCATATATAACTTATTTTTATTAAATAATCAGTCCTTGTAAACGTTTTTCTATCTAAAAATTATTTCATATATATTAAATCTACATATATTCTAAAGGAAAAAATATATAATTATCTTTTTGTATTACGTGGAGGTTGAGCCAAGTAAAGCTGTAAACCAGCACTAATTCATTTGGCCTTCCGATACGGCATAGAAATTATGAGATCAACACAAGAAACGAAGGACGTGTTTCCTCCACGTAAAAATTATTATGTCCACTTGAATATATATACATACACAAACAAATACATAACAATATCCTTGCGTGAGAACTTGAAAGTGATAGGTGAAGAATTATTTATTTGCTCCAGGAAATTGTAGTATTAGTTTTTGGCAAATGCCAGAGAAATAATGTTGGAGAAGGCCAGGGTCCACTGTTTGGTTTATCTAATTAATCACTAAAGCTCCATAATTGGCCCAAATTCTATATGTGACAGCACGATAATATTCTTTTTTGCATATACAAAGTCACTAAACAAAAATAGTCATCGTCACTAGAGATACATTTGAGTACGTAAGTAGCTGTATAGAATTAAACTTTAAGTCATTAAAACCTTCGTTTCCCCAACTAGACAACAATCATATAATTGCCCGGCTCAGTCTTCTTTAATTGACACGACCCAAGGTCTTAAGTGCATGAATGTGCAAAATCAAATGAGGATTTTGTCTTTCTCATCTCAAATTCATGACTTTGTTTTCCCCTCAAGTAATGCTCATCAGGTCTAATCCTTTATATATTATTATTGTTTTTCAAAAGTGTGGGGTCTTGTCCTACAAAGAAAAGACGTCAATTTTTTAAGAATACCAATTCTTAATTTCACCTTCCTGCGAAGTAACATGTTCTATCCCTTTCAATGTCGGTTGACCTGACCTCAGGTCCACTAATTGCCATTTCTTAAAATATATGATCCGTTGGGGCTAATTAGTAGATGAAAGATGAGAAATTTAGATGAAAGCTTTTAGATTCGAAAATTAAGAACAAAAATGGGAGCCATTAATTTCATACCACAAAATACGTATACATCTATATAATCCGAGAAACAACAGTTTCATAGTAATAAATATATTCTAAATGGCCGAGAGCCAAATTTTAGAGGGGAAAAAAAAAAAAAACTGAGTGTGCCATTATTGAATTCTAAAAGGGGAACCACTTATATCCTGAGAGATATCATTGATTGGCATTGTTTATGAATCTTCTATATATGTGTATTTCCAAATAATAACTGGAGATTGTTCAAAATTTTTTTAGCGGAGATAAAAAAATTCATTACACATTAACTATTTCCATTACGTAACTAGCTAACTTCTCGTTCATAAACAAGAGAAAAAAAAAAAAAGATTAATTGCGTAATTTACCTACTAATTTTAATATTTTCTCAATTTATTAATCCTTTAATTTTGAAACTACAAAAGTACTTTTTAAATTTAGAAACTTTATTTAAATTTCATCTCTCGTATCCTCTGTAAACACAGAGAACTGCCAACTATCCGTTTTCTCTCCAGTTTGAACTTGGAAGTCCAAAAGAGGAAAAAAGGATAAAATTTAGGAAATTTAATGTAAACCGTTAATATACATACATTTTTTAAAATTAATCTCATTTTAGAAAGATATAAACACGTCTTCCTAAGGAAGAAAACTATATCTTTAAGGAAAAAACAAACAAACAAAAACAAAACCAAAAAGAAGAAAACTATATACATACAAAAATTGCACAACAAATAATCATCCTCATTTCACGTGTGCGCATCTTTTTCCTTCTGTATAGCCTTAAAAAATGTTTTTAAAAAAAATGCGAAAAAAAGTTTTTGTTTTTGTTTTTTGTTTTTTGTTTTTTGTTTTTTGTTTTTTGTTTTTTTGTTTTTGTTTTTGTTTTTGTTTTTTTTTTGAACTGGCGGACTATAAGTTTTTATAACTACAACAAAATTCTCCAATGGAGTACGAAACAACATGCCTATTAGCATTTATAGTCCTAATTTGTCCGAATTTCATAACATGATCACTAGACACATAATAATTCCGCTAGATGTCTGGGCATACACTTTTTAATCTATATTTAATCACAATTAAGACATGAGTTCTTAACATTCAATGCATATATAAAAACCACATATATATGCATTTACATATATTATATTAATAAAACATAAAGAATTCTATGATAGAGTAGGATTTTATATTGAACCTATCATATTTATAGAAGAATACATATATTTTGTGTGTGTGTGTGTGTGTATATATTAGTTTTGACATGATTTTGACTAAACTTTACATTTTGTAGTATATATGTGCCGATAGAGATATATAATAAAAAACTAATCAGTAATAGATCTCGACAACCACCGTGACCCCCGCCTGAACCGATGATCGGTAGCTATTTTGTGGACCACACACAACCATCTCTTATAAATGCAACATATAACCTTCTCAATTATATAATTTCCCTGACAGTGGTTGGTCTTTCTGTCCTCTCTTAGTGTGGAGAATATTAATTGTTGCATTAAATTATTGTTCCTACTCTCTTGTCGAATGTCAAGATGAAAAATAAATGATGAAATCGTGATATCAATTATTAAAAAAAAAAACATGAAGGTGTTTTGCAAAAACTGTTCTTACTTGTTGAGACAGATTGGTAAATATTTTTTGGGAAAATATTTGAAAAGACAAAAAAAAATTAATAATTATAATAATAATGTTCGAGTAAAGTCTTCCGAAAATAGCTGGAAACCTTCACCTTCGGCTCCATACTGATCATTTGGCCTCGGAAAGACCTTAGCCTTCCGGTTTATTATTGCTAAATAAAACTTTCCAACCAAGCCGAGATGTTCGCCTCCTTGCGGAAATATTTCTTTATAGAAAAGTTTATTTGCAAATAGTTGAAATAGTTGGAGATGTTGATAGATAACCACGCATACATTAATTATAATGAAATAAATTTTAGGGGACAAATTATAAAACTGGCAACTAATTTCAGTTAATGACGATGACCATTCACCATCATTAATAAATCAGCATCCTTCTTGCGCCGTACATTTTTTGAACTCCCAACTCCAATTCCCAGAAGTTTATTCGCCCAAACGATAAAATTTGAATAAATTTAGTATTTAAAATAATTGTCATAGGTATAGCCCTTAGGGGTTGGGCCAGCTGGTTATGTCAATTTATTTATTTTTTTTTAAATATATGGGAGCTGTATGCCTGTATCAATTGTCAAGCTTT
The DNA here is from genome assembly GCA_025413485.1 of Ficus microcarpa. Lineage (NCBI taxonomy): Eukaryota > Viridiplantae > Streptophyta > Magnoliopsida > Rosales > Moraceae > Ficus > Ficus microcarpa. Next base: position 32,361,562 of record CM046377.1, read on the forward strand.
TCAACATACACCAAACGGCAATACTAATAATATGGGGCATAGTTAATAAGCATAAAGTGATGTAACTTCCCAATTGTTGGGTTTTCAACAAGTGCAAGGAACTACATATATATATATATGAATATTCTTTGTTATTTATTTATTTTTTCTTTTCCAAAGAGACAAGAAATCTCATTGTCTGAAACAGATTATATATGCTGCCGTTTCCTTTATAATGAAAATAATTTTTTACATTGTGGTGCACAAGTTCAACAATATTATATGAATATATATACTTATATATAGAAACATACATACATACATACATATATGACGTTAGGAATCATATTGAAGATGCATGTTCACGACTGACGATCCTTCTGCATTTTCATTATGTCAACATATACATTAACTCTAAAATATATAACTTTATCTTTTTTGTGTACTGTTGTTATGTAATATGGGTTTTAAGCTTGATCATAAAGAATAAAGTTACAACTCTCATTAGGATTTCTGCTAATTAAAAATATCTAACTCAGCTATAGTCGTCCCATTCAAAAACTTTTTTTTCTTTAATATTGAGAAATTTGGAAAATAAAAAACAGACCATTTATAAATGAAATACGGAAAAGTGTCTACATACACTACTATAAAATACATATTCCACGACGAAACTTCCACAACCGTTTTTAAAAAATGGTCGTGGAAAGTACGTAAAAAAACATGACGCGGAATAGGATTTTCAAAAACCGTCGTGGTTGCCAAGCGCTTCCACAACGTTTTTTGAAAACGGTCATGGAAGCCTAAGCTTCCACGACGGTTTTTGAAAACGGTTGTGGAAGCCGGTTTCCAAAAACCATCATGGAAGCTTAGAGTTTCCACGACCGTTTCCAAAAAACCATTATGGTATATCTTGCATTTTAAAAAATTTGTTTTTTTTTTTTTTTAAATTTCGTGTGAATCCATCACTTTTTTTTATAAAAATAATAAATAAATAAAAAACTAAGACATACCACGACCGTTTCCAAAAAACCGTTGTGGTATGTCTTGCATTTTAAAAAATTTGTTTTTTCTAAATTTCACGTGAAGTCGCCACTTTTTTTTAAATAATAAAAAAAAACTACGACATACCACGATCATTTCCAAAAAACTATCATGCTATGTCTTGCATTTTAAAAAATTTGTTTTTCAAAATTTCTCGTGAATCCGTCACTTTTTTTAAAAAATAATAATAATAAAAAATCTACGACATACCACGACGGTTTTTGACAAAAACCGTCGTGGTATGTGGTGCATTTTAAATTTTTTTTTTTCTAAATATAACTTGAATCCGTCACTTATATATATTTAAAAAAAAAACCCCCCTCATTCCTTTCACAGTTTCACTCTCGCACCTCTTTCACTCTCATCTTTCCAAACTCTCCTTCGAAACCCATCTCCTCCGCCATAACCCCTCCTTCCATTTTCTCTCCTACCTCACCTTCATTCTCTCTCGACCCCTCCCTTTCTCTGTCGCCTCTCAGTACCGCTGGCCGCGACTCCACCACTAATTCTCTCTCGGGCCTCTCCCTCTCTCTCGCCTCTACTCGCCGCCATGACTCCTCTCTCCAATCTCTTCCTCGAAACCCATCTTCCGCCGACTATCCCACTACGAAGCTGACCACACCCACGGCTATGTACTTGGTAAGTCTCTCTCACTCTTGCTCTCTCTTGCACCACACATATTATGAAAGTTCATTTGATTGATTGTAAACCTGATTTTGGGTTATTGTTGACTGTGTTTGTGATTTTGGGTGATTGTTTTCTTGAAAAAAGTTTTGAATGTGTTTGTGATATTTTTGCTTATTACATGTTTGACAAAATGCCAGTTTAATTAGATTGTATGATTTTTTACATGTTTGGGTTCGCTTTGAGTTTTAGATTGATTTAAATTGTTTGGGTGAGGATTAGGTTTGGATTGTAATCCCAAAAAAAAGTGTTGATTTTTTTATTTATGCTTTTGCATATTACATGTTCGACAAAATGTCCGTTTAACTAGATTGTGTATTTTTTACATAATTATGTTAAGATTTTGTTTAGATTGGTTTACAATTACACAAGTATGACTTTATGTTATTTTTTTCAACCTTTTGGATGATATGATTGTAGAATGATTTATTGTTGCAGTTTGACCATTTTTATGTGTTTGGGTGCAGAGTTGTTTTAAATTGATTTAAAATATCACAAGATAAGGAAGAAGTGTCAACGAGTTCTCAAATTAGAAAACCACGATAAACAAATTTACCTAGATTCAATCCCAACGAACGTTGATTGATACTGTTCGGTGTCCACTACAAGAAGGTTATATTGAATGCGGTTATTTGTTTCAGCCTATATGCGAGAGATAATCTTAACTCTCGATGGACTAGCTTTACTTCAAACTAAGGATTTTTATACCGACGTTAACATGGGTTTAGTAAGACAAGAGTAGACTAATTATGTAATGTCGTTCATCAAATATAGTTAGAAGACAATCTACTAATTTTATAATGTAGTGTATGCTTTTGCAATAATTGTTGTACATTGTGACACAAAATCAATTGAAGATTAGCTATTGTTTTAATCTGGGATGTACAATAGATAACACACGGTATTTGTCATCCATGAGAAATCGCATGAATTAGGTAAAAAAAAAAAACTTTTCGTGAAATGACCTACCACGACGGTTTTTTGAAAAAACCATCGTGGTAGGTAAAAAAAAAATTGGGTAAAATTTTTTTTTTCATGGAATGACTTACCACGACGATTTTTTCAAAAAACCGTTGTGGTAGGTAAAAAATTGGGTAAAAATTTTTTTCTTTTTTCATGGAATGACCTACCACGACGGTTTTTTTAAAAAATAGTATCACGATGGTTTTTTTGAAAAAATCATCGTGGTAGATTACCATTCCACGACGGTTTTCTGAAAAAATCGTCGTGATAGGTTAACCTACGACGACCATTTTTTTGAAAAAACCGTCATGGAAAGTTACTATCTACCCATCATTTGATGTCAGTTTTGTTTATTTCATGACGGTTAAAAAACCATCATGGAATCCAAATAGATTTCATGACCCTGGATACCACGACGATTAGAAAACCGTCGTGAAAAAGATACAACGGCGGTTAAAAACGGTCATGATATCCTCTTTTTGTACTAGTGATATATATTAGTATTGAGAAATTTAGAAAACAAAAAGAGACCATAAATAAGATAAAGATATAAATCAATTAATGAAACGGATTTCACAAACGTTTTTGTGCACAAATGAGAATTGAGTCAGGGGAAAGGACAGTGAGATTGGAAACTCCATATCAAGCTGCATAGCGACTAAGCTTGAACGATCAGATGCCGATTTCTTTTGGTTGGGATTTAAGCTTTCCTCATATTTTCATCCCTAATTCTAAATTCCGGAAAATAAAGTGTTTATTTTGATTATTACTGCGATTAATTTTTTTTATATGCTATTGAATATTCTGGTCATGTACATTTCTCAATATCTCTCTCTCTCTCTCTTCATACGAGGAATTTGAACTCTACATTTTGTGATAAATTAGGTTTGTTTACTACTATTTTATATGCTTGCAACTACAAGATCTCTATTTTTTAACCCCTTTTTCTCCATGCTGAAAAAAATCAAGTAAAATCTTGCTTAACGTTCTTTTGGTTAATTTTTTTCATGTACTTTTTGATAGTATTTATACTGGTTAGATTCATGAAATAAGTTACCAAAAATGGAAGCTACTAGATGGTTTGGATCATAGGGTTTACATAAATTTGATTTAAATTCTTTTTGCTAAGTATTTTCTCTTATAAAAACTTAAAAAATTTTGAACAAAAAAATTGTCATCTGGGGAAAAATTTACAACAAAAAATTGTTTTAAGCTCTCTATCCAAACACACTTATATATGTTATCCACAGAAAAGTTTTTCCCTCTTTCTGAAATAATTTTTAATACAAGTTGTTTAATAATGATGGATTCTTCTTTATACTTTTGCGTATATATGTAGGAGGAGATATTAATTTTGACACGCTAATTGATCAGAAAAAACAAAATTGTAGGCCGAAAATGAAAGGCAAACACAGTCCAATAGTATTTGTCTAAAATTAGATATTTACGTGTATGTATATCATGATGTTTATATATTATGTGCAGGAGAGGAAGATATTTATTTGCACACTAATTTATCATAAAACAAGAATACAAGGCCGAATGCGAAAGGCAAACACAATCTAATTAATACGATTTTATGGTTATGAATAATAGTACTAAACATTTTACTTGAAAAAATAGTACTGAACTTTTCCATTACACTTAAGCCCGGCAGGAAATAAACATAATATTTGGAGCGCTCCATTATAAAGAAAACAGTATAGGTAATATTGGATTAAGTAGATATATATATATATATATATGTCAAGCTAGGCTCATCAAAGTTGACTCAGATGAAGTTGTTGACATACTTCTCAAGAAGTGTAGGGACGAGGAACTTGTATGCTGCATCTGAGGGATGATAGCTATCCCAAAATACGTGGCTGGCCGGATTCTCACACGGCGGTGAAAGCGGGTTACACAGTATCGCCACCTCGATTGCTCCTGTTCCACAACACCCTTTATCTACGTACTCGAACCCTAAAATCACAGTAACACATAACTCACACAATAAACAATAGCCTAATACAAAAATTAAAATAATGCTATGTATCACCGATCAAGAGTTTATAATTTTTGGGCCTACAAATTTGAGATGTTTTTTTTTTATATATATAATTTTACCGTATTTGTTATGGTTTTGAATGAGGTCAAAAAGAGGGCTGTAAATGTCCACGTAGACTAGTCTGCTGTTAGGAAGACGAGACTTGAGTGAATCCAACGTGGCAGAGAGTTTAGAGTTGAACAAGATTGCTGCTTGATTATATTCTTCAGCACATTGTCTTAGTAGTCCTCCACCCAATGTTCTTTGTGATGGCACACACCCGATTGGTGGTGTACTAAACACCCCAATCCTTCTGGCCCCAAGTCCATACAATTCCTAAATTTAAACCAACAAATATAATAACTAACATAAGACAATATTAAAGCTTATTATACCCCAGCCAGGGCTAGCTTATTAGCGGGTGAGATGGGAACAGGATTTAGGGTTTAGGGTCTCGAGTCTCGGGTCTCAAGTTTGAAATCGTAATTCTGTACCTTAATGAAATCGGAAGCTGAGTTGACCATGAGGTCTGTGTAAGCAGGGACATCGTATTGTAACTTTCTTAAGCGAGCGGTGAAGTAGGTATTGGCAATGTCGTCGCTGCCTGCTACCACAAGAAATATGGCGTTCTCCAAAATGAACTTTGTCCTATCTTTTCCAACTTTTGCCTTAAGCTTTCCTAGGTATTCTTTGAACAGTCGGAGCTGATCTGAGAATGACAGGACTGACTAGTTTTTTTTTTTTTTTTTTTTTTTTTTTTTGTAATGCACATAAATTATTATTAAGTTAGCAAATAGTTATATATATGACAAGTAATCGGATAGGATATTAATGCTTAATTAGTTAATTACCACTAGATTTAATAATTTACCACTATTGTGGGTGTCATGGGGTCAAATCCAGAGCCACCTGAAGCAAAGCATACTCCTGTGGGCAGCTCATTAGGATGTAGATTAGGGTCCACATACGCCGGCAAGTACTTTTTAATCCCCAATTCTTGCACTGGGAATAAAACAAACATTTGGATTAGAAACTCAATAAACTAATAAATGGTTACCGTATATATATATATATATATAATACGCATTAAGGAAGTGCCAAATTAATAACAATATGAGATTGTGAAGTTAGCAAACTGATAATTTATTTTTACACTACTAGACTTATAAATAAGACTCGATTTTTTCATTAATTATGGTGTTTATCATCATTCATGCTTGCAAATCATTATTTTTCCTTTGCTGAATGATAAAAGATTTACTTAGCTGTAAAACAATTATAAAATCCGCATCGTACTCAGCGTACTACCACACGACAGGTGGCATCTTTTCCAAAGGGACAACACTTACCATTCTCTCTCCTTTTATTCTTTTGTTTGTTTGTTTGTTTGGGGGGGGGGGGGGATGTGTGGTGGCGTGGCGAGGGTGGTTTAAAACGACACTAAAATATCCTCTTCTTTTCTTTTTTTTTTTTTTAATAAAAATAGTGTGAAAAATATCAAATTTCATCTTAATCTTTTAAATATCAATTATTTATAATATTTTTATTAATAAATTATATTTAATTGATATAATAATATTTTAAATATTTATAAAATTAAAAAAAAGATCATTTATATATTATATAAATTGATATGTAAAAGTTAGAATTTGATTTTTTTTTTTTTTAAGGAAGCTAGAATTAAAATTGGTGGACAGGATATTTTTCTTTTAGAATCCGTTTGACGAATGAGTTTGAGTTAAAAAAATATGGTTTGAATTGAAAATTTTTATTAATTTTTTAAAAAAAAAAAAAATTTTAAAAACTAAAAATAAAAATTAAGATAAAAAATATAATTTAAGTTAAAACTCCACTCGAGACGTTAGTAAATATCTCAAAATAAAGCAAGACAATACTAATATTTTGCTACGTACGTACGGCTGACTGCGTTACTTTACAGATGGCATAATAAATGAAGGAAAATTTTTAAGTGGTATTGCTGTTTACAGATTGTTTTAAGTCTTTCATTTATATGATTTGACTTAATAATACGAATAATTAGCGTAACAAAAAAAAAAAAGAAAATGAATGAGCATTCCTACAGATGAGTTTGGTGACCGGTGTTATGCAAATTTTCATAGATTTATACACACACACACACACACACGCACACGAATGTTTTAATTTTTCCTGATTTTCTCACCAAGGATAGAGGTATAATTACTAAAAACAATAGTAATTATCACTATATTATCATGAAAATAACCTAAATCCAAACACGGGTTCACCGTTTCAAACGTGAAAGCTAGACTTTTGTGTTTTTGTGGCCACAGTCAAACTAAACCACCTACATGGAAAGCCAACGTAAGGTTCATAACCAAGAGCTTTGCTTGTTAAGACTTGGAGAGAGAGATCACAAAGGTTTATATCATACCAGAAGGAAAAGAAAAATATATGTGTTCATACACAACGGTAAAACCAGCTAACGTATATTAAAATATAAAATTTTTGAAAGACTGGTTTATAAAAATAATAAACTTTTAGTTGGACAAAAGAAGAAAAATATAAAGATTTTCAAGGAGACAGAGGGAAAAAAAAAGGGAGAGAGAGATAAAATTCATTGAGGCAGAATCCCCCCACTCTATTATGGGTAGCTCCGCCCTGTATATATATATATATATATATATAGGCTAAGAAAGAAAGGATAGAAATGTTAAACATGTGTATATATTGTATATCATGTTATATACATAGAGAGGGGGGGAGAAGAAAAGGAAGTAAATAAAAAGGAGTAGTGATATATTAGGCTGTATACCTAACAAATCGGAAGGAACAATGCCGTTGCCAAACCTGCCGGTAGGTTTCCGACCCTCGAAGTCCTGGCCATAAGGCGGGAAATCGCACCGGACGACAGTCTTGAGGTGGTTGTTGTTGCCTGTGTCCATTATGGAGTCTCCAAACACAATTACTGCCGGGACTGTCACGTTCGGCGGTAGCTTTATCACCGCCTCTGAAGGAAATTGGCTTAAGCTGCAAACAACCAGAAACATAGCCAAACTTCGAAATATACAAGAAGAGGGAAAACTTATGCTACAACTACTACCGGACATCGTCATGACTTTGATCATTATGATTATGACGATGATGATATTGATCTTCTTGCTTTTAATATTTTGGAGTTTCAAAAGTCTTCTCCTTTTCTTTCTATTTTCCCTAGCTAGTTCGCTTTCTAGAGAGGGAAGATAGAGAAAGGAAAAGGGATAGAGAAATACTTGTGTTGTCCGTCTCATTCAGTTTCTCCCTGGATTTGCTAATATTTATATGCTAAAACATTGGAATTAGCCTTGTCTTTTTTATTATTATTTTTTAAAATAAATAATTAAACTGGTCATTATTGCAGATCCTAGAGACAAGACATATGATCCAACCTGTAAAAAGAGAAAAATAATAATTATATGTAGAGCCTGATTGAAATAATGATTAAAGTTAGAGTTAAAATTAGAGTTTTCGCAGGTTAAAATTAAAAATATGATTTATAAATGGGCTGCAATATAAAAAATAATATACAAAATTTGAAATGTGAATAGAAAAAAATAATATTTTATATAGATATTATTTTATTTTTCTTATTATTTTTTGTGATTTAAAAAATGTTATCTCATTTTTATTTAAAATTAAGAAGTTATAGATTTTTAACGTTTAAGTTTTTGTTTTTTAAAAATAAAAGAGAGAGAGAGAGTAGGTTGTTGATTTAGAAATGAGTTACAAAATTATTTCTAGAAATATTATTCCAATCGATCCCGTAGAATAGAAGATAAATGATCATATATCTCATCTACGGCCATCTAATATTAATTTTGTACATTAGACGTGTATATAGTACTTTACTATTACTATTATTTAATATCTGTTTGGTGAAGCTTAATAAAAAAAAATGGTATTATCTTTACTGTTCATGATCTGTTGTGTTGTACTTTGAATTTACCAAATGGAATACATTATATTAATCAATCTCCTTACTTCTAATTATATATGATATGAGACGTGGCGCTGGCTAATAATTATTGTAACTTCAAGAATTAATATCCAAGTTAGCTTCATTCTCATCTTGTAGTTTTAGGTAGATTCGGTCGGAACTGAATTATATTTACTAGACAACGACACCCGAACGGGAACAAAGAAATTAACTTCTATCTTGTCCTATTCAACGAAATGGAAGCATAAACATATATATATATATATATATATATATATTTTGGTCAAATTTTAACACATCTTGTTGCACCGGCGCCCCATAAGTAACACAGACCCACATGGGTGATTGATTAATTGCAATCAATATATATACAGAACCCTGTACTCCCTAGTACTATATATGATCTGTAAAAAGAAAAAAAGTTAAAAAAGGTAAATTGATATAAATTTTCAAGTGTCAAACGACTACTTTCGAAATAAGTGTCATGTGCATTATAACTATGAAAATAGTTCATATCCTTGTTATGTATATATATATCTATATATATGTTATTAGAAATCGACCTAATTTGTGATGATATGTACATAGATCTAAATTTGATCAAACGTTACATTTATGACTTTTCATTACTATAAATATAGGAGACCGATATTTTTTTAATTTATAGCCCGTCAAAATCCTTATCTCTTTGGTTTTTTTTTTTTTTTTTTGGTTGCTAAATTTACTCATAGACCTTGACTTAAAACAAACAAGAAAGTTAGTAAATTAGAGCCTGTCTTATTATATACAGCAAAGTTAAATGTAAGAGATTTGTAATATAATAATAATAATAATAATAATAATAGTAATGATAATAATGATGATGATGACAACGATGATGATATTTATAACAATGTGTCGGGTACACTTCTATACCGTTAAATCTTTATTAAATTTTCCTACTTGATATTTTCTTTAATCTAGTAATCTCATAATTCAATTTTTATGTTGTACGTATGTAATTTTTTTTATATGACTAATTTTCCTTTAAAATAAGTTATCCATATCATATAGAGTAAGATATGTATACGTGGGGTACTTTTTTTTTTTTTGGTGGAAGACTCATGGTACTTTCTTCTTCTTCTTCTTCTTTTTTTTTTTTTTTTTTGCTAAACAAAGACTCATGATATACTTGTTATGCAATTAAGTTGGCTGACAATCGAGTGGGGTTAACTCAATGGGTGCTTTCAGGGTTTAGATACCAGATCCGAATCTTGAATGTATCTTAATTTACCAAAAAAAAACAAAAACTAAAAATAAATGAGTGTTTTTAACCTTACACCAAACTAACAAAAACAACATGCATGGCGAAAGATTTCTGGCTAGCACTTGGAACAATTATGAATTATGGTGTTTGGTGAATGTGTTTAGTTTAACATTTTTAAGTTTCAATAATAATTTTTTAAAAAAGACAAAAAAAATTTTCAGAAAAGACAAAAAAATTTTTCAAAAAAAAAAAAAATAATGATTAAAAAAATATAATTTAATTTAAAATAGACTTCAAACCAAACAAACCATCATAGTTTTTTTTTTTTTTTTTTGGTAAATGAATTAACCTAGTTCTTTTTCCTTCCAATATTTTTACCATTGAAAAAAAACAAAAAAGAAAAAAGATCATCAATATAATTGTCTCATCGCTAATTCGCTATATAGCTCATCCGTACCCTAAAGAGTTATGATATGTACAGAGAAGGACGTTGAACGCTTGGCTTTCATGTCTATCCCTTACTAAAGCCTAAGCCCTAATTAGTCCTATTCACTTGCAGTCTTTCATGCAGTAGTAGTACTCTGGTTTGGTGGACTACCTCCTTGGAAGTTAAAACCACCCCAAATTCCTCTTTAAATTATTAATGGAAAGCATGGCTTACCACACCTCAAGTTTAAACCATTATTTTTTTATTAAAAATTTAAACCATTATTTGAGGTATGATTAAGCAAATTTTGATATATCTTTTGGTAAACTACCAAACCTGATCCTTCTATGTGCGGCCATGTTTTTCTCGTAGTATAGTAGTATATATATATGAGGGGCTGCTGTTAGACTTTTTATATGGCATTTTTTTTTTTTTTTTTTTTTTGTAATACGTTGTGTCAATCATGTGATTTTTTAATGTAATATTTTTTAATTAAGGTTTAAAATAGGAAGATATTATATTAGAAGGTTCTAAATAAGAAATTTCATATAAATCAACTAGTTATTATAAATTTTCAAACAAAAAATTATAAGTACCTGATGATATCTGATACCGGATAGAAGTATCGGATGTAAGATCCTTTTTATAAATATATAAATGAATTTTTCATGGTTAACGTTTGCTGTTATTTTCAATTACAAAAGAACTTGGAATTTGATGCGTGCACACGTTATTTTACAGAGGAAAAAGAAAGTGATTTCCTACCTACTCCCTATCTTTGACCTCTCTTTCGCATTCTGTTTTTCATCTGTGTTCTACTACTTCGTATTTTTTATGCTGTGGTTTCTATAAGTTTTATACTGTGGCTTCAAACGATAACAAAGTAATACAATTTTTTATGATTAACTATAAGTACGAAGTGTTAAAACATAACGGTAAAACATTAGACAACTTTTTGCCGGCATATGATCTAAATCGACACATTTAACTTGTGTATAATTAAATCGGCATATGATCTGTCTTGTGTATGATTAAGTCTGCTCAACCTATCCCTATATGAAACCTACGAGAACTTTTAATTTGTACACGTGGACTATAGATTTACAGTGGTATGTAAGGAGATGAAAGTATAGCTAGTCACTTTATTTAATGTGTGTATTATGTTTCCTCTCCTCCTTAGTAATGTTTTCCGTCATAATATTTTTTTTAAATCTTGCTAAATTTTCTTTTCACACGTCAAAAGTCAGGACTTCCGAAGTACCTGTACAATTGCCCCATGACAAAAAAAATATCCAACTTCAAAAATTATGTTTTACCGAATCATCTTTTGGTTAGAAAAAAATTTCTGAAAAATTTCGGTTGTTCTCGTTATAAATCATTGAAAATACAGGCTTAGGTCGTGTGATTGTAATGTATTTTGCACATAATTACGAAAATATATATATGGCGGAAAATATTAGAAATTTTGGGGGTAAAAAAATCAATTGTACGTTGATGTGTTTTTAATTTAATTAAAATTTTTATTATTATTTTAGACATATAAGATCAACAAGCCTATATGTAACATGTTCATTTTACTATGTTAAACTCTATTCAGATTACAACACGTCATGGCACAAGCAGATATTGGTTAAATCAAGACATAATATTTTCAATCATTTTTTAGTTTTATAGGACGAGTTATCTATGAAGTTTTCGTGTAAAACTTGTTTATCTATGTATTTTTCAATTTATCATATATGTATTCCATACGTGTTACTTTAATATTAGGTATAGTGTGAATCCCCCACCCTCAAACTAAAAATATATATATATATAAATATATCATAAATATGTAAAATCCATAATTTTTGTATTTTTATTATTCGATATATTTACTGATTATGCAGACAAATGTGCACATATACACACACATATATAAATATATTATTAATGTTGAGGATAAGAAATCTAGTAAATCCAATCTTACTTATTAATTAATAACAAATTAGTTGTCATGACCAATATGCCACATTTATGGCTATAATATTGTTTCTCACACTGCTGACAAAATCTCTCTCTTAAGATTGTTTAATTTAAGAAGTATAATCTTGATACAATCTTAAGAAATATAGAGAACGCCCATGATACTTGTACTCACAGTTGACAATTGCTTTTTTAGATATTTAATTACTGGAAAGTCATACCTAAATTATAATTTTTAATAAAGAAGATTACCTAAATAACCACATTTTTTTCATTTATTGATCAATATAATACAAAACTCCCACTCTTAACCAACATGATATAAATTTGAACTAACTTTAATTTAATTTTATAATATTATATTGATCTAGTTTTAAATTTTTATGTTATGTTAATATAATAGTCTTTAAATTTATATCATTTACGTGCTATCCCCTTTTTAATATAAGTAAATGTATGTATTCAACTATTCATACCTTCTTACCTAATTGACGAAGTTTAAGTTTAAAAATTAACAAACTTTTATAATGAATTGGCCGTGTGTACAAAAGATATGTTGACACTTGGGCTCTACTCAAAATAATTTCTATATATATTATTTACCATCATATAATGACCAAACATTAATAAATTAAAGAGATCAAATATTTCAATTTTCCAGGCAAAAAAAAAAAAAGCTAAAAAGCTAAAATAATATATGTTGTTGATGAGTATACCATTTAGGTTCTCCCAAGTGGGCTAAAGCTGTCCAAATTAAGATCTATTGTCAATCACTTCCCATCACTTGCAGTTTTGAGTTTGTTTCCATCTATCGCCCAACCAACTACCCACGCCTTAATAATTTGTACTCTACATGATTTTCTTCAAGAAGGAACGAAGAAAAAACAATTAAAAAAGAATATATTAATCGCTTAAATATTTTGTCCACAAGTTCTAGGATGAATCTTTTTCTCTCACTTTACACAAATATATATCAGATATCGATAAAGTAAAACTTTTAAAATGCATAAACAGTTTATATAATGGTACTTTCATTTTGTTGTTGTGAGGCATCAATCTCACAATTTAATACAATTTGGACCACAGACTTTTATTTGTTTTATTTATTTTTAGAGCAACTAATACTGCTAATTTAAATTGTGGAAATTGATTCCCAGCGTTTAAAGGTCCCTAAGCTTAGCTATATCTTTAATGTCGCATGTGGGGTTCAATTCTTTGGATGCAGATGGCTTTTTTTTTTTTTTTTTTTTTTGGTTCCTTTTCAATAATTTCCTGCTTGTTTCTAATCAGAAAGTAAATTAATTATTAGTAATAGCATCAAATAACAGGAAAATCTAAACTTGACAGTTTTTATATTAAATTCAGCCCTTATTTATGATCCAAAAAATTTGTATTATATATAGCCATATCAAAGTCTTGAAATTCCAACTCAAATGTACCCTAGCTAGGCAAGTATATAATACTTTGAATGTATAAATCTTTTTTAGTTTATGAAAAAAGGCAGGCAGGATTAATTGTATATATTATATAGAAATGGGAGTAGTTATAAGGGATCTGAGAAATGAGACCTACGATAATGACACGTGATTAAAACCTAATAAAACCAATGCCAGACGGCATGTGTAAATTTGGCCAATGTGTCAATTAATTTGCACGGCCAATCGTTAACCACCACGTCATCGATTGACCTAGATGGGGATGATCAACGTCGACAATATAATTATTAGGATCACTACTGCATGATGTCGTCTGTTGGCGTTTAATTATAATGAATTAACAAGACAAACTCCCAACTGCATTTGTGGCATTATTGACGTATATAGGAGGACCCAAATTGTGTAGAGCCTCATTTTGGGCAATATCTATATTTCTTTTAGTCAAGATCCACAAATCTTTCGATGTATATATGTATATAATTATATAATATCTAATCGGAAATGAAAGTGATTGAAGGTTGAACCAATAATGTGGTTCTAACTCCTACCCTCCGGTTAGTAAGACCATTTAAACTTTCAAGCTGTTAGCCTTAATGTTGGATTTGCGGTCATATGTTAGAAGATACAATTTGTTGGACTTTTAATTTCTCCCCATCGGATTCCCTTCAGAGTTTTAAAAGTTGGAGTGACTAAGTAGATGATGTACAGTTTTTTTTAATTTTTGTTGCTTTTATTATACAATTTTTTTTTACAGTAATACATAGTAGTTATTTTTCTACATTAAACTACCGATTTTGTCCCTATTTTATGTGCTGATTTTGACTTATCTACAGTAAAAGGACTGTTTTATCCTCATATATTTTACTGTTTTATCTACAGTGCAAAGACTTTTTTGCCCCTCTGATTTAGTTGGTTTCCTTCATCTACAATGATTTGACATTTTTACCCCTAGTATGCAGAAATTGCCGGCTACCCACACAGTATAATTATCATTTTATGTCTCTTTTTTAGTTCCTTTTCTTTTTCCCATAGTGTGTTACCGGTTTTATCCCTATTTAGAGTTTGTTTTTTTTTTCTTAATATTATTTTTACCTTTTTTTTACACTAAATTTTAAACATTAGATTCTGATCTATTGTTGTATTGTATTTTTGCTCACTTTGTCTTTTTTTGATTTTTAAACGATTTTTTACTTTAAATTTTTTATCTTTATTTCGATTTTTTTGTGTGTCTTTTTTGTTTCTTTTGTTTTATTTTTTAAAGACCCATTTTTTTAAGGATTCTGCATGCAATTTTTTTTTCTTTTTTGTTTGTTTTGTTTTATATTTTAAAAATCATTTCTTTAAGTTTTTACATGTATATAACCTGATAAAATTTTTTTATTTTTTTTAAAAACAGTAAAAAAAAAAAGGAGAAAATGTGATATATATTTTATTTTGTTATAATGTTTTTATTAGGGTTAGTTTTTTCCGGTTCTTTTGAGTTTAAAGATTTTTTTTTTTTTGGCTACTTTATTTTTTTTTAATTTTTTTCTTTAAATGAGTATAACTACAGAAAATTTTTTTCTTTTTTGCTTTTGTTTTCATTTTTATTATTGTTAGTACTATTATCATTTTGATTTTACATCTTCACTGTTATGAGAGATTTTGATAAGAATTATACTTATTAAATTATAATATTTATCTTAACCAACTGTTTTTCTCATATAATACTCAATTTATTTATTTATTTTTTTCTTCATTCCCCCGTTCCCCATGCAATGCACGGATATTAAACTCATATAGTACTAGAACCAGAGATTTAGCAATTGAAGACTTCTTAAAGGATCGAAGTTCTAAAATCGATGTTGAACTCGACAATCATATACTTGCTCAAAATGATATAAAAATTGTTATTTCGGATTTATAAGAAAAAATAGCAAAATGGATACTTTAAAGAGAAACTGAATAAGGAGCCTGACGAGAAAAATACCTCATACTAGCTTAAGACTTGCAAAGAGGTGGGTTTTAAATTGAGAAAATCTTTTTTTTTTTTTGGTTACTTTTTCTTATTTTACTTGACTTGGTTGTTTTTCTAGTTCAGTTTCTCACTCTCCTTTGTTTTAGGTTTGTAAAAATTTTTTTTGTTTAAACAATTTTTTTACTTAAAAAAATCTTGGAGCTCATGATCACTAGGTTAATTGGCATCAAGTAAGGCCGGTTAGCGTTTGAATTTGAGAGAGCAGGGATCGAACCCGTATTATTATGAAAAATAAATGCAGAATATTGGAACAACGAAGACTTGCTAAGCTAAATATAACAACTCATAAGTACTGAATTTAAGGCATCTTTCCAACCGAAAGCTTTACGTGACATGACAAATCACGCAAGGAGTTACTTGAATCATGTTACAGATGTGGCCAATGCCTCCCTTTCAAACCCTAGCTCACAAGCACACTATATATATATATATATATATATATTTGCTTATATGTTTATGTAGTAGAACTTTTTTGCAATATCTATCTTATTGATCTGCTTCGAAAATAGTACCCTGCCTAATCTGTATACTATTTCTCTTGCTGGAAAAAAAAAAAAAGAAAAAAAAAGCGTACTGAAATGAGACAACTCATGCAAATCAAATGTACAACCCAAGTCAGCGTGGAGCATAGTTAAGGTTATTTTAGTCCTATACCCATGACAGGACATTAATTTTAGCCTTTATTTGGTTTCACATCTCTAATTTTAATTTTTCTTATTATTTTTTATTTTTTTTTAAGTCAACAAAAATTAATTAGGTTTTGAAAAATCGATCAACTCCAAATTAAGAATTTCATTTTCAACTGGCGAATAAAATGAACTAAATTTTCACATTCTGCTAAACTAGAAGCCATTTTCAACTCTCACAAACCGGTGTTTTGCAATAAGATAAAATTTGATCAATAAAAAGTAACAGTTTGCTATGCTGTATAAATTAAAATTATCAGAACGAGACCCTGCAGTTTAACCACGAAAAGAGCAGCATGGGAAAAAGAGGAGGTTCAAATCTGGAAATGACAAGAAAGAGTGGCCACCCACCAAACAACAGTCCAAGTTTTTAATTCAAAATCCACTTGATTTGAGAAATCAATTAAACTGAGAACATGGCTCGGTAAGAAATTATCATACTATTTGCCTCCTTTGATAGTGAATGCAACAGCTCACTGGCCACCTTTTAACTCCACCACGGCAGCAAAGTACAACGGGCCATCTTTGCAGATAACTCCATTAATTAAGCACGCATTTCCGATGCTTTGAAAATACGAATTTAATATGTGTGTGTGTGTGTGTGTGTGTGTGTGTGTGTGTGTGTGTATGTATATATGTATGTGTAATTTATATGTATACGTAATTTTTTTTCCCCCTTCAGAAAAGGAGTATAAAGTAACTAGCAATATGTTTTTACAACTATTGATACGACTAGGTGAGTACAAACCCCACAAAAGCAAGAGTACACGTACATGCTACAAAACCCGGAGGGGTCAGACTTGATAGAAATAATTCATTTTCATGACAAAATCGCGTTAACAGAATGAAGCAAAGTAATAGCGTTACTTTGACATCAAAAATTTGGAGTTTTAGGGTAGGATGTGAAAAATTTTCCTTATCAGCATTCATTAAAAAAAATAAAATAAAAATTATGAGCAAGTTCTGTTTGACTGTCAAATTTCTATCAAGTCTATTTATTTTACGGCTTTTAGATTTTGATTTGGTGAGATTTCAATCAAAATTTACACTTGAAAACATGCATTAGATGAAAGTCTTACTCTGCGGAGCTCAAAAGGCTGCGCCGTGTGCGCTTGCATGGCATGCAAGAGGTACGGGGTTTCCCTTCATCCCCTTTTTTAGTTTCTCTTTCGAGAAAAGATAAATAAATAAAGAAAAAATAAAGTTGGATCCCCAGCAACTCCATTTTTACTACTGTTGAATATTTCTAGAATGGCAAAGACAATCTTTGATAAGGTTACAAAAGTGACCTTAACCAACGGGCAACGGTTTCGTTTTCAAAAAATTTCCAAAGCGCGCAGTGACACTAAATACCCAGTTCATCAGAAAACACTGTTTGGAATCGTAACACAGTAGAATCAACAACTTCTACCCAATAACAGAATCAGGCTTCTACTTCAATGTGGACACACGTTGGTTATTATTATTATTTTTTAAAATTAACGAAATAAAAATAAAAATATAGGAAGTTTTTATTAAGAACGTACATGTAAAAACTTATGTCTAAGAAGGCAAAGTCATAAATTTTTAAAGCTTGTTGAAAAAAAATTCCCATAGTCGCAGACAAAAGCCTGGAGATACTGCCGAATATATAGTTGGCATAAGCGCTCATCATCAAGCCATTTTTCACAAATCAGCTCCAATAATAATGTCTGATCACGTTATAGTAAGTTCAACAAATTTACATGTATTAATCTCCATATAAATGTCAATTTACAACCACAAAAAAAAAAAAAAAAAAAAAAAAAAAAAAGGGAGGGAAAGCACCGGCCATCAGGTCAAAGCAAACCAGGAGGGGAGATACTCAAATACTATGTAGGCAATTATTATTAGTAGAAAAACATGGAAACCTCTAGAACAAATTAAACTGAAAACTCTCCATAAATAGCAATTCAGGACCTTCCTCAAGCCATGCAAAAATGTACATATCAATGAGCACTAACAAGAAATGGGTGCTGGCAAACTCCACATTCTATGGTTTCCGATCCCGAGCTGGGAACTTGAACCTGCAAGAATCACAATTACACACTATTGTATTACAATTGTCTGTGCACTGTTTTTTTTTCCCTTGTCCATGGATATGAGTGCATATGATGGTTCATTTTCATAAATTACATAGAGGATTTCTTACCTGCAAATGGACAGTGCAAATTGGGCAGGCAACTTCTCTCATCCGCCTCCCTGATCCATCCGACTTCGATCCTACAAATTTACATTAAAACAAAATCAAACTACAGGATTCTCGCATATAAACTAGAAGCCAACCACCGAATGAGCTCGGTAACCAAGCGTGTAAACCACAGGCAAGAAGTAGTAGCAAGAACTTCTCTCTAATGATGTAACAATGTATTCTTTATCACAAAAAATTACCTGATGATGACTTGCGGTTCTTTTCCATCTCCTCCTGCCACAAAAAAGAATCCACAGAAACGTGATTAGATATGGGCAAGAATGGATTTTCATGCAGACGCATGCACAGACAGGCTCACATATATGTTGTGTGTGTGGGTGGGTGGGGGTGAAGAATTATAAAACGTTCCTGATTTACCACGTCATTGAATTAACTCAAACCATTTTTGTTTTGCATGCGTAAATGAATCATTCTCAAAGATGAGATAGAGGCCGTCAAAGGCTTACAACATTAAAACATCTTAGTATACTAGCAGAGACATGATTTTATAGACGACAAATCGTTAAAAGCTATATTTGCAGTGGGGGGGAAAACAATTAATACCTGAAGCTTTTTAGCAAGATCCTCGTGACTCTGCAACCCCACAGGTTTATTTGCTGCTTCCTTGGCAGTACTCAGCCTCTGAGTCACTTCAGCCTGTAGGAGCAAGTAGACAAATTAACTAATACTAAACTCCAATATGTGAATAACATAACTTGGAATTCAGTCCATCAGAAACTAAAGTTTATCAAATGGCAGTTTTATTGGCAAAGAAATTCAGGAAAGCCATGTCTTTTGACAAGAAAGCAACACAAAGCTGTGTTTATCAAATACTAAATTGTGTACAGCAGAGAGACAATTATTTGAATTGACATTTTAATTCCCCTATTCAACAAGTTTAAAAAGGCTTTCGAGGTGCCTACCTTGAGGCGTGCCTCACCACAAGGAAGCCATTTGGTGCCTCAAGGTTAATGATTTTTGTTCCGGAACGAGGTTTACACCATTTTTGAATGAGGCATGCGCCTTGAGGCGCAAATGCCTCAAGGCGTTTGAGGTGCATGCCTTGAACAGATAGGCCATTTGGGCTGAATTTTTCAAAACTTTTTGAGCCTTTTTATTTTTTAGAGTGTGGCCCAACTTTTTTTTGGGTCTTGGTTGATACTTAAAACAAAATTAAACCCTAGAAACAACATCACTCTCCCGTATTTGTGCCCTCCGCTGTCCCCTCCAGCCCTCCTATAATTACACTAACACTCCACCTTCAACTCCATCACCTCCGTGACTGAGCAACAACGGCTCAGACTATGTGTTTTTGTGGTTTTGTGATGAATTTGGTTAATCTATTAATGGCTTATGGCATTTTATGAATTTTCTTTTATCTTATGAGTATTTTTGTTTTTAGTTCAAGGTTTATGCTTCAATCCGCCTTGAGGCTTACGCCTCGCCTCAATTAGGAAAAACGCCTTGGTTCCCGATTTCACCTTTTTAAACCTTAAACCTGAATCTTGATTACGAAGTAAAACACGAATGATACATACCAAGCAGCGGTCACACACACGAACAGGCTGAGCATTCTCGTCTGCAGTTAGCGCAATTCTGCCATGGGTACACTTGTCACAGAAAATGTCTCCACAGTTACGGCAATGATGCTGAGATGGGATTTAAGTCATAGGTCACCTTAAGAGTTCTCAGTAAATGGAAAATTTAGGTCATAAATCTTGAACAAAACACACCTTGCGCAAAAAAGCCCCAAAATCTGCCCCACATCCTGTACATTTTGAAACTGCTTCGTCTGGTACCTACGTCAAGTAATAAGAGCACATGTAGAAACCGTTATACGATATTACATAGGAGGGGATACATTTCTTTCAGGGAAACAAAAACAAAAACAAAAACTACTTACCCAATGATCTTTCTCTTCATTGGCAGGTTTCATCAAGTTCATCCAATCTACAAGACCTTTCTTTTTATCCGTGGGCTGTTCATTTGTCTTTAAAGAATCTGAAGGCCTACTGCTTCCTCCCATTTCCTTCAGCTAAATAGCAACATAGGTCTTATAAATACTAAAAATCAACAAAGTTGGCCATCCAACTATAGAACGAGGGACAGTGAAACACATGTATACAGCATATTTTGTAACTACCTGTTGGCCTCACATAACAAGTAAATTGCAGAAGAAAAGCAAACAGAGGAAAACTGTCTAATCAAAATGTTGTTTCCTAACCTATTATAATTGATGTAATAACAACCCAATCCTACATGAGTGCACATGCATATATATTTTCTTTTCCTTGCAGAAGTCAGACCGCCAAGTCTTACAGTATTCAAAGAACCGTCACATTCCCTTATCAACCAAAAAAATATATATATATATATCTACCACTCTATTCCCAACCCTAAGCATAAGATTAAAACATGGCATGATGTAGTGATATATGTACAGGAACAAAAAAAAATTACAAAACTATGACAAATATTAAAAGATGTGTAGAAAAAAAGTGACCGAGTTTTCATCCCATGGCCATGACACACAGACAATAAAAGAGAATGTCACATAAACTAAGTATGCGTACTAATACGTAACACCAATCAAGTTACTACTTTGGGGGTGGGGGAACAGAGCATCATATAGACTAGACACTAAGAACAGTTTGGAAACCAAGCAAAAATCTTATTTCATTAACTAGCACGGATTGCTATTTAGAACTCCAACCTGTACAGTAGCAGCAGTCACAGTATCCAGAAGAGTGTTAGTAGTGTAACTATTAGATTGCAGTCTAATACGTCTTGGCTCAATGTCCACAGAGCTCTTTGACCAAACTGCCAGGGTAGATGAATCCATTTTCTGCATTAAAAATATTATAAGGACGCAAATAGAGATAGAAAGCCTGAATTAAAGCCTAAAGCAAAAAATGGAAGAAAATAAATAACTTACTTCACATCTAGTAATGTTTTCAAGGGGATAAATTCTCAATGTCCGACTGGTACTAGGATCAAGCATGCGAATCCCATCCAAGCCAATCTGAACAACCAACATATAAACAGATTTTATAGCCACGGCATCATTAAAAGGATGGAGACGAAAGACACGATGGAGTTCCGAAGCAAGTGCACAAGACAAAAGCATTACGATTGAAAAAGTAGGAAAAGAAAAATCATGATTCAAAGCAAACAATGTCCATGTTACCATTGAAATATTAGGAAATTAGAAAGTCATGATTCAAAGCAAGAGAACGTGCATTCCCTGTTTCTGCAGAGTTTAACACGAGCTACAATATTTAGCCTCTAACAAAATAGTGTGCCATGAAAGAAACGAAATCAAAATGCTATTCTCAAATCATCTATCCGGTGCTATGTCCCCCATCTCCGGCTATCGGAAAACAGTGCTGCTAATTCTAGTCTTTTGACAAGCACTCGAAAATATAAACTTGTCTATAACAAAAGTGTGTTAAAATGCATTCCAAAGTATTTCCATGATAAAAGCAGGATAACAATGAAGCAAAAAAGTGAAATTCAGATTGCGAGAAATATCACAAACTAAGTTCCATATAGATTGAAACTAATTGATCTAGCTTTGCTCAAATTCTAAATTCTAAAGCTAAAAACTTCGACCAACAAAAGAAATAGGTTGGCATACCTGGCAAAGAACGTCCATGATACTCTGGCCCCCACTCTCAGCCAACAGCTTGACCCGAAACTTCTGAACCCCACTCTTCACGTCTTGCTGGGTATCAGCTTTCGGGACTGCTCTCACAATCTTGCTCGAGCTAACAGCCGAGTCCTTACCAGAAGGGAAACTTATCGATCTGCCATAATCATCGAACAAGGTTGACGATGTCGACTTCGGCACAGTGCCCCTGGCGCCGTACGGCTCCACCTTGTTCCCTTGGTAAGCATAAACTCCATCGCCATATCCATCGTCCCGCCCCGAATCGTATCTCTTCCCGTACGGATCCGACCCCAAATCGGGCCGGCTCTGGTTGTAACCCCCATACTTGTCGTCGAAATAGCCACCGGTCTGATCGAATTTCCCGTAATTCTCGTACGGATTGTCGTAAATCGGTGGGACCGAAGCCGCCGGCTGGCTGTACGGAGCGGAGTACAAGGACGAGAATTGGGAATTGGGAGGAGCGGCGGCGGGGCTAGGGTTTGGGTTCGGAGGAGCCGCGTAATTGGGAGCCGTGTGATGCTGATCGTAAGGCGGGAAGTACGATTGCTGCGGCGGCGGAGGCGGCGGCGGTTGGTAGGGAGTGTGGGACTCGAAGGGAGGGAAGGAAGGAGCTTGGGAGGTAGAATTGAAGACTGCAGATTAGGGTTGGAGGGCGCAGCGTAGGAAGGAGCCGTGGGAGGAGCGGCGACGGGATCGGGATTCTGAGTATAAGGAGGGAAGGTCGGGGGATAGCCGGAGTAATCGGAGGGGCCGTAGCCGGCGGAGAACGGCGGAGCGGAGGCGTAGGAGCTGGGGGGAAATCGGGGGTGGGGTTAGGGTTAGGGTTTTGTGGTTGAGGAGGGTGGGGATAATAGGGGACGGAACCGTAATCGCCTTGTTGCATGCTGATGAGAGAGAAAGAAGGGATGAGAGAGAAAGGTGAAAGGTGAAAGGGTGGTTTCTTGAAGGCTCTGTCTGTGGCAGTTGTTAGGGCGATTGGGGACGAAGACGGAAGAGAGTTTACAGAGAGGAAGCTGGTCTGGGGAAGGAATCTTTTGGGGGGGTGGGACTCTATTGTGTACTCATCAATACCAGACATTTCAGTGCTCTTGCTTTGTCGGTGGGACATGTGGCATGATGAATCAAAGAATTTGACTTTCGCCCATTTGTTGGGTAAATTACTTGTTTTTTCCTTCAGCTTTTTACAAATTTATAATTTGATCCTCAATTTTTTTTTTTTTTATGGCTAAAAGCATTGTAAACTCTTTAAAGTGCTACAAAATAATCCTTTTTTATTAAATGATGTTAAAGTTTTACAAGAAAATATTACATGAATCGCACATGATTTATTATTTAATAATAATTAAGAAAAATATTATATAATTCAATTTATATATACCTAAAACAAGATCTGTTGCATTCAATTTTTTAACTATCTTAATAAAAGTGACAATTCTGCATCATGTTAAAGAGCTTTGTGGATCTTTTAATTATAAAAAAGGGGATCAAATCGCATGGCAGGAGTGTATCATCCTATTTAACTAAAGAGAAAGGAACTTGAAGTGAGATAACATCATCTTATCCAGAGCAATAATAGTTAGTCACCAAAGAAAAAAAAAATAACAACCAAGTCGTAATTATATAAAAATATTATAGACCAAAAGAATAATGTATCATATCTTACTTTATCATTTTAAGGACACTTTGGGCCCTTTTATAAATATAAATGAAACATCTTATTTTTATCTCTAATTGGTTTTAGAAAATAATTATGATTACCATAATAAGGATTTTTTTTTTTTTTTTTTTGGCAGCAGGATTAAATTTTAGTTTAAGGTATCTAAAAATTAATTTTTTCCCCTCAAAATGTGTTTTAGGAATACTAAAAAAAAAAAAAAAAAGGATTTTTGTAAACAAATATCATAAAAATAAAAGAAATGAAAGCATTCTATTAATTAAGGTAGTGCTTAAACTGTTATGAATCATGATTTAAGTCTTATTATGAATGTATGAGACAACCAATATGTGTATTGTAAAACAGTGGCTATAATATCCACTGGCATATAGGTTTCTTTTTCTTTTTTTTTTTTTTTTTTGGTTTTTGATGAAGGGGAAAAAACTATTTTTGTTGCTATAACTCAAATTCTTTTCAATAATTAAGTTTCTTTTTTTTTTTTTTAATTATTTCGAGGTAAGGTTTCAAACTTTTCAAACCTATCTTACGATGCAATCAGATATAAAATTATCGTAAGAGTATATTTACAATCACCTATTAAATTTTTTATACCAGAGTTTTCTTCATTTCTTATAAATATGATCGAGTTCTGTTTTTTGTTTTTTTTTTAATATAATATAACTAATGAGAATTTTATGACATGTTATGAACAATATATTTTACATTAAGACTAAAGCTAAACTTATTAGATATGTATACGTTTTAAAGTTTACATACTTTTATGATGTGTCTTGACAAATGTCAACTTTCGATATTGAATCTTGTCGTGACAGAATTATATATCATATATGAATTGATTCTTTGTTGAACACTAAAAATATTAGCTAAAAAGGTTTTTTTCTTATTTGGTTTATAATTTGTTTTTCATCTCAAAGATGCAAAAGATAAATTTGAGAAATACAAATCTTATTTTGCCAAATTTTTTAAGTGACTCCAATTTGCAAATTGGCCATATAAATTATAACAAAGCCAATTGTAGAAGTAGGTATTCTATCAAAATTATTTTTTAAAACATCTATTAGCTAATCTAATTATTAAAAATCATTTAAATCTAAACAATCCAATCTAATCCAGAATGAACATTGGATTTGGTGATTCGATTGTGCTTGGATTTTCATAAGAACTTCTTGAAACCTAAAAGTTTCATAAACTTGCTAAAAAATGACAAATCATATTTTCAAGAGAAGACAAAGTGAGGGTGAGCTCGACAACAAGACAACACAAAAAAAAAAAAAGAAGATGTAGGATTGGAATTTGACAATGAACAGTCGCTAGTACGTCTTCAATGATGCTCAATGGAAGCATAAAGAACTGAGGTTAAGGACTTGTGTGATAAAAAAAAGGGGGGAGAGGGGGGATTTAAATGCAAAGAAAAAAAAGTGAAGAACTGATGTGCAATAAAATAAAAAGATTGCGTACCAATCGTATCAAACTCAACATCATTGTTGCCACTGGCCCACTTGAACCCAATAAAACTCCATTCCCAAGCGGGCCTCGCACGTCAAAGGTCAGTACGATCAAGCCACGAAAGCAAATATATTACTTTAATAAGATTTTTTAGGACCTTTTTTAGGTTTTCTCGTGATTTTATTTGGTAAAACGATTTAACTCAAATTAAATTATATTTTTTTATCTTAATTTTTATTTTTTTTAATTAATAAAAATTATAACTAATTTTTAAAAATCAATCAACTTAAATTTAAAAATTTTAACTCAAACCGTTTCACCAAACGGACTTCAGTCATCTAGATAGGATTGTACCATTTATATTCAGCAACTCAATACTACAACAGTTAAAACTGAAACAGGGGCTTACGGAGGCATTGAGTTTTGAATTGAGTGGATAAAAGGGAGATATCTAGCAAAGACATCCTAATCACTATATCACTATCATTCGTGGTAAATATTAAAGAATTATACACAAACTTGTTGGAGGTGAGATCAATCGAAATCCTCCATTGGTTTTTTTTTTATTTATTATTTAATTTTCTTCTTATTAATATTTTTTTGAAGAATCCTCTATCCAAAGTAACTTGTATGTCAAGGCAATTTGGATTGCAGTATCTTGTTATTCCCCTAAAGCTCAAGAAGGATCAGACATAATTTATGCATAAGGATGCGCTGTAAGTCACCTCCTTTTTTCGATAATTTGTAAGAGTTATAATAAATAACTTTGCCTTATAATGAAATCAAGTATAAAATATTGTAGTCCGCATATGTATGTAAAAGCCTTTTATCCAGTGGAAATGAGATCATGGGAACAAATGTATGTGTGTTTTTTTTTTTTTTTTTTAAATCTGAAGTCAAATATGATATTATAACAAATATACGTGTTATGTTTACCTTCCTGTATCATGTACCCTTCTTGCATTTATAGCAGATTTTTTTTTTTGGCTGAATATTTATAGCAGATTTATATAACAGCTTCCCATTAATATTTTCGATAAAGAAGAGACCTGGACAAAAAGGAAAAAAAAAAAAAACCTGAACAGTGAATCAGTTGAAGTGTTGAACGTATGCATACGCCTCGTAACTTAAACTTATGGGATCCACGTCAAAGCTCCTAGTGGACCAGAACTAGGCGTTTCCATACTAAGAATTTAGGAGATGACTGGTTCACAAATTCGGTTGATATTTTGAAATTAAAATATGTTTTTTTATCTTATTCTAAAAAAATTTTTTATCTTTTCTAAAAATTTTTTTGTCTTTTTCTGAAAAGTCAATAAAAATTACTATTGAAATTTAAAATTTTCAACTCAAATTCATTCACCAAACGGACTCTTAGAAAACTCATTTCAAAATTATTGAAATAATATTTCCAAAACCCATATTTTGAAATAATATTAGTAATCATATTCGAAATAATAATTTTTTGTGCCACGTTGAATATTGCAAAACTCGTTTTCCATGAAGTACGAGATATTGAAGGCCATCTACGTAACTACGTTACGCCTGTAACTTGAATGGTTGTTTCAACAAAATGATGTTGGTCAGAGTATTTCAAACAACATAAAGAATTAAAAAAAATTACTGGTAGAGCAAAGAAAAAAGACAATTAATATTGTACAATTTCAAGCTGTTAGATTTTTACTACTCTTATTTGCCCAAAAAAAAAAAAAAAAAAGGAAACCGAGGGGTGTCTTCAGAACTGAAGATTTTATGGAAGCGAGTGAGAGACTCATGTGGGATATTATAAAAAAAGGAAAAACAAACGGAAAAAAGAAGAGATTTTGTTGTAATGTGGCAGCAAAAATGGAAAGGGCTATTGAGCTTTAAAAAGCTCCCTTGTCTGGTCCGTTGACGCTCGTGTCATTTTCACTTGCACTGCCAGCTATCCACTGTCTCATCGGAAGCAGCGAAAACCAAAAAGAGAGACCCTTCTTGTTTAAAAAGTGGCGGTGGCAGTTGCAGTCCTTCAAATCTTTGCTCCTCACACAAACACCAAAACTTTTGTTTTATTTTAATATTTTCTTTTCTCATCTTCATTGTCAGTTTGAAAAAGTGCACTGTGCAAATTTTTATATTCGTGAGATTGTGATAAGGAAAGAGAAAACAAAACTAACCTAAATCAGGCAAAAAAGAAAGAAAATATATCAAACACCAGAAAAGCAAATTTTCAGCAGATTCTCCTCTTTCTTTTCAGTTCACAACTATTATACTCCCAAAACTTTCACCATGCACATGCCATAATCATCATCATTTCCATTCATAGGTGGGCCCACTACAGAACAACAAAAAAAGAAAAAAGAAAAAAAATCTAAAAAAAAAAGAAAAAAAAATCCCAGATCACAGAGACCCAGAAAAGGCAAGACAAGAAACAAAAGACAGCATAATGGCACTACAACAGGGGCCTATCGTATGTGTCACGTACCCATCTCCTCGAACCAATTTCTCCTTCCACTCTTCTTCTTTTCCTTCTTCAATATATCACCAAAAAAAAAAAGAAAAAAAAAAAACAAAACGTATCTTGTTGTTCTAGGCCAAAAAGACTTCCAAGCTGGCCTCTTTAGTGGACTCACAGACGGGACAAGAACCAAGAAAAGCCTCGCAGGACTTACACGAGCAGAGGTGTCTGCAAGGGAGGAAAATAACGCATGACCTCTGAGCTCTACAGCTTCTGCACGCCATTAACGTCAACTTTGGTTCTTCACAACAACACGACTCTGCGTCTTCAGGCGAGTTGTTGTTGTTGGCCGTGAAGCGGACCAACTGTCTCTCTCTCATCTCCTCAAGCGCGGTGTTGAGGCCCATAATCATGGCCTCGTTTGCTCGAGCCACTCTCTGCCATGTCTGACTCTCCATCTCCACTTTCCTCAGCCGGTCTTGGAGCTCCATTCCTTTCTTCCTTGCTTCCGCCAAATCCTTTTCCTTTTGCCTCATCAAACTCCGCGTTTTCGACTCCAGACGGCTCATCAGTGCCGAAATCTGCTGCTTCCTTTGCTCGTGCAACGCAATCCTCAACTTGTCGTTCTGTTTCACAAATAAATCAGAATCATGTTTAAAAGGGAGTGAAAATATACAAATACGTATATTTGTTTTCATGGATGGTTTCGTTTTACCTGTGACTGAAGAATGCATTCGAGTTCTTGTCTCTGCAACTCCATTTGAGCGTCCAATGCTTGAGGAAAAGCCATTCGGAGAAAACTACGATCTGAAGAAGAAGAAGAAGAGGGATAATCGCCATGGCTGACATGAAACTGAGCTTGTTGATTAGCGGTTTGGAGGCCCAAGAGATGGGCATTGATGTTATCGTCAACCCCAAGAACAGGATTGAAAGACAAATCTTGTAGCGAACACATGGTGGGCAAGCCCAGATAATTCCCAGAATACAACTGCGCCTGAACAGCCATTAAAAAAAATAAAAAATAAAAAATAAAACTAAAAAACTTCTTTCTTTCGATGAAACCAGAAAAACCAGAAGAAGAAACTTCACATATTTAATGTTGGGGTTAGGTCTAAAGCTAGAGGATTCTTTCTGTGTTGTTGTTGTATCAGAAAAGATGCATGACTACCCTTTCTTTGTTTTCTCCCTATCTCTCTCTCTCTCTCTCTCTCTCTCTAAAACTCTTTCATTGGGTTGGCACAGCCCTTGCCTCCTTTGTTGCTTTGCTTCTGGCCGTTTAACTGAAAGAGACATTTATGAAAGAAACCCGTGGGGTGGTGGCTTGTATATTTATATTAGTGGGAAACCGACAAATCTTATATTTATGTATATGGGATTACGATAAATAAATACCTTTTTTTTAATAAATGAAATAAAGGTTTTTTTTTTTGTTTGGATTTCGGAACCCAAAAAAGCTACAAAATAACCGGCAGAAAGCATTTAAGAGAGAGATACAAGGGTGCTGGAAAACGACGACGTACACATGCAGATTTTGTAAGAAGGGAGTCACACAACAACCGGGGTCAGAGATTTCATGGAGAGAGAGAGAGAGAGAGAGAGAGGGAAATGTATTGGTGAGAGAGAAATTCGCTCAATACAGACGTGAAAGGGTCAGATTACAGACGTTATAGGGGGAATCAGAGAGAAGGGAGAAATTGTCAGTCCGATCTTTGGGAAAAAAGGCCGAAGAAACAGCAAATTTTTTAATTCATTTCACTTTTTTGTCTCTCTCTCTCTCTTGTTGGAAATAGAGAATTCATGTGTTGTATTTATCATTTTTTGTAAGTGTATTTATCATATTAAATCATGTGGAATTGTTTTCATCATGTCACTAGTCCTTTAGAACGCCATAAAGATTGGAATATCTTCTCATGTGATTAATCAGACGCGATACGACTCTCACTAAATGAAGAAAAGTCGTCTTTTATTTTCCATTTTGCTGTTCAGAAAAAAATGAAATCAAATGTGCACATCGTCAGATACTCAGATTGATATGTTTCACAAGACAATCTCTTCATATACATAATTGGAGAAGCCTATAATTTTTTTTTTTTTTTTTTGCATTGCAAAGTATGATTAGCCAATATTTTAACTACTTGATTACAATAAATTAGATCTGATTTTTTAACTTTTTATGCATATGATTTTTGCCAGTAATAAAAGAGAGATTACTAATATCATCTTATCTCTCGAAATCACAATAAATAAATAAAAATAATAAAAAAAGAACCACATATTTATTAGTAGGCTCGTGGAGACAACCATGGAGCCCACAAAAAGATATTCATTTCAGGTTGTTTGAAAGTTGGTCGTTGATAGTGGGATCCCTTTTCAGTGATAAAATAAGAACTAAGATGGACAAATCTGGTTTGATGTTGGGTTAGGTTCCAGGTTTAAACAAGTGGATGAAGACATGCAAACTTTACTTCAGAGATTAGAAGGTTGATTTGGAAATTGGATGTGAGATTTCGTCTTTATTTTTTTCATAATCTTTTTTCTTTTTAAGGTCCTTTTTGTTGGTTAATGAGAAAAAAGTAGACCCTGCCACGCAGCTACTACATGCAGAGAGCAATGACACCTTGCAGATTGGAGGTTGGAATCCACTTGACTTGCAAAACCCAAATCAAACAAAAGGGTGTACGTATTTTTAAGCTAAAAGATTGTGGATAATAATGCGCTCCACTGGAAACCTCTCTATTATGCCTGCTCGATCAGATGAGCTTGCCGAAAAAACGTATTTCTTTTTCATAGTAATAAAAAAAAAAAAGAGAGAGAGAGAGAGAGAGAAGTACGCTTGTATCGGTCGTTTACTCCAAAAAAGGCCAAAAGGAAAAAAGGGCAGAAAAGGAAAAAGGAAAAAAGGGCAAAAAGGAAAAAAAAGACCCGTGGCTGTACAAATACCACGGAAAAGGGCAGCTCCCAACTTGAAAATCGAGTCTAACAGGAAGTGGATCAGACAAGGAAACCATAAACACACTTGGGAAGGTGTTCCTTTTAAGGCCTAAAGGAGTACGGGTTTAAAACATATGTCAGATATAAGACATGTGGTTAAAGTGCATAATTAGTTTGTACTTGTGGGTTAGTAAGCAAAAAAAGTACCAAACAAACCCACTTACAGAATGGTATTAATTGTTAATAAAATGTTTTCACAGTTTACTTTTAACAGAAGCAGATCAAAAGAGTCAAAAACCTAAGGGCCATGAACTGGTTCTCTATATTTGAGCCAACGGTCATAATGCCTTTTGACTCTATTTACGTCTCCTCCTCTGGCTATGAGGAGAGATTCACTTCTTTCTCAGTTCTCATTTTCTCAGTGCTCGAGGGACAGACACTTGTGGTAAAAAACCAACCAGGGTTTGGAACCAAAGAGAGAAAAAGAAAACATCACCTCATACTACAATAAACCTCCAATTTGACTGACATTGCCACATTTATTCAATACAAATACAGCTGTACATCTTCTGTATGAGTCCACAACCTTGAGCAGTTCAAAACTATCAATGTAAACATGACCAAACACACCTTCCTCCTGTAATCAGTAAGTAATCAGCAAAATTAATGAAAAAGCACCATTTTTTGATGCCAACCTTCATGCATTAATTCTAGAAGATTCTCCCACTGCCCCTTCCATTCGATTGTACCATTCACCAATCCGAGTGTTGCCTACCATGTCTTTGCCACATTGTAGGTGCCGGATGGGCCTCAGCACGCCAAATACGGATATATCAGCTATATTTGGACTCGACCCACCTGTTGAAATTACAGAACCAATTTATGCATTAGAAGCTCTGATCATTTTCTAATACTAGTGTGTAAATACTACTATTGTGAAACGCAAAAAAAGGGTCCCAAATATGGAAATGTGGTTTTGATGATCTGACCAAGAAACTGCCTTCCTTTAAGAGCATCCACCCATGTTTCTACAGCTTCATACAATGCTGCACGTTCGTCAGTGATGTTGTGCCTCTTCTTTAGCTTCTTAGACACAAAATACATTGCTGTAGCTCCACCATACTTTGATATTATCCTTTCAGAAAAACTAAAATTGCCTGCCAAAAAAAAAAAAAAAAAGGATCATTTCACAAAGATGCCATTTTATCTGCCATATCTGAGATCAAAATCATCACGTTAAGCAACATGGTGTGACGTACAATCTGAGTTTTTTAATAAGAGAAGTACAATATGAATAGAGGTCTAATATTTTGATATCCAAAAGATTCCTTAACTTAGTCCACATTATCATCAAAGCAAACATCTCTCTCATAAGGGTATCGTATTAAACGGTCCAAAGGATAAGCGAACTAGAAAAACTGAATTCAACTAGAAATGCACAAAAATGTTTAGGATTTAACTGGTGTACCGTGAGATGTGATATAGTCAAACGACTCAAGTGCCTCGGAAGCCGTTCGATATATGTTTGGTGATAAAACATGAACCAAGTGATTATCCACCCACCTACACCAAGAATAGCATAGTTGCTTTATAATAATTTACATGAATTCTAATGTGACCATATTTATGAAATAGTAAGAAAAGCAAAAATCTTCTCCATAATACCTGCGCCACTTCTTTTCTTCTTCACTGTCCAAGGCAGGGTTCTCTGGATTGATCCTTTGAAACAGATTATCAATTATATCTACAACGAAAAGACCAAGTTTGACAGTGTTGGAAATTAAATTGCTCTGGAACAAGTAGTATATGTGTAGCCTTTCCAAATGGGTTTAAAGATGATTTAGGCCCTCTTTGGTAAACCAACTCATCTCAACTCAACTCAACTCAAACTTTTTTTTGTCTTTTTCTAAAAGTTTTTGTCTTTTTCCAAAAGTTTTTTGTTTTTTCTGAAAATTCAAAAAAATTTACTATTCCAATTTAAAAATCTCAACTCAAACTACTCCACCAAACTCCCCCTAGTGTACCAACCACAAAAGAAGGCTTACAATGCTCTAAATTGGTTAGAAATAAATAAATAAATAAATAAAAATTGAACTTGTTTAGAAGTGGTTAAACCTGATGAATCAACCAAGTTTTCACCATCAACTTTCAGTATGGGCACCTTCTTGTAATCAGACCACTTGATCTCCTTTTTGTTGATGGGGTTAACCTCCACAACTTTGTACGGAATTTTGTGATAATCCAAGAACGCTATGAGGATCGAAAACGAAAACCAGTAGAAGCTATTAAATTAGATTTGGACAAATCTGGGGTTTTGGGATTAATATCAAAATTAAATTAATGATTGACAAAAATCAATACACAAAACTGAAAGGACCAAGTTTCTATGCCATCAAGCAATGAAATTGAAGGTCCTATTTCGAGAATTAATGAAAATAACTTCAATTTCTAAAGAAATGACTGAAAAACATGAATAATATCACCTTTAACTTTGTTGCAGAAAGGGCAGGCTTCGTACTGATACAGCACAACGTCTTTGGCGAGGAACCTCTCGGAGCTCTGTGGCTCCTTCGCCGAAGAGGCGCCGCTGGAGAAGCACGCCGTAGCTGGGAAATCATGATTCGTGGAAGGGATGAGGGTTGTTGATTGAGAGAAGCCATCGGAGAATCGGCCGGCGAACGACAGCGAGCGAGAATTTAAGGTCGCCGCCGCCGCCGCTCGAGGGAGGAGCCGATGTCGAGCAGCAGCTGAGGTACCGGCAGCTAATTCACCGGCAATGGCTCGGCCGAGAACTCCGATTTCGTTAGCCCTTCTCATCGTGATCAATCTAGCTTTGTCTCTCTCAAATCTCAACTGCTGTGGGGAAAGAAAAAAAAAAGTTAGGGTTTAGAAAGGGTTTTAGGGGTAACCAGTTCTTACACGTTTCAGTCCACGTATCCATAATTTTTTCCCCCTCTCTGAAACGACATATTACTTGTAAAACGACATCTCGTCTCAACTATATAAACGAAACGGCATTAAAAGTGGACGGGAAAAATCGTGAAAACGACATGTAGTTAGCTCTGGGACACTTTAAAACGACCATTATGTATAGTGTATACTGATCTCTAGAAAGGAAATGTTATAATGATGACTCCATTTATCAATGATTTTTTTTTTTTTTCCTGCAAAATGTCTTTTATAAATAGTTTGATTAAAATCAAAAGGAAAGAAAATAAAAAAAAAAAGTGGAATTACTTTAAGGATTTAAGAGTAAAGCTACACTAAAATTTTTTTTTATATGCAGAATTCATTTTTTAATTATTTAGATGTAATCAAACGATTGAGGTACTGGTTGCATACGGTAATTATCATATATTTTACCTTACAATAATATTTAATTAAGAATTTAAAAAAGAAATTAAAAAAATTCACCTTCACCATTGAAAGGTTGGGGGCAGGGGAAAGGGAGGTTTTTATATCCGGTGGACTAGACTGGTCAGCGTTGGCGTGGGTGGGAGAGTGGAAGGGGGGACTAGGTCGATGCCAATATAGGTGAGAGGCGGGGTAGATCTTGTTCAGGGGTAGGAAGGGCTCGTTGCTAGCGTCGAGGAAGGGGTTGGTCTTTTTAAAAAAATTCAAAAATAATATTTCAGTCGTTCGTTTACATCTTAACGGTTTAAAAATAAACTATTGATAGAGTATACAAAATGAACCCTATCACAGCCGTTCCCTTACTTTAATTACAAAATAAATAAATAAATAAACCATAGACTTCAAACTGAATATTTGTTTATTTTTGGATAAATTTCACCTTTTCTCCCTAAATTTTAAGCCTCATCACAAAATACCTATCACACTGTGATTTGCAATATTTAGGCTCCGTTTGTTTCGTTAGTTCATTTAAAACTTTTCATCTCATTTTTTGTCTTTTTCTGAAAAAGTTTTTTATCTTTTCAGAAAAGTCAACAAAAATTATTATTTAAACTTGAAATTCCAACTCAAATTGGTGAACCACCCTTATTCCCTCTAAATTTTGAACTGTTTGTCAATTTCCCTTTCAGTTAAGTTTTTAATGGAAAATGACAGGCGTTGCACATGTAAGGGTATTTTAGTAAAATAATCAGTTTTTGTGTTTTTTGATGTTAAAAAAAAAAAAAAACTTTTTCGAGTTACCATTTTTTCAGCCTTTTGGTTTTTGTTTTTTGTTTCGTGTTGAAAACAGTAACTCTGACTTTTTTTTTTTGTGCTTGGTAAATGAGTTTAGTTTAAGATTTTTAAGGGTCCGTTTGGTTAGTTAGTTTGAGTTGAAATATTTATTGTAATAGTAAATTATTTTGAATTTCAGAAAAAAAAAAAACATTTGAAAAAAGACAATTGTTGGAAAAAAAAAAAAAATACAGTTGAGTTGAAATGAGATGAGAAAAAAGCTATAAATTTTAATAGTAATTTTTAGAAAATACAAAAACTTTTTCATAAAAGATAAAAAAATTTTCAAAAAAAGATAAAAATCATGATGAAAAAAGTACAATTTAATTTAAGATGAGATGAAAATCAAACTCACCTCTCGCCTTCAAAAAAAAAAACAAACAAACAGTTTTCATGCCCACCCACCTCCGGCCAGCCTTCTTCCTCTGCCAGGTCCATCATGTCCTCTCCGCCGCTTCTTGTTTTCTCTATGGTGGCCAGCCGGGAAGAGATCGTCGGCGCCGGAGCAGAAGGAGGATGAGTTGCTGGTGAGGGGCTAGACGATGGACATGAAGTCGGTGACGTCGGCGTGGATGGCCTTCGGAGAGACCGCGTAGATGATGACGGGCTCTTCCGGGAGTTGAGCGGCGGCGGGGGGAGGAGAAAAGGACGCCGTGTGTTGCGGGGACGGTTGAAAACGTAAACCTTCTCTGCTAAGCTCTTTTTTTTTTTTTTGTGGTAAAAAAAAAAAAAAAAAAAGAGTAGTGGATTGTTTTTGGTATTTATCAAAAGTGCCTTTTGTTTTTTGTATTTTTGTTTTTTTATGGAAATCATCTAAAATGTTTTTAATTTTAATGTCAATCGGTAAATTAGTAATTATACATTCAACATCTAAAATCCTACTGTGAGGGAGCATCATGTGTCATTTTCCGTCAAAGGTGTAACTTAGGGGAAAAAATTACAAATGATTCAAAATTCGGATGGAATGAATATTACAAGTTAAAATTTGAAAAATATTTTGTGACAATATTTAAAATTTGGGAAAGAATTTTAAAATTTTTTCATTATTTTTTACATCTCACAGGACATATCATAATTACATTTCCAATACATTACTATAAAAACATGAGAATAAAAAGAACTAAACTTTTAATGAAAAAAAAAAAAAGAAATCCTATAACTGATAAAATACTCAGAAAATTGTTTCAGACAAAAAAAAAAAAAAGATAATATATACCCTAGAAAAAAAAAGGTCGGCCAGCACGGGGAATAGAACTCAAAAGAGCCTATGGGAAAGGATGAGTGAGCCCATGTCGGAGTGGAGAAGGTTGTGGGGAGGCTGGCAATAGTCGGGATGCACAGTTGACGAGAGGTGCCTGAGAAAAGGAGGTGTGGCTGAGGGACACCGGAGAAGAGTACTCGCGACTGAGGACGTCGCAAGAGATGTGTTGGGAGGCGCGGTAAAAGGTGAGTTCAATGTACGTGTGTGTTTTTTTTTTTTTTTTTTGGGAAATTATTTGGTTAGTATCTGAATTTTTATTTTTTATTTTGAATTTTGGTCATTGAAATTTTTTTCGTAATTGAAATATCACTAAATTTTAAAAGTATTGTTACAATAGTCATTTATATTAATTTTTTGATAGTATTCGTTAGTTAATATTACTTTTTGATCAAATTACTAATAGATTTCATTTAAAAATTAATAAAAATGACTATTGTAACAACGTTTTAATAGTTTAACAGCATTCCCTTTCGTAATTGAAATGATCATAAACTATTAAAATGTTGCTACAATAATCTTTGTCGTTAATTTTTTGATGAAACCTGAAGTTAACGACACTTTTTGACCAAATTACTAATATATTTGATTCAAAAATTAATAAAAAGGTCTTGTAACAACGTTTTAAAAGTTTAAGGGTATTCTAATTACAAAAAAAAAAAAAAAAAGTTCAGAGACGAAAGTTGTACAATATTATAAGTTTAGGTACTAAATGAACAATTTACCCTTTTTTATTTTTATTTTTGTTTTTGATAAATAAGGTTTGGGTATTTTGATGACTTTAAGGGTTTTTTTGGTCTTTTTGATTAGAAACTAAATAAAGAAAATAAAAAATAAAAAGAAATTTATAGCAAGGCAGTAGTTGGTGGTACCCCGGTGAAGCCTCAACTTAAAAGTCTTGAATGTTTGGCAAGACCTGAAGCCAAACAAAAGAAAGAAGGGTTCACCTTCTCTCCACCTCTCTTCAATGGCGACTCCTTCAAAGGACGCCGTTCAACTCCGCCGACAAAGGTTATTGTTATTTATCTTTTTCTAATCAAGAATATTAACTTGCTAATGTTTTTTTTTTTTTTTTTGATGATTTTATGAACTGGTTATGTCGGTTCTTCCTTTTTTGATGGTCTTTTCTCTATTTATTAAATACTCAGCTAAGTGATTTTGGTATTGCTCATGTAAAAGAAAATAATTGACATCGCGGACACGTTTGTTGTTTATGGCTTTTTTTTTTCTTTTCTTTTCATCACTTATGCACCGTAGATTATTATCACTCAATTGTAATTTTACTCGTAAGATTTTAATTATCAATTTATCTTTGAAATTAAAAATGCGTATTCACCTGACATTAGTTTTCAACGGAAATTGATGTGTAACTTAAACATAAATCATTAATCAAGAGTAATAAAAATATTTGTTAACTAACATTGATTTGAATTTATATTTAGAAATAAAGTTAGTATTAAAGTTTTCAATTTTTATCTCAATTAATTTAAAATCCAAAACCTAATGTATAAAATTGACCATCTTTGTCATTAATAATGATCCAAATGTAAATCACATTGATACAAGAAAAAAAATAGTCACATATTGAAAATTAAATATTGGATGTCTTGTTGTATACTTTTAAATTTAGAATTTAAATAATCAAAATTAAAAATATTGAGAACCAACTACGATTATGTGATAAGTTTAGGAATGTTTGAGTGAAAAAAACGTAAAAAATAACATAAATTTGAATCAAAATAGGGTTTTTTTTTTTTTTTTTTGAAAATTACAATACGCATTTCCCCTACACGCTTTGTCGTTTAACCGAAAGAAAAAAGAAAGGAAAGTTCCTTTTATATACATATGTATATGTATGTATAAAGGGAAATTAATACGTAATATGCATCATGAATAAGGGCATTATCGGTATAAAAAATCGAAGCAGACATGAAACCGACCTAGGCTTTCTATTTCAGTTTTTTGGTCGAATAATCGCCCCAAAATACGGAGCTCTGGATCTCAAGGATTGCAAATTTTGGAGCAAAACCATATGGGGTTTCTCTTCTTCTTTTGCTTTCAGTCGAAGCGATAGACAGCTTTTACCAGATCCATTTATGCCGTCGTCGAGAAAATTAGGGGTTTCTCGCACAATTGTTTGAAACTTCTGTTGAATCCCCAATCTTTTTTATCTAAACCAAAAAGAAGTCTCGGTTTTCTCCGTTCCCACCTTCAGCGTACGCAAACAAAGGGCCATCGTTTAGAACGGCCTTGGTCGAATTGAATGATAAGGTCTGTTGGCCTTGGTCGAACTACTTTTGTTCGAAAATTATTTTTCCTTTTTCAATGCCGCTTTTGTTTAATATCGTAAGTGGGTATATGATTAGAAACTAGGGTTTGAAATTTTGGGGGAAAAAATTTGTAATTTTTTGGTTAGATTAAGTTGTTTTTGAACAACCTTTGAATAGTTAACCAAGATTAAAACTTTAATACATGTGATCATTTGGTTTGTACTCTTGGATCTGGGTTTTAGTTGTAGATTCTTTTGTTCCAAGATGCCCAAGATTATGAGCGATTATGGTTGAATCTAAGATGACACAAAAAATCTCATGTTAAGTATGACTTGATTTGGTCGTGGATCTTGGAAAGATCCCAAATTTTTGACCAATTTTCTTTGGAATTTTTGTAAAGATTTTTAAGATCTTAGTTGATTTAGAGTAGAGGTTAATTCTGTTTTAGCAAAAACCTGTTTTAACTGCCTAAGAACGTGACTATGAATATCCTTTTGTATTGAGGATTCTTGAGTTGACAATTTAATTCCCTCCGGTAGTGCTTGTTTGATCTTTCTACTCGTCTCATGGATTGTCATTCTAGTGCTTCAATAGCTCCAGAAAGAAAAGGAGGAAGCAAAGATAGAGAAGAGGGACAGACGGTCATTCTGCCAATGAGAATTCACAGAATAATAAAAGTTGTTGCTTAATATGATCATGGCACTCAATAACTAACGCTGGAGATTCACATTGACAGTCTGCAGAGAGACAGACAGTTGTGGGTTGATTTTAAAGTATGTTCTCACAAAATTAAGAAGAATTAGAGGCACTTAGTAATAAGAATAATAAGACCTAGGATTTGAGTATCACTTAAAAATTAATATAAATGGCTATAATAATAATATTTTAAAAATTTAAGGATATTTTAACTAAAAAATTTATAGATCAAAATTAATTATAATTTTAGATACTAAACGAGTAATTTATTATTTATTATTATTATTATTATTTTTATTTTTTATAATAAGATTTAGGGATTTTGACGACTTCAAGGGCTTTTTTGGTCTTTTTGATTAAAAACTAAATAAAGAAAAATAAAAAAGAAAAAGAAATTTATAACGAGGCAGTCGTTGGCGGTGACGCCGGTGAAGCCTCCACTCAAAAGTCTTGAATGTTTGGCAAAACCCTAAGCCAAACGAAAAGAAAGAAGGGTTCACATCCTCTCCGCCTCTCTTCAACGGCGAATCCTTCAAAGGACGCCGTTCAACTCCGCCGACAAAGGTTGTTGTTATTTATCATTTTCTGATCAAGAATATTAACTTGCTACCTTTTTTTTTCTTTTTTCCTGATGATTTTATGAACTGGGTATGTCGGTTCTTCCTTTTCTGATGATCTTTTGTCTGTTTATTAAATACTCAGCTAGCTGATTTTGGTATTGTTAGCTGATTGATTAGATACGAAGAGAGAGAGAGATTAGACTTTCGAGAGAGAGAGTGTAGAAGCACAACAAACTTCTAGGAAGAACTTATATAAATATACATATATACACACACAAGAATCATCATTTTCTTCTACTTGTAATCAATACTAATCTCAATTCTCAAGTTCTCAACAGTGTATCTGCATAAAAACTATCTCAACGCAAGAAGCAAAATCTCAACTTTTTCAAATTTGAAGTCCCTGATCTAAATTAATTTATAAAATTGTGGGTAAATTAAAATTTTAGTGGCAATGGTGGTCTGGTTGAAGACCTTCGTCCATTTCAAACAGAATGTATCACATCACAATCACCGTATGCTGTCATAGATGCTTCAAAGGAGACTCAGAATTCTGGAAAATGGGGTTTTAGGAAAAGATGTAGTCTCTATTTTAGATAAAGTTTGCTTGGTATGGATCCA
Organism: Ficus microcarpa; assembly: GCA_025413485.1. Classification (NCBI taxonomy): domain Eukaryota; kingdom Viridiplantae; phylum Streptophyta; class Magnoliopsida; order Rosales; family Moraceae; genus Ficus; species Ficus microcarpa. The sequence goes on from CM046377.1 coordinate 32,401,951, forward strand.
CCGTAATGTTTACCCAATCCTAGACCTTATCGTTCTTAATTACCAAGTGTTTTAGCATAAGGATAAAGCTCTAAGTCTGTAGTTCTTCTTAATTTTCTGAGAACATACCTTAAAATAGGCTCACAACCGTCTGTCCCTCTGCAGACTGTCAATGTGGATCTCCACGGTGCTGCGTTATTTACTGACTGCCATGATTCATATTAAGCAGCAACTTCCAACACTCTTTTATATTAGTTACTGTTATTGTTCTGTGATTCCTCACTTTCACGAATGTTTGTTACAATGGCTCATTTTCTAAAGACGCTAATGAATGATGTGTCACAGATCTCCATGGAGTTAGACGCAACGGTTTTGCTGAAGAAAAGTAAAAAAGCAAGTAAGAAGCGTGTAGCATTTGATCCAGACCGTTCAACTTCGAGAGATGTGGTTGAAATTGGTAAGGTTTTTTACTTGATTGGACAAAGCTCCATAGTTTTGTCTCTGGAAAGAGCTCTTTTTTTTTTTTTTTTTTTTTTTTTGAATAGGGGAAAGAGCAAATTTTGAAAGCTAAAAGTTACGAGTTTTACAAATTTGCTTTCTTATCACTTGATTATTCTTGTATGAGCAATTGATCATAAGTAGTATGTATTGTTTGGACTCCAATAACTCGAGGAGCAATTTTAATATAAGTTTTTGCCTGCGTGATAATTGTGCCTTCTACTCTAGGTAATAGAAATGCTACCGATGGAGTTCTTGTAGATGATGATTCAAATGAGCCAACCATAGGAGAAAAACTTGGGACTTTGTATTCAGGGGATGGTGATATAGCAAAGAGAAACGAAAATGATGAGTCTTCTCTTGCGGCAAAGCCTCCTAGTGCGGACTCTGTTCACGTTTTGCTTAAGCAAGCATTGCATGCGGATGACCGTGCCCTTCTGTTGGATTGCTTATACACCCAAGATGACAAGGTATGTCTTCCCATTAGGCTTACTTGTTGGCTAGTTAAGAACACCCAGATGAAAAGTCCATGTTAATATGAACAAATACATTTTCTGGTTGCAGGTTATTGTAAAATCAATCTCACTATTGAATCCATCGGATGTTTTGGAGCTTCTACAGTCCCTAATATCTATTATTCAGTCAAGGTAAAAACTTAGCAATAGGATGTACCCTCTGACGATTTCAAATAATATTTTTTGTTTATAGTTTGTCACTGCTACTTGCATACTCTAAGAGCCCAGTTGGTCATGCTGCGTTCATGTTTAATGTATGTATAAGCATCTTGATAGTTGATACTTAATGCTGTAACACTTTTTCTGACGTTCTATTCGGAACCATTCTAGATTTGTGATAAAAAGTGACATGTTGGCTAGCTGGATACATCTTAAATGGCTTGTGGAGTTCGATTTATCCAATCTTCTTTTCCCTTTCTTCTTCTTGTTCCCGAGAAATCTGATGGTTTTGAGATGCCTAACTGCTATTTTTACCTATGATTTTGGTTCAGGGGTGCAATCTTGGCATGTGCCCTTCCGTGGCTGAGATGCCTTCTTCTTCAGCATGCAAGTGGAATAATGTCCAGGAATCTTCTTTAGTTGTCTTGAACACTCTGTATCAGGTACAATCTGATGATGACCTGAAAACCAAAAGAACTATCGGTTTAAGAAGGGACCGAGAAGCACTTCTTACTGGAAGTGAAGCCGTCTCATCTATCTTTTTCATTAAATTGCAACGCATTTATAAGGCATATTTTGTTTTAATAACTGTGAATTTTGATCATATGCAGCTCATAGAGTCTAGATTTTCCACTTTCATGTCAGCTCTTCAACTATCAAGTGTTTTGGACGTGCTTTATGCAGGGGTAATTGTTTGTTTATATGCTAATATAAAACAGCAATCTGACGAAGTAGATGGAACTCTTCACTTAAGCAAGCTTCCTTCCTTTTTCTTCTTCTTATTAAAATAATGAACAGATTGTTGATGATGAAGCTGATGAAAGCGACACAATCGTGCCAGTTATTGTTGAGGACAATGATGAAAGTGATGAAGAGGAGTCCGAAGACGACATGGAAACTGATGAAAGCAGCGAAGAAGGCAGCGAGGCTCCTGACGAATCATTTGGTGGTCTCAGCGATCTTGAAGGAAACGACATGAGCGAGTAGTGTGCGAGACTAAAAATTCCAATTGAAAAATTCAAAGTTTTGAATGATTATATATGCTTATGTATTGTGGATGACTTAATTGTATCGACAACTTGAAACGTACCAAATGAATGAAAATTTTGCCCAGTGTTTTTGCTACTGATTTTGCTTTTAATATTTTCCATTTTTTCTCGCCTTCAAGGGAAAACTGTGGTTAAATTCATCACTGGGAGGCTGTGGATTTGGTGGACTTGTCTTTGTTAATTTTTCACCTTAGCAAGTTAGTCTATTCTTTGCGATTTACGAACTCAAATTGTTGGCTACTTGTTCAAAATTTACATTGCTTTTTTAACGGAAGTCAAAATGTTCACAAGTATTAATCTTTCCCTGGTCTCTATTAGGAAACCAATTTCTTCTCTTAATTGCTATTGCACATTTTTACTTGAGCTACGTTGGAAACTAGAGTGTCAAATCTCATGTCTTGTTTGGTGAATTGATCTAATAAACTATTCATTCTTTAGTATTAATTAATAAATTATTTATCATAGAATATTCTTTACTCCGAATATATTAGAATCTGCTATATTCCAAAAGTTTTTAAGAAATGGCTTATATTGCATATTACATTATTAATTTCTGAACAAAAAACTATAGTACATATTACTTTATTTTCACTCTCACCAGTATCAATTTATTTCATAACTTATTTACTGAAAAAAAAAAAATATTTCCTTCCTTTTGAAAATGTGTTAACGATGATCTCTAAATATGATAAAATTGGCAAGATTAATTGGTCATGTGCAAGTACGTGTTATTTTTCTGTCTATTTTTTTTTTAGACACAGACAGGACTATTTTTTCTTTTTTCTTTTTTTTGGGTTGCTGGAAGACAGGACTATAATACCGGTTTTCTTAAATTTAGGAAATATCATTAACACATTTAAAAAGAAAGCGGTCAAATTAATACCGCTGACAAAGTCTAGAACCATTTTTATAATTTGACCAAATCTATATATATATATATATATGTATGTATCGAAAAATCTATATATATGCTAGTTGCTTCAACCCTTATTTGTTTTTATTTATCTCACATTAATAATATCATAACATATTAATTAAAAATATAAATTAAATTACAATATCATATTACATTATTTAAAAGATTATATTAATTATATACATGTTATGTTATTATTAGAAGGACAAAAATAAAAACACAAATAAAAAAAATAAAAAAATATATGAACTAAGTTTATCTAAAATGTGTCGATTTTGAATCCCCATCCCAAGTTAAAAAATAAAAAAATAAAAAAAAACTTTATATGTATATATGGTTCTAACCTAAAAGAAGCACAAGGAAATAAAAGAAAAAGAAAAAAAAAAAAAAACACGTTGTTTTCTTCACACAATAAACGACATCGTTTAACGGAGTAAACTTTTGTGTCCAGCGCAAATAGTGGCGCCGCGTCTCCATTGTAAAGAAGTCCCGTTGTTGCGGAAGACGCGTTTCTTCTTTTTAAGGTTTTAGAAAGAAAGTTGCTTCGTTTTGAAGTCAATCACTTTTCTTAAACAGAAAAAGTTTAGGGGCTAGGGTTTCCTCTTCGATCGGATCCCTAAATCTTTTTCTGTTTCCTCTTCCATTGGATCCCTAAATCCTTTTCTTTTCTTTTAATTTTCGATCTTCTTAAGAAAGAAAGAAGAAAGAAAGAAAAGATGTCGCGGTGTTTTCCGTTTCCGCCAGCGGCGTACGCGAACGAAGGGGCGTATTGGGTGGCCTTGCTCGAATTTAATAAGGTTTGTTGGGCAATTTCTTTCTTGCGTTCTTGCTCAACTGCTTTTGTTCGACAAATTTCATTTGCTTTCTTTAAAGTGCAAGGCCTCTCTTTACGCGCCGAGTTTCGTGAATGATTTAGAAGATGAATTTGATAATTTGGTTGTGTAATTGGAATCTAGCTCCTTGAATTTCGGATTTAGGGTTTCAAATTTTTCCATTTTTTTTTTATAAAAAATCTCGGATCAAGAATGAAACGAAGGGAACCTAAAAATTATGAGTTTGGTACCGTAGGTCAATTGTTTTTCGACTTCAATCTCTGGGTGTAGATTCTTTTTAAGTTTTATCCCAATATGTCCAAGATTATGGAAGATCATGGTTGATAATCTATTTCTTCGACTCTTTTATCCCAGATTTTCAAGATTATGGGCAATCATGGTTAAATCTATAGGTTTTTCAGAAGGCTTTTTGGCCCTGTGAGATATATGTTGTTTTTGTATGAGATGATTATTTTACTTAATCTGTTAGAAGTGATTTTCTTTATTAAAACAAAAAACAAAACAAAACAAAGATGTGTTTCATATAAGAAACAAGACCAAGTTTGTTAAACCAGCAGTTATTTGTTGCGGATTTTTTTGGTGCAAACTTTTTAACTTGAACTATATTCTGAAGAACTTTAAATATTTTCATGTTCGGTTTTGAAATAGTTTTCTTAGGAATTTTTGTAAAGATTTTTAAGATTTCAGTTGATTTAGGGTAGAGGTTAATTCTGTTTTAGCAAAAACCTGTTTTAACTGCCTAAGAGCGTGACTATGAATATCCTTTTGTATTGAGGATTCTTGAGTTGACAATTTAATTCCCTCCGGTAATGAGAATCTGTGGATATTCGTGCTTGTTTGATCTTCTCTACTCGTCTTATGGATTGTCATTCTGGTGCTTCAATAGCTCCGGAAAGAAAAGGAGGAAGCAAAGATAGAGAAGAGGAAAGAGAAGAAGTTGAAGAATAAGTCAAGGAAAGAGGACGGAATTAAGGAGAAAAAGACATATACACGTGTCACCACCGATTGCAAAGTGAAAAAACTCAAGGATGGAAAGAGTAAAGCTGATTCAAAAGCCAAGTACTTTTCAGATAGAGTTGATGATGAATCTGACCAGTTGGAAAAGAGTGATCTTACCAAAGAACTCGAGCAGCCATCCTGTTCTGGAAGCATTTCCCACTCGCCTGAATGTTGTAGCCAAATCCGCAAGAAGAGGGAAAGGCAGGACTCGTTAGTTAATGGCAGCAATAGCGAAAGTGGGTTTGCTTTTCTTTATATGACACCCATGCTTACGATCTTGTTACCCTTTTTTTTTTTTTTTTTTGTTCTCTAATATAACATTTGATCTATGATTGCCTTTTAAACATCAAACAGGAGCAACTTTTCGCATTAGGTTGCCCTTGGGGAAGCACAGAGAGCCAGATTCTTCATTGAGCGAACGTGAGAAGAATTACCGTTCCACAGAGTCTGCAACTTGTGCTCAAGAGAGGACGGTCTTGGGTCATTCTAATTCACAGACGATTGTAGAACTTGCGCAACCCAAACCTACACTGTGCCAAAAGTTGCCATTGTCAGCACAAGAGAAAACTGAAATCAGAAGAGCCAAAGAAACCAGTTTGTACGTAAATGAGATTCAGCGTGCAGATTTGGCATACAAAACATTGATTGAGAATTGGGTTCCTGACCATCCTATGCGTCTGTTGTGGCAAAATGACTTTGATGATCAGGATTGGCCTTTTGGGTCAAGAAAACAACAAGAAAAGCAAGAGTCCAAAAGACACAAAACCGGTATTGAAATATCGTGTTTGAGGAGCTCTAGTTTGTGGCAACAAGCGGAGTACTTATCGGAAGTTGGCGTATGGGCGTTGCCTTATGCAGTTCCGTTTTGATATATATATATATATATATATATATTTTTTTTTTTTTTTACTCTTTCGTTGGTCTCAACTGACCCATTGGATGTTATTGTAATAGAGTTGTACATATTTTGCAACGAGCAGCTAAGTTCTCGTTTCTTATATACCAATTCGTTATTCTTTACTGGTAAGGTTTTGTAAGCGTACAAGAATTGCTTGGGTGATATTTATGATGATTAGTTACTATTTGATCCAAACATTTGTTTCTTCTTGTAGGCTATAATGGTTATTTTCTCTCAGTGAACTTTTTTGGTAAAAAAATATGTTCTTGGGTAGATATTCTCTCTTGGAAGGAGTACAAAATTTCGGACAGAATTTTCCTCCCAGAATTTAACAAGATACTTTTTACGATATTTTCGTTCTAATAAGTTCTTTACGTCGTCTGGAACGGAAAATGACGTATTATTGAAGTGAGCAAGGGAAATGATGTTGCCGGCAGAGAAGGTGCACGGCGGAGGAGGCAAGAATTTGGCGGAGGAGGAGCTGGACGCTATGTTTGCAGAGGATTGCGGAAGCTCATGAAGAAACGACATCCCGTTTAAATCTTGAAATTGAACGACATTACAATAATATCTGTCGTAGCAACCACTCGTAGTTCGTTGTGTAGGTTTATGTAGACTAAACTCTTCAGCGACATTGAGTTTTCCAATACTGTAGTTTGCTTGGGAAAACAACATGTGGTTTTCCATTTAAAAGACAACGTCGTTTCTTCAAAACGATATGTTATTTCTCTATGCAAGATTTTATGTCAGCTTTCACAGAAAGACAGGCGTGTCAGGTGCGTGTACACAACATATCAAAATTTGAAACTGCAAAAGCATAAAATAAAAAACAAAACAAAAAAAAATCAAAATTTTAAAGAGAACACTGGACGTTATTCATATGCATGTCAATGGACGACATGTTTTAACCTATCAAAATTTTATTTATGCGATTAAAAACTCAGAAAGTACTAGTGTTGTTTACTTTATATAAGAAGGAAAAAAAAAAAAAAACTGATGGTCTAAAATGGATTCTAACCGTATATTTTATAATAATGTTACTTATCTTTTATTAATGTGGTGTTTAATATTATCGATATTCCTTAATATTATCCTCACATTGTTTCCCGATATCAACGAACAACATCGCTTAATGTTAAGGCTTGCTCATATAAGAGGGGAAAAAAAAGGAAAATAATTGGCATCCCGCACACGTTTGTTGTTTATGGCTTTTTTTTTTCTTTTTCTTTTTATCACTTATGCAACGTAGATTATTATCACACAATTGTAATTTTACTCACGAGATTTTAATTATCAATTTATCTTTGAAATAAAAATGCGTATTCACTCGACGTTAGTTTTTAACAAAAATTGATGTGTAACTTGAACATGGATCATTAATTAAGAGTAATAAAAATATTTGTTAACCAGCATTAATCTGAATTTATATTTCGAAATAAAGTTAGTATTAAAGTTTTCAATTTTTATCTCACTTAATTTAAAATCCAAAACCTAATGTATAAAAATGACTATCTTTGTCATTAATTAATGATCCAAATGTAAATCACATTGATTCAAGAAAAAAATAGTCACATATTGAAAATTAAATTTTGGATGTCTTGTTATATACTTTTAAATTTAGAATTTAAATTATCAAAATTAAAAATATTGAGATCCAACTACAATTATGTGATAAGTTTAGGAACGTTAGAGTGAAAAAAACGTAAAAAATAACATAAATTATAATTAAAATAGTTTTTTTTTTTTTTTGAAAATTACAATACGCGTTTTCCCTACACGCTTTGTCGTTTAGCCGAAATAAAATAGAAAGGAAAGTTGAAATTGATGCGTGATATGCGTCACTAATAGGGGCATTATCGGTATAAAAAATAGAAGCCGACATGAAACCGACCTAGGATTTGTATTTCCTTTTTTTGGTCGAATAATCGCTCTATAAATACCGGGCTCTGGATCTCAGGATTGTACATTTAGGAGCAAACGCGTCTAGGGTTTCTTTCTTCTTTTCCTTTCAGTCGAAGCGATAGACAGCTTCTTCCAGATCTTTTTACGCCGCCGCCGCCGAGAAAATTAGGGGTTTCTCGAACGATCGTCTGAAACTTCTGTTGAATCCCCAATCTTTTTTTTATCTAAACCAAAAAGATGTCTCGGTGTTTTCCGTTCCCACCTGCGGCGTACGCGAACAAAGGGCCATCGTATAGGACGGCCTTGGTCGAATTGAATGATAAGGTTCGTTGGCCTTGGTCGAACTACTTTTGTTGGAAAAAATTATTTTTCCCTTTTCAATTACAAGGCCTCTTTAGTTTAATATCGTAATTGGGTATATGATTTGAATCTAGGGTTTGAAATTTTGGGGGAAATTTTTTTTTAATTTATTGGTTAGATGGAGTTATTTTTGAGCAAGCTTTGAATAATTAACCAAGAATAAAACTTTAATACATGTGATCGTTTGGTTCGTACTTTTGGATCTGGGTTTTAGTTGTAGATTTTTTTGTTCCTAGGTGCCCACGATTATGGGCGATTATGGTTGAATCTAAGATGACACAAAAAATCTCATGTGAAGTATGACTTGATCTGGTCGTGGATCTTGGAAAGATCTCAATTTCGGACCAAGTTTGTTTGCCATCTTTCTGAGTGGTGATTACTTTTTAAATATTCTGTTTTTCAAAAAAATTTAGGCTAGTTGGGTTCCGAGAACGAAGTTTTAGCTTTTGGTTGTGATTTTTTCGATCTGGACGTGGATCTTGGAAAGATCCCAATTTCGGACCAAATTTATTTGCCATCTTGTTTACTTTTTAAATAATCTGATTGAAGTGTTTTTCAAAAAAAATTTAGGCTAGTTGTGTACCGAGAACTTTTGAATTTTATGAACTAGGCTTCAGTTTTGTTTAAGTTGTGATTTATTTGGAACACTTGTTGTTCAACTGTTTCTTGAATTTACTGGTTGGTGTAAATGCGGTATCTTTTTGTGTGTATATACCGAAACCTGCTTACATGCCTAAGTGTATGACAAAGAATTCCTTTTGTACTCCGAGTATGTCTTGGTTGGCAATGAATGTCTGTGGATATTCGTACTCGTTTGATTTTCTCCACCTGTCTTATGGTTATCATATGGTGCTTCAATAGCCCCAAAAACAAAAGGAGGAAGAAAATATACAGAGGAAGAAAGATAAGAAGTTGAAGTTAAGGAAAAAGTACCAACATAGGGAGAAAAAGGCGCACAACCATGTCACGGATGAGAAATTGGTTAAGACCAAGGATGAGAAGAAGCATTGCCAACCAGGCCAGAGTGCTGACTTGAAAGCCAAGTACTTTCCAGAGCAAGTTTACAAGGAATCCGAGCAATTGGAGAACAGTGATCTCACAGAAGAGCATGAGCTGCCAACTGTTTCGAGCGTTTGCTACTTGTCTGATGGCACCCAGAGCAGCAACAAGAGGAAAAGGCAGGACTCCATGGTCGATGGCAGCGAAAACCCTAAAAAAAGTGAGTTTGGCTTTTTATTTTTATCGCCACCCAGCTTGTGGCCTTTTTTTAATTGGCACAAATATAACATGTTTCATTGTTGCTTGCAAACATCAAATAGAGATAGTCCTTCGCTTTAAGTTGGCGCCGAAGAAGCAAACAGAGCCAGACTCTTCAACGATTGAACAGGACAATATTTGTCCTTCCACGGGACCCGAGACTCTTGCACAAGAGAGGACTGTCTTGGGCCACAAACCGTTGTGCCATACTAATGTACAGACGAAAACGGAACCTGAACAACTCAACCTTAAACCAGGTCTGGAGTTGCCGTTGTCAGTGCTAGAGACCGAAATCAGAACAGAAAAGAATACCAGTTCGCCTTTGAAAAAGGCCGAATCAGTATACAGAACATTGATTGAGGATTGGGTTCCCGAGATCCCTATTCACCAGTTTTGGCAAGAAGATGATGAAGGCCACGACTGGCTTTTTGGTTCAAGAAAGCAGCAAAATAAGCAAGAGTCTAAAAGACGCAAAGCCGACCTTGAAGAATCGTGTTGGAGGAGCTCCACGCCGTGGCCGCAAGCGCAACACTTGTCTGAAGCTGACATATGGGCGTTGCCCTATACAGTTCCATTTTGATTCTTTGTTTTTGCCTTGACACTGACTTCATGGAATCTAACATAGCGGATTTGTACATAGTTTTTAACGAGCCAGCTGAGTATTTTTGTGGATCCACTTGATTATCGCTAGTGGTTCAAGTTTTGCAACTGTATCACCATGTGGTGGATTCTAATTAATTAATTATAATACTAACATTTCTTCCATGGTGTAAATGTGTCATTTTCATAACTAGGTGATATTTCTGAGTAAGCCAAATGTGAGTTTTGTTTTGTTGTCTGACCCATTGGGTGATTATTTAATGGAGCTGTACATGTTTTTCTATGAGCCCGCCAGTTCGTCTGTGTATGCATGTCTGCTGGGGTTGGTTATTAAAAGATACAGAGAGAACCAGAGATTAACGTGGACAAGAGGTGGTCCTCTAAAAAATTAAAGGGAATTGACCATTCAAAAGAGGGGGGGAGGGTGTCTGGATATTTTCATTCAACTCAACTTTTTTTTGTCTTTTCCGTTTTTATCTTTCTGAAATCAAAAAATTACTATTACAACTAAAAATTTCAACTCAAGAAATAAAATGGACCTAAATCAAATTCTCTCCCTCCTACGTATTACAAATTCTCAACCAAAAAAAAAAAAAAAAAAAGGTATAACAAAGTAAAAATAAGAAAATGGTCTGTCTCCAGAAAATTATCCTCTTATAGGTTTCATTTGAATCTCCTAATTAAATTCACTTTTCAAACTGAATTCATATTTTCACAAGAGAGAATACTATCCTGCAATAATCTCAAAACCTGGAGAATCCCTTGGCACATTATTAATAAATTAAGTAGTTTTGAATCACCTATAACTAAATCAGAAGATAGGTTCACAAGTAAACAGGAGATTTCTTTGTATGTGAATAATCTACTAGAAAATATGAATGGTCCGTTTGGGACATTGGTTCAATTCAACTCAACTCAAACTTTTTTTTGTCTTTTTCCTAAAAAATTTTTGTCTTTTTCCCAAAAAGTTTTTTATCTTTTCTGAAAATTCAAAAAAAATTTACTATTACAACTAAAAATATTTCAACTCAAACGAACATACCAAATGGACCCTAAATCAAATTCTCTCCCTCCTACGTATTACAAATTCTCAACCAAAAAAAAAAAAAAAAAAAGGTATAACAAAGTAAAAATAAGAAAATGGTCTGTCTCCAGAAAATTATCCTCTTATAGGTTTCATTTGAATCTCCTAATTAAATTCACTTTTCAAACTGAATTCATATTTTCACAAGAGAGAATACTATCCTGCAATAATCTCAAAACCTGGAGAATCCCTTGGCACATTATTAATAAATTAAGTAGTTTTGAATCACCTATAACTAAATCAGAAGATAGGTTCACAAGTACACAGGAGATTTCTTTGTATGTGAATAATCTACTAGAAAATATGAATTATGAAAATTCAATGTTGCTGACTATGAGTACTAATCCTCCATACGAGATAAAGTTATCTATATTAAACTCGAGAATGAGTTTTGTTCCAAGGGGAGGAAATTCACGTTACACAAGTTTGAATCTTGTTATGATTTTATTTAGTTAGTTTTTTGTATTTCCATTAGCATTTATTATTTTTTATTATCAGAATTAGATAATAACTTTTTTTTTTTTGATCCGTAGCTCTATGAGCTTTTCCAGTTTCAATTTCCTGAGAATCGGTTAGCTGTGAACCAATTTCTCTTTATTTCAATTCTCTGTATTTTGACTTCTATGTCACGTCTCATGAGAAGAACAGATAACTGCCAGAAAGAATTCTCTCTCTGGTACATACATACCAGTAATGAGAAATGATGCAATACAAAGTCTAGAAATAACATGAAAAGAATTAACCAACCAATTTAATTTATGCGAGAGAGACGCTTTCTCTCGTACATGTGTGTACATTTCAAAGGCCTTGTTAAATCTTCCAGAGAAGAAAAAAAGAAGGCCTTGAAAAATTTTTGCCTCTTAAATTTTTTTACAATATTTGTTTCGATTCATGGTACAAGAAAACGAATCAGTCTAGTGGTTGACTTAACAAGTCCTTAAGCTTAAGACGGTGGGTCTTTTCTGCTCTACTTGGAGATTTGGTGCGACTTGGTGAAAATGACATGCTACCATCATCTGCCTCAAGAATTTCAAAATGCAGACGATCCCTTGGACAACACTCTGGGAAAGATTCTTCATACTCGTTTTGATAACCTGAATCCTTGGTGTCAGAAGCATGGGAATCGAACAATTCTTCGGCATCCTTCTCACCTCTTAATAGCTTTAGTATCTGTAATGAGGTAGTGTTTTGTGTTAGCTGCTTTGACAATAATCAAAACTCATCTTCTTCTAACAAAATCAAACACTTTGCAGTTAGTACATACCTGACTGGCTTTTGGACGAACTCGATTTGAAGGAGAAATGCAGCGCTTTGCTGCCAAAACCATTCTGTGCATCTGAGCAACATCGAACACCCCTTTTAACTTCGGATCCAGCAGTGCTTCATAAGCCTCTCCTTCAAATAAATTTTTTGCCTACATCAACATAAATCAGTTAATAAAGAAGTCCAACTACTTGTGTTATTTCCATGAAGTAGAATATGCGCGTGAATACAGAGTTTCTTACCCAGTTGACCAAGCTCTCTTGTCCTTTGGGACCCTTGGTACCAATCGGCTTTCTTCCCGTTAATAGCTCAAGAAGAACAACACCAAAAGAATATATATCAATTTTATCACTGACCATTCCATACATAAAGTATTCTGGAGCTATGTACCCGAAAGTCCCCACCACATCACTCTGCATTATATTAGCAGAATCCGCCGAACCCCACATAGCCAGACCAAAATCGGTCAACTGCAATACATAATTTCCAGAAATCTTTAATCAGCACAACTTTATTTCGTAAATAAATTTGATGTTCTAGCTTGCGTCATCAAACCTTAAGCAAAAAAAAAAAAAAAAGATTATTTTCCTCAAAACGACGTGTAGTTTGTAGCAAAATAACACGATTATAGTGCCAGGTAAACCATGTAGGTTATGTTACAAGTAGTACCTGTGGTTGAAAGTCATTGGTTAGAAGAATGTTTGAAGATTTTACATCTCTGTGAATAACAGGCTGAGGACAATCATTATGCAAATAATTTAGAGCCTCAGCGACTCTAATCGCCACGTTGAACCTCACTTTCCACGGCAACACGGATCTACCACCGTCACCTGCCTCGGAGAAGGGAAAAACAATCACCAAATTAGAAAGTTGATGGAATTTAATAAGAAGTCAAGTCATTAGAACAAGATAACTTACCGTGCAAGTAACGGTCCAAGCTGCCTTTTGGGTAAAAGTCATGGACAAAAATAAGATGTCCATTTTCCAAGCACATCCCAACCAAAGGCGCAATGTGTTTGTGCTTAATTGAAGAGATAATATTGACTTCCATGGAAAGTTTTTTTGAGCTTCTTTTTTGGGTTTCAAAACCTTGACTGCCACCGATTTGCCGCTTCGAAGACGTCCTTGTATACACTACTTGATCCTCCCTGGCCAATAAGTTTTGCTGTTGAACAAACTCAAATCATCAACATCGAAGGAAAAAACAAATACTCCGAATGGATTAAGAGAATTTGATTTAACTGCAAACGGTAAATTTTAAACACTAAAAAAGGAACAAATTATTTACCAGAGGAAAACCAAGAAGTTGCAGCCTTCAACTCTTCATATTTGAATCTCTTGCGAGATGAACCTGCTTTTCTAATAAGTAGCTCCCACTCGTTTGATCGATTCTCGTTATTTGCCACTTCGGATTCACTTGAAGAATCAGAAGTCGGAGGAATTCTTATAATGAGAAGAGGCCAACCAGGCCTTGACCTCGGCGATTCAATCACATCAGAAGAAGGTGAGCTAGAATTAACTTCCACTTCCTGTGGACAAACAAGATCCAAATTTTCTGATTCCTTGAAATTCGACCGACTCGGGAGGTTCACATCTTTGGCTTCTGAATTTCTCAAAACTTCCTGCTTTGCGAAAGAACGTCCTCCATGAAAAGGCCAACCAAGAATTGAATCTGGTAACTCCTTTTGCAGAATAGAAATATGGCTCAAAGGATGATCATCTTTTTCTTTGTGATCATCTCTCGACTCAGTCGCTTTGGAATTTGGTTCTCCAAGCTTAAGCAACTTTGGAATTTGACTTGCGAATTTAGAGTGGAAGTCATAAACCAAATAAATCCGGGACAAACTTTCGAGCTTCACTTGCCTGAGAGAGCCTTTTGGCTTTGATTTTCTTTCCATCATGGTTGATGAACACTGCTTAGCCACCGTCTTCACAATTTTTCTTACCAAATTTCTTTGCGAAATCGAGCCCTTAAAATAAGCCTTTCTTATCACACGAAAACCTTTTAAGCCTTTTGGATCATCTTTTCTATCTGAGAAAAATAAATACACAAGATCAATAAGGATGGATTATAAAACAGAATCATACTAGGACTCCGACACAAATCAAAACCGAAAAAAAAAAACTCGGAATAGAAGATAGAATCCTAGTAGGATTCTTAATCAAATCAATCAATTTTTTGTTTTTAAATGAAGATTTGGACGAACTTAAGGCTGAAGAAACAAGGACTTCTGCAGCTAGTTTGGCTCCAATTCCGCGGTAATAGCCGAGCCATCCTCGGCCGTGGCTGTCACCGAGGATTGCAGACAACAACTTCTTCTTGTCGTATTCAAGTTTATTCGTTGAATCGACTTTCTTCATCATAACTCTTTCTGAAAACTTTTTCATTTCTTTAATTTCAAGTGTCCTATCAGCCTCCTCTTCTTATTGCATTTGTAGACTCTCAATTGGTGGTTGAATGATTTTGTACTGTTCAGTATTAAAAAACAATTTATATTGCGAAAAGCGATTTGCATTCATATCTTTAGAAATATAGAGCACGCCATGACTATTCCACGGATTTTCATCCTGTATCCGTCTGAATTTGACATGGCCCAACAGCAAAATTACAACTGAAGGAGACAAGATTTTTATATTAGAAAAATATTTTCCGTGAAAATTCTCAGCCAGTTCGTTAATAGGATAAGAAGCAAAAAAGAAGACGTCCCACTTGAGCTCAAATTCAACGAAATGACCCCATGAATAAGCTAAAGGCAAAACTCATGTTTTTAACGTGCTAGAGGAAAAAAAATGCCAGAGAAAAAATGTTTTTATTTAGGCTTCGTCTGACATTTAATTTAACTCTAAATAAATTATATTTTTTCATATAAAGTTTTTGTATTTTTTTTTAAGTAAACAGAAATTATAATTAGTTTTTAAAAATCAACCAATTACAACTTAAAAATTTCATCTCTAATTAACGAATCAAACACAAACTTAATATAAAATAATTTTTTGAGTTGAAAATTGACACGTATCTTCTAAGGTTGATTTTTGGAGACTTTGACTGCTGAATCTTGTTTTGATAATATTATTTGTATTTATCAATCTATCTAACTTACCAAACAGACTTTTTTAGTACAAACTGCCGCCAAGCAATGTACACCTAATGCGACTTTATTCATCTGAAGTCAAAGTTCATGTTCTTTTTTCATAATTATCTGGTAACTGTTATTTCACCCTGTTGGGAGTGCTGAGTAGGTAAAAGAAAGGAATTTAGATTAAAAAAAATTTATATTTAAAATTTAAAAATATTTTGTTAACAAATAATAATCATAGATCCATGTAGTAAAAAAATAAAAATAAAAATAAAAAACATATGGCGTCTAATATCATCGAGAAATTTATTTTCTTTATAATTTTATGATCACTGACGAAATAAGTTTTGATTAGGAAGGCTAATAATTGTAATAAAAAATTGATTAAATAATTAAAATTGATTAAACATAATATAACTATTTCCAATAAATTCAAAGACTATAAGTTTACTATTTTTAAATGTATATTAGTCACAGCATGTTTGGTACTTATCAAATTACCAAGTTCTAAGTATATGATTAACTTTTTCAAACAACATAATAATAATAATAATAATAATAATAATAATAAAAAAACAACAACAATAATAATAATAATTAACTATCATATCTAATTTTACTATTTTGCAATTGTAAAGGATAACTAATCTAATATCAAGAATTTTTTAAGAGTATCCATAATCTAATAAATTTAAAAATAACAACTTTATTACCTAGACGTAACTAATTACCTAGACTTATGATTTAGAGCTGTTCCCAAATAACCTAGACTTATATTTTTAAAACTTTTTCTGGAGTTGCTCATGTACCTTCTTTCTTTTTTAGTTTTTAATTTTTCTTTCTATGCTGAATAGAAATTTTAATTTGAGCTATTGTGTCTTTTAGGTGTTTTAAGTTTTAGGTCTCATTTGGACATAGGTTCACACCCACCGTTCAAACGGTAAATTTAAGTTTTTGTAAGAGAAAAACTATAGAAAAAAGTTTTAAAAAAATGGATTAAAATGGGATGATTGATAACTCTAAAGAGAATATCATCTTACAAGGGCTTGTTAAGAGTAAAAAGAAACTCAAATCTCACGTTAAAAAAACACAACACTAATAGTAGACTTATAAAAGTATTAGACTATTGCACTTAACAGATTAATCTTTTAATATAGAAGCTTAATCCCTTAACAGATTTAAGTTCCTTCTTCTTCTCTCTAATCTCACATGATCAGGGTTAAAAAAAAAAAAAACAAAACAATAATAAACACCGGTAAGGATTTATGATCCTTGAAGTGGTTTTTTCTTCCAAGGAAAATTTTTAAAATATAAAATATAAAACAAAAAAGTTACTACTAATCTAGATTCAAAGATACAGGAAGATATATATTTCTTTTTTTTTTTTTTTTTTTTGAAAGTCAAACATTAGAATTGAATATGAAAGCATCCTTAGACGAAAAAAATCCTTGATCATTTAAATTTACTAATTACATTTCCTCATTATTTAGCTTTGCTTCTACGTCTCCTTGCAGCTATCTTTTTTATGTTGCCCTTTTCCCTACTCTTTTACTCTCTATCTACCCATCTATTTTTCAAGTGTATGTCTGTTATTTATCACGTTCAAGCAACGATTTTTTTCTCCCAGATGCAAAGCTACAAATAAACGACAAAATTACAAAACGAAAAGACGGTTGTTTGGACTGGAGACGCATTATAGTTACGAGAAACGACATATATCTTTTTTGACTCTAAAGAGAATGAGCATGTAACCAAATCGAATGCGTCATTTTTTGGCACTAAAAACGTGAACTTTCATTTATCAACAAAATAGTAATATAAAGAAAAAAGAAACGCTACACTTTCAAACTACAATTGAAATACGGCAATTAAGAAATAGATTACTTGTTATTAGATCATGCAGTGTAAACTACATGCACTTGAAACGACACCAGTCAAGTTGTTCTTTACTTGTTATTTGATCATGCAGTGTAACTACAGGCACTTAAAACGACACCAGTCAAATTGTTCTCTCAGATTGAACAAAAAAGTATGAAACAATATGACATGTCGTTTTTGTTAAACGACAGCAAACTTGATGTTAGAAACCACACACCGTTTCTCCGGAAGGACATGTTGTTCGATAATTAAGCGCATCAAGTATTTTAAAGAAACGAATAATGATTTTTTTTTTTTTTAATTGCAAAGACAGTAGATGGTATAGTTTAGCTTAATAATTTCATCTTGTAAATTACATGTCGTTTTATTTACTTAAATGATAGAATCATTGATACAATAATAAATATGTCCTTTTACCGCTTAAATGATGGCAAGATGTAGGCAAACTACGTGTGGGTGGTCGTTGATTTTAAATGTCCAGAGGAAATTTGTTTTCTCAAGTCTGACGACAAAATAAATAAAAGCACCAATGATATGTGACAATAACTTTAAGAACGACATGTATTTGAATAAACGACATAAAAAATTTCATTTACTAGGAGTTGATGACATGTTTTTGTAGGTACAAACAAATATTTTAAGAAAAGACGAATTGTTTTTTATAACTCCAACGGTAGCCAATGCAATGCTTAATTTTTAGACAGGATTAAAGGAATACTTTTATCCCCCTCGTCAATGACTTTAAGACTTTCAAATGGAGCGACGTGTCGTTTTTAATCATATTAACGACAACAAACTTTAAATTTAAAAAAAAAAAATGTGTCCTTTGGTCTCCTAAACGACTGCAAAATTCAAATAACAAAGAACGTGTCGTTTGTATGTTTAAACTATATTAACCTTCAACATTGATATGGATTTAACGATTTAACATATAATGAATTTTCTCCTCTTTTCTATATTATTGTTATTATTTAGAATTTATAAATAGGACTGGGAATTACTCTTTCAACATTGAATTAATTTTTAAGAGTCTTATTAATGTAAAACCACTATTAAATTTATTATAATTAAGATCATCAAAAATTAATGCAATAACCGAAATATCAGTTTTTTTTTTTTAAAGAGGGATTACAATTGTTTGATGGGTAGTTTAAAATTGAAAGGTCAATTCCTTTACTAAAACAAAAAATTGAAAGCTTATTAAAAAAAAATAATAATAATGCGGTAACACACTAACACGCGGCAACAGGAGCTAATATACAGACAAGAAAAAAAAAAAAAAAAAAAAAGGTGTGTGAGAAGGAAAATGAAGCGTGAATATTGTTGCAATCGAACTAACTACCAGTCCAACCCCAAAATTGCAAGCCTTGCACAGCAAGAAATTTCGACGATCTCGGAGATCCTCCATAGCCAGATTCTCCACAGAGGAAGACCCATTACAATGATCGTTTCCAACGGAATCGACGACGACGAGAAATGGCTTGCCGAAGGCATCGCCGGCATTCAACACCACGCCTTCTACTTGCATCGCGCTCTCGTATTGTTCTCCTTCCTTTCCCCACCTTCGATCGATTCAAAACCCTAATTCTTCCGATTCCGATTCGAGTTTTCTTGTTTTTCGCCTTTTCAGGATGCCAACAATCTTCGTGAGGCTCTGAAATTCTCCGCTCAGATGCTGTCGGAGCTTCGGACCTCGAAGCTGTCGCCTCACAAATACTTCGAACTCTGTACAACTTCCGATGGCTCAATTTCGATCGAAACGATTCTTCGTTCGTGATCCGAGGTTTGTTTTGCTTATTGCGGTTTTTTTGTGCTTCTTGTTCTCAGACATGCGAGCTTTCGACGAGTTGAGAATGCTGGAGATGTTTTTCAAGGATGAGAGCAGGCATGGCGTCTCGATCGTTGATCTTTACGAACTCGTTCAACACGCCGGCAATATTTTACCTAGAATGTAATCCATCGGACCTCCACATGTTTTTCATTTTTTTTTTTTTTTTTTTGGGTTTATGACTTTAATTCATAGATTTGAAGTTCACATTGATTATGAATTGACAATCCCACGTAATAAAGTTCCGGTTTTTTTGTTTTGTTTTGTTTATTTTGTACTAGGTATCTTCTTTGTACGGTTGGATCTGTGTACATTAAGTCTAAGGAGGCTCCTGCTAAGGATGTGCTTAAAGATCTCGTTGAAATGTGCCGCGGTGTTCAACATCCAATACGCGGGCTCTTTCTGAGAAGCTATCTCTGTCAAGTCAGCAGAGATAAGTTGCCAGATATTGGTTCCGAGTATGAAGGGTAAGCTGGTTGGACCCTTTCTTTCTTTCTCTGTTGTTTGTCTAGTCTTTTTCATATTGACATAGGTTAAGACATTGATGAGTAATACAAATATGTGTACTGATCCATGTCCAAGATAAAATAAAATTAACTTTCAGGCATGGAAATGAATATGTTTTCTTGTTATTGTTGTTATTAACTGATTATAATGCACCACTAATTCCTTGCAGCAGTGATGAGACCGTCATGGATGCTGTTGAGTTTGTGCTGCAGAATTTCACAGAGATGAATAAACTTTGGGTTCGAATGCAGCATCAGGTTCGTTGACCATCTGTAAACTTAATCCGCATCATGTTTTTAGATGCATGGCACCAGAGTACTTGCATGCCATGGAGGTAAAAATGAACCATGAGGGCATGATTTTTGGCCATGCAGGTGTTATGGTGCTTGTGAATCATTCATACTCTTTGGCGATCCTGAGTTGAAGCCTTCAATTGGAATTTCTGGACTGCAGGGCCCTAGTGAGATAAAAGAGAAGCTGGAAAAGGAGAGAAGCGAGCTTCGTGACCTTGTAATCTTGTATAGCTGAAACTATGAAGAGATGGAAAGTGCTTAACACAGTTTGACTGGGAAATTTTACCTTTTTGAATTGTCCTTGATAGGTTGGGAAAAATCTCCATGTTCTTGGTCAGATAGAGGGCGTGGACCTTGAAATGTACAAAGATACTGTTCTTCCCAGGGTATTAGAGCAGGTCTTATAATCTAGCTCTTTCTTTCGTGTCTATATTTACATGATGTATCAAATTAAGCTTTCCGCTGATCTTTTATGTATGCATCCACATTGGTCTGCTTGTAGGTTGTCAACTGTAAGGATGATCTTGCTCAATTTTATTTGATGGAATGCATTATTCAAGTTTTCCCAGATGACTACCACTTGCAGACCCTAGAGACCTTGTTGGGTGCTTGCCCCCAGCTTCAGGTAAATACCATGCTTATTCTGAGTATCATTTTCCTAAATACCATGCTTATTCTTCTTTTTTAATAAAGATATGATCTAGACTTCCACATTGGAGGTGGTTGTGGAATTACTGCTAGGCTAAGCCTGTAATGATGCTTTTTGATCTATTTTTACTCCTGCATTATGATCTATTTTTTGACAAATACAATTATATTTTAATGTGTAGCCTACAGTTGATACCAAGACCGTGTTATCTCAATTAATGGAAAGATTGTCAAATTATGCTGCAGCCAACGTAGAAGTAAGTTATATAAAAAAATTTTGACGGTTGATGCATTGATCTATTTGTAATTCTGCATTTCATAACTGTGGCTATTCTTATCTTAGGTATTGCCTGAATTTTTGCAAGTGGAAGCTTTTACTAAATTAAGCAGTGCCATTGGAAAGGTAAGCTGGTTATTTCCTTCAGCTAAGTTATACTTTTTTTTTTCTCTCTCAAAATGTAAAAATACAATTGCTGCATTGTCTTTTCGAATTTTCTGCAAGTTGGATTAAGAACTCAACCTGACTTTTAATTTGAAGAAACAACAGTAAATTTATATGAGAAATAGAAAATACTACAATTTTGTTAATGAGTCAATAACCAGCCTAGCAGAAATAGTCTTGAGGGAACAATAGTATAATGATCTGCTTTCATTTTCATTATTCTATCTGTTACTCTTTTCCACTAGTGTTTCTTTCTCCTAAAGTAGTTGATATTACAAACGGAAACAGGTGATAGAAGCACAGGCTGACATGCCTATTGTTGGAGCTATATCATTGTATGTCTCTCTTCTTACGTTTACTCTTCGTGTCCATCCTGATCGTCTTGATTATGTTGATCAAGTACTGGGAGCATGTGTAAAGAAGCTCTCTGGCAAACCAAAGCTTGAAGATAATAGGGCGACTAAACAAGTTGTTGCACTTCTAAGTGGTCCATTAGAAAAATACAATGATACTGTCACAGCCTTGACACTTTCTAATTATCCTCGCGTTATGGATTACCTTGATGATGGAACAAATAAAGTCATGGCAATGGCCATTATTCAAAGCATTATGAAAAACTACACTTGTATCTCCACTGCTGATAAGGTACGTTTCTCCTCTATATGTTCTATTTTATCAACTATTCCCTTCAGAATGCCATAAATATTCTCTTTGCAGGTTGAGGTGTTGTTCGAATTAATAAAGGGGCTCATTAAGGATCTGGATGGAACTTCTTTGGATGAGGTGCATATAGGATTTGGGATTGTAAATTTTCTACGAGTCCTCATAAATTCCATGATTTTCTTTTTTCTTTTAGATCCCTTTCTGTTTAACAAAATATTCAGTGACTCTTTTCCTTTTATCCGCTTTTGGTTTTCTTCTGCTATACTACTAATAGCTTGATGAGGAGGATTTCAAAGAAGAGCAGAATTCTGTTGCTCGTCTCATACATATGCTTTATAATGATGACCCAGAGGAGATGTTGAAGGTAAGCGATTGATGCTTCAAAATTTTTTTGTAGTTATGATCTCTCTCTCTCCCTCTGTCTGTGTGCGTGCGTGCAAAAGATGAAGCTATATGATCTACAATTACATGAGGTTGTAGAATTTTTATTTGTTGGATAAAGCTTCCCTGAACTATGATTTACTGGTCACAGATGATATGCACTGTCAAGAAGCATATTATGAGTGGAGGGCCAACACGCCTGCCTTTCACTATTCCTCCTCTTGTATTTTCTGCACTCAGGGTATGTATGTTTCTTGTTTCACGTGCACCACACTTTTTTTTTCTTGTGTATACATCTGGTTGATTTGATTTGAGATTGGGTGAAAATTTTACAAGACTTTGAACTGAGCGGAGGCAGGAATGCCTTATAGTAATGATATTAGATATGAGTGAGTCTCACGGTGATATTAGACTGACCAAGTGCCATGTTTAACCTAAAATAAGCTGGAGTTACATTATTGATTACCTCATGTTACTTATGGTAGCAGCTTTGATACATGTATATAATTACTTTGAGGACTATATACAATGTGTTTTTGTGGCTTGCAGTTGGTTAGGCAATTGCAAGCCCAGGATGGAGAGTTAGTCGGAGAAGAAGTGCCCACAACACCAAAAACAATCTTTCAGCTATTAAATCAGGTAATGATATGTACATATTTAAATCATTGTCATTGGAGAGGGAGCATGACTAATACCTTGGTAGAATAAGGATAGTTGGAGCATATACAGTCACGCATCCCTATAGTTTGGAACGTTACAACATTTGTGGAAGATAATTACCAGTGCATATATAAAATTGGTTATGCTCTCTCCTCATAGAGTTGACTTTGCAAAGTCTTTCCTACTTCACGTGCTTGTATCCTTACTTGATATGTATGTCTTCATGTCATATGTGCGAATAATAATGCTCCATATTTATTTTCAGACCATTGAAACTCTTTCTTGTGTTCCTTCTCCTGAACTGGCATTAAGACTGTACCTGCAGTGTGCTGAGGTATGTTGTGTCTATGGTTGGTACTTGAAAAACATACCAGGGAAATGATCTGTTACTTCACCAAATAAAATTTGTAGCCTTTTCAGATAGAACGGACAAGTTTTCTTAATCCTTGTAACAGTGCATCTTAGGTTTACAATTTCTCTGTTTGGTTCATGGATGATCAGGCTGCTAATGATTGTGATCTTGAGCATGTTGCCTATGAATTTTTCACTCAGGCGTTTGTGTTATACGAAGAAGAAATTGCGGTAATTTTTCCTCAGTTGGTCTCTTCTAGTTATATTTTGGTCGATAAATTGCAAGAAAAGTTGTCAGGCGGTAAATTGTATTACTAGTTTGTTCCTTGCTTTTAGGACTCTAAAGCCCAGGTGACTGCCATACATTTAATAATTGGGACTCTCCAGCGGATGAATGTGTTTGGCGTTGAGAATAGGGATACCTTAACACATAAAGCGACAGGAGTAATGATGCTTTCTTGCTTTCTCCGTGCTAATTTAGACTGTTGTCAACTACTTGAACTTTTGACTGATGATTTTCCTTGTATCAGTATTCAGCGAAACTGTTGAAGAAACCTGATCAGTGCAGAGCAGTGTATGCATGTTCACATCTCTTTTGGGTTGATGATCAGGATGGTATCAAGGATGGAGAAAGGTACCCTCTTGGCCTTTCTACTTAGGATTGAGTATTTTACTTAGTGTTCATGTGGGTTTCCCTTTCCCTTGCATTATTATCTCTACAAATATTTGTGTTGCCGTGTTGTTTGTCATTTATGTGATTTTTGGCTGCAGGGTCTTGCTTTGTCTAAAGCGTGCATTGAGGATTGCAGATGCCTCTCAACAAATGGCCACTGTTGTTCGCGGTAGCAGCGGCCCAATCACGCTCTTTGTTGAAATACTCAACAAGTCAGTTGCTTTGAGCTTGTTACCTAATTGAACATTGCACACACGAGAGAACATACATGCTTCATTCATGTACAATACATGTGGAAAATAATTCTGAATTGAAGTTTACATTTCTGTCAGGTATGTCTACTTTTTTGAGAAAGATGATCCCCAGATCACACCTGCCGCAATCCAGGGGCTGATAGAATTAATCAACAATGAGTTGCAAAGTGAGTCTACGACCCAGATCTCGGATCCTTTCTTTGCGAGCACATTGCGGTACATCCAGTTCCAGAAACAGAAAGGCGGAGCAATGGGTGAGAAATATGCTTCTATCAGGGTTTGAAGACTTGTGGCGTGTGAAGTCCTCAAATGTTGTACAAGTAGCACGTTGTGTTTTGGTATTGATTGGGAGAGGTGATCCCCTCTATTTCTTCCATTGGAATTGCGGACACTTTGTATAGCACCAGTTCTCCTCCTACGGTTATTTATTTTACTATATTCATCATAGAAAAATATATTATTCTCTCTCATATATTCTCTCTCTATCTCTCTCTCTATACACATATCTATATATATATATATCTACGTACGTTTATAGTAAGATCGATCTAAGAAGGCTAGGACAAAGTCAGGGGAATGATTCCTTTTCTGACAATGTATATATATAGGTCCATTTTATAGCCATTGTTTCTTGAATCACATGGAGATATATTAGATCCTATTGTCCTATTTTCTATTCCAATGTTTGAAAGGAAATTTTTGAGTTGAAATTTGTTGATTTTTTAAAATTATTTATAATTTTCGTTGACTTTTCAAAAAAAATATAAAAAATGAAATGAAATGAAAATTTTGGGTCCAAATTGGATGGTCAAACAAAGGCTTAACCTAAATGAGAGACTTTGAGGGGACTTGCTCAACCAACTGAACAAACCAACAAACAAGATGGTTTTCCACGTTGTCATAAAAAAGTAGTAGTCACAAAAAGAAGAGAAAATTCAGAGCGTAGAAATGGTGCCAAGAGGCAAGTGATGAAAGTAATAATGTATATCAAATGTATGGAAATGGAATGGAGAGGATCTTATGTAGTAAGTTTTGAATTCTTGATGCCAACAAAATCTGAGCTGATCAAAATCCTTTAACAGTCGAAAGAAAGTTCCCGCTTTCATGAAAGCTTTTATTTTGAAATCAAAATGGGACCCACCGGATAGGGTGGTGGAGCCGCGGTGGCGGGTGGTCCCACCTATGGCTTTATTGCTGAATCATGCAAGGAGAAATACCGTAAAAAGTATAAATAATCTTTGTTTTGTACAAACAACATAATTAAAATACGAATTTAGAGGATTTATTAGTAGCTAATTAAATATGTATGTATAATAAATGCATAGTTGGAGACATTGGGTAGGTTTCTGGGGTTGGTAAAGAAATAAGAGAAAAAGGCACATGGAGATGAATGGTGATAGCTGATAGGTACTTATAGGTCCCCCATGTGCTCTCTCTCTCTCTCTCACGTCTTTGGATTGTGCTTAATTGCGCAATTAGCGGATTCATATTAATAATACCAAAAGCCTCTTGAATTATTCCGACAAAATTCTATCTTGCTCATCAATCCACAAGCCGCTTCCCCTTTTTAAAAAATATATAAAATTTCATAATTAAGAAATATTATCATATCCATGTATATATACACCATAAACGTACAAACACCTGTCTAATGTTTTCAATTTTAGGTGTTTGCCCTTCCATTCCATATATATTTTTCTTTTTACTTTCTTTTCTTTTTTTTTTTTTTCCTTTTGATTCTCCTTCTTTATTTTTTTTCCCCCCTTAAATAGACAATCATTGTTAGTATATCTTTTAGCATTATCAAAAGGGCTCCTGAGATATTGATAGAAATGTTAATTAAAGGCCCTGCAGATAGGCTCTATACCTCGACGAATAGCGTGTCACTTCAATTCTACCAAATATACTGACAACAAAGATATGTAGAGGCGTGATCCTAGATACTCTATATTAGTTATTAGGCTAATAGAAAATAAGCCTTTATATTCAAAACCCCTAACAAATTTACTCGGACTCAAATATTAATTACTGACCCATCACAATAATTTAGTACCGCTAGGTTATCAGACTTGGTTGTTTTTCCTTCCATGTCTTCACAATAAAAGGAGACAATTATTGAGATTTTCATGGTCAGAAATCAGAACACATGGGAATATACGAGCGGGGCCTGCCAAATGCCAATGCCAATGCCAATTTCCATAGTCATATATATATAACTAATACCCACGTCCTAGAAATGAAGAAGGCTGTTTTTCTTCTTCTTCTTCATTTTTTTTTTTTTTTTTTTTTGTTTACCAAGAAACATGGACATCTCTAATTATAATAACAAAAGACACTGGTGGCCACGTTGTTCAGAGTCGGATGGTATGGTTGGTTGATTTATTTTTCTGGCCTAAAAATGAAACAAAAGAGAAAATAAAAATTTCAATCATAGTATTATTGTTTTTGGATTGGATAGAAAGGATAATAATTCTTTAAAGTAAAACCTCAAAAAAAAAAAAAGATGACATCATAATTTTTTTTTGAAAAAAGAGGAACAAAAACAAAAATTAATAATTGAATTAAAGGGAAAAAAAAAAAAGAATCAAAGAATTTTTGTTGTGTGTGTTGATATTATTTTTTTTAGGGAAAAAAACTTCGGATAGTATTATTGTTCTTGGACTGGACAAAAATAGGATGGCATGGCATTATAGGTAAAAATAAAATAGAATTATTGTTGGAAAAATAAAAATTAATTTTAAGACAAAAAAGAAGGGGATAAATAAAAATTTTGTTGAATTTACGATATTGTGGGTATATATACGGTAAGGTGATTAAAAGGAAATAGCTGGCAAAAGGTTGGCTTGGCGAGGTCAGCGAGCCCTTCAACCGCAATTTGATTCCTCCTTCTCTAAGGTCATCATCATCATTCTTCTCTCTCTCTCCCTCTCCATTTCCATTTCCATTTTCCCAATTTCTCTCTCTCTCTCTCTCTCTCTCTCTTCGTGTCTCTCTGCATCTGCATTTTAGGGTTAGGGCTTGTCTGAACTTCAAAAACGTATGCGATCTTCTGCTTCTTCTTCTTCTTCTTCTTCTTCAAAATCTTAATATAGGGCTTTTTAATGGAGGATTTGGTGATCGTTGCTTGAGCATTTTGTGTTGGTAGAGCGGAGATCTAGTGCTTGGTTTCGAGGTTGGAGATGAGCGCGTCCAGGTTCATAAAGTGCGTCACGGTCGGTGATGGTGCTGTTGGCAAAACCTGCATGCTGATTTCGTATACCAGCAACACATTCCCTACGGTCAGTCTTCCATTATCTTTAATTCTCTTTTCGCGACATTGATTTCAACCTCGAGTTTTTTCCTGTAAAAAATATTCTCCTGTTCAAGTTAAATTTGAAGCTTCAAATTTTGTTTCGAGGACTGTATTGTAGAATTTTTGTCTGATTATGGAACGAAGCGAGATTTTTAACTTTTTGATCGGAGCAGAATTGGGAAGTGAATCGAGATACTGAAATCGGTTTTGGAAGTTAATTGTGGATATATATATATATTTTTCCTGATAATAGAACGAACCAAGATTTGAACTTTGTAATCGGAGAAGAATGGGGAAGTGATTGGAAACTTTGATTTCTTTTTTGTCCTGTTATTATCCTACTCTGATTCTGAAGTGTTTCTGAATGCTTTTGTAAGAAATTTAAGTTGCGAAAGGTGAAATATCAGATTTTTTGGGTGAAAATTAGGTTACAATAATGTTTGCTTGTCTGGGTGTTTAGTACAATAATTTAGTGACGATGTTACATCAGGTGCCTGGAGATATATGTGCGTTGGTTGCTAGCTCTTCTGCTTTAGCTGTTCATTTTCTCCAAAAACTAAAGACTCTACAGATATACTTGCATTTATGGAAAATTGTAATTTGGGGAATTCGAAGTCTAACTTGCAGTTCTAGACTCTAAGGTAAAATTAAACAAACGCTCAGTCATCAAGGAGAATGTTGTGGGGTAGAGTGAAAACTTATTGGTTTAAACTTTAAAGGTTAAAGATTTCGGAAAACAGATACTTATCACGTATTACATTCACATAAGTTTTGTGTTTCATGCTTCAGACATCTGAGCCAAGTGGTTCCGTGATATTGTGCATTGAATTTATGTTGTTTTTCGTTGGTTCAATAATGGTTAACTGTTTAGTTATTTCCGGCCTAACTTGTAATGTTGCTTCTTACTCCAAGTGTTAGCTTGAAAAACTCACTTTTTGTTTCCGTCATTTGAAAACAGGACTATGTGCCCACCGTGTTTGACAATTTCAGTGCCAATGTTGTTGTGGATGGAAGTACTGTTAA
Organism: Ficus microcarpa; assembly: GCA_025413485.1. Classification (NCBI taxonomy): domain Eukaryota; kingdom Viridiplantae; phylum Streptophyta; class Magnoliopsida; order Rosales; family Moraceae; genus Ficus; species Ficus microcarpa. Next base: position 32,430,233 of record CM046377.1, read on the forward strand.
CCTAGGATTATGGGATACTGCAGGTAACTAATATGTCTATCCTTCTTAATTTATACATATACGTACTTGTTTGTGATTCAGTGTCCCATCCCCAGCCCCATTTTTCTCTGTTTTTTGTTTCTGGGAGTTATATTAAGTGTTTGTTGAACAGGTCAGGAGGATTACAACAGATTAAGACCCTTGAGCTATCGAGGAGCTGATGTTTTTATACTTGCTTTCTCTCTCATAAGCAAGGCCAGCTATGAGAACGTTGCAAAGAAGGTTCCACTCTTGATGTGTTCTGGGTGATACCCTTTTTTATTTATATATATATTTTTTCGTAGAATATCCGCCTGCATATTTGTGTGTGTGACAATTTTCTTTCTATGGCTCTCTATTGCAGTGGATTCCTGAACTGAGGCATTATGCACCTGGTGTTCCAATAATTCTTGTTGGAACAAAGCTCGGTAAGATTTTTTTCCCATGACGTGCTTGTCATGTTTATTCGCTAATTCTCATATCTAAAAAGTTTTAGATTAGCTTTTATCAGAGTACCCATGTGGATAAAAATTCCCTTTGTTGTGTTTGTTTGTTTTTCCTTTTCTTTTTCCTTTCTTCTGGTTGCTAAAATCAGTTTAACGTTTAGATGCTTTAGGATGTTTAAATGAATATGAAGAGCTCTGTTCAACCATTCTGTGTAGTTCTTTAACAACTACTTTTTGTGTGCCCTCAGCCGCTGCATAACTATACGAGTTTTTTTGTTTGGTATATTTCCTGATCAGATCCAATAATGAAGTATGAAATTCTTGAATTGACATCTCTTATCTTTATCTGGATTATTTCTTGGCATGACTACATTAAAATTTGCTGCAACTTATCAACGAGTCAGTTTGCTCAGGTTTTTTTTTTTTTTTGGCAGATCTTCGGGATGATAAACAATTTTTTGTTGACCATCCTGGTGCAGTGCCCATCACTACAGCTCAGGTAAACACTGCCGTTTTATACCTTGCCTTGGCCCCGATTAATTTTTTTAGTTATTTTACTAAGATAGTATATGGTTTGTGAAGGGTGAAGAACTGAGGAAACTTATTGGGGCTCCTGCCTACATTGAGTGCAGTTCAAAAACGCAGCAGGTATGTTTGCCCTTCATATTCACTATGCCGTTTTCTGCTCTCGAATATTGACTTCTTTCATTTATTTTTATAATGGCAGAATGTGAAGGCGGTTTTTGATGCAGCTATTAAGGTGGTACTCCAGCCACCTAAACAGAAGAAGAAGAAGAGAAAGGCACAGAAGGCTTGCTCCATATTGTGATCAAGGGAAGAATTAGATTTGACCTAAAGTTACAATGACCTGCCAGCCTTTATTTGTCAGTCCGTATCGTTTACATTCGCCAGTGGCGAGCCATTGTGTATATTCCTGACTGACATTCTAGAGATACATGTGTAAGCTTTGGGGTGGTTTGTTTTACTTTCTTTTGTTTGTCTGAACTGCGACTGATGATTAGAATTCCTTGTTAACAAAATATGTAAGTCTATTTGAATTTGTCTCGTGTATAAACCAGACGCGAGCAAGATTCTTATTATCTTCCTGGGACTATTCGTAATTGACTACAAACTGTGTTCGTTGTCTCTCGCTTTCTCTCTCCTTGTATGGCAAAGCACTTTATTTACGGTTAGGCAGAAACTTGGAAATCAACCAAGTTCTTGCCAAGCTGGCCACCGAAAGTGTTTAAAAAAGAGAGAGAGAGAGAGAGAGAGAGAAGAGAAAACGAAGAAACACTGCTCATATGGTATTTGAGGTTACCCCGAGGAATGTTTCAATGACTCGTATGGATTTTTCAATAGCATCAGGTGCTTCTATGTTCCTCTTGTAAGCTAACCATCCGTCTATAAACACCGCCAGCTTTGCCAATGAGTTCCTCATGGCTGCCAGCTTCAACCATCTTCCCATGCTGCAGAACTGCAATGCTATCTGCACTCCGAATCGTCGACAACCTGTGTGCCACCAAAATCGTAGTCCGGTTTTCCATCAGCGTATCAAGTGCCTCTTGAACCACCTTCTCTGATGCTGCATCCAAAGCACTTGTTGCTTCGTCCAAAAGCAAAATTGAGGGGTCCTTCAGTATTGCTCTGGCAATGGCCACTCTCTGTTTTTGTCCTCCCGAGAGCTGAACTCCTCTAGCCCCCACTTGAGTTTGATAGCCCTCTGGCATTCTGCTTATGAAACCATGAGCGTTCGCGGCTCTAGCTGCTTTCATAATCTCGATTTCCGAGGCATCCTCTTTTCCATATCTGATGTTTTCATATATTGTGGTTGCAAACAATGCAGGCTCTTGCTGAACTAGGCCTATTTTCTTCCTTAGTGATCTCAGGTTGAGGCTTTTAATGTCATACCCATCAATCAGTACTTGACCGAGATTAGGGTCGTAGAATCTCACTACTAGTCCAATCACTGTGCTCTTCCCAGACCCACTTGGTCCAACTATTGCAAGACTCTTTCCTGCTGAGACTGTCAAGTTCAAATCGTCAAAAATGGTGATATCAGGCCTCGTAGGGTAACTAAAACACACGTTCCTAAATTCTACATCTCCCTTAATATCACCGACCATATTAGATGTGGGGCAGTTAGGAAGTATTACTGTTTTCCTTTTGAGAATTCGGAAAATTGAGCCAAGTGCTTGGGACCCTTTCACAATATCTGGAGTGAGAGCGAGAGTTTCTGCTATTGCCAAGGACGTGATAATCAGAACCATGAAGGATTTCATGATATCTCCAAAGTGTGATTCGTTTTTCTTGATCATGATCGAGGCATACCACAGGCCAAGGGCGTAGGAGCAGAATGCGAAAAGCTGCGATAGGCCGTAGCCAAAACCCGATATGTGGCCCCTTAAAAATGCTTGCCTACTTGGTTGGTTTAGTTCAGAGGCAAATTGTGTTGAGAGTCTGTCTTCAGCTCCAAATGCAGCTACGGTGCGTATGTTGTCAATTGCTTCACGTGCCAGGGCAGTTGCTTTGGAGTAGGCCTGGTTGTAGTCTCCTCCAAATCCCTTGAGAAAAAGTTGCTGCACATGTAAACAAGTCGGTTAGATAAATTAAGACTAAAAAGATTTAAGGACTAGTACCTCTATTTACAATCTTTTGTCAAATCTACTACTTAGAAATTAAACGTGTCGAAGTTTAGGAAATGAAATTTGGTAAAACTTTATGTCGCTAGCACTTGTGAAAAGCTATAGCTTATAATAGGATCTTTGGAGTGATCAAAACACTAACTTCAGCAATGGAAGCTCCAATAAGTAAAGGAAGTGAGGCAGTGACAACAGCTGCTATACGCCAGCTTAGGATAAAAGCAATGACAAAGGCAGTCACGGTGAGAGCAATGTTCTGCACAATTGTTGACAAACGATCGGCTAGAGCACTTCTTACTAACGTAGCATCAGCTGCTAAAGTTGAAGTCAGAGAGCCAGTGTGGTTCTCCTCCAAATCAAACCACCCCACTTCATTGGAAAGCATAGCTGCAGTTTCATCCAAAAAACAAAAAAAAAAAAAAAAGTTTCCTTAAAAACAACGATAATTTATGCTGAGAAATGCTTGTTATTATCATTTTTAAGTGGCAAAGACTAAAGGCTAACATGTAAGACTACATGGGATCTTGTGTCATAATCATTGAGTTGCAAAGTTTGATTTGTAAATTTGTGATTGGTTTAAAATGTGTGGTCGCTTTTAGCATTGCTCCTTTTTAAGCTATTTGAGTGTAACTTGTGAGCACGAACATACCTGAGAACATTAGTAAGCGAACACGAGAGGTGAGCCGCTCGCCCATTAATGTATAGAAATAGTGCTGGAGAAGATATACAGGGACGGTAACAACAGCAAGTCCAACAAATATGAGGGCCACTCGTTGAACCTCTTGTTTGATCCGGGAGTCGTTGGAGGAATAAAAGGCACTCAAGACATGAGTAATTCCAAGGGCAAAGAGAGGAGCTTCCATTCCAGCCAGAGTTGCGCCAAATGAGCCAAGCAGTGCATAGGGCCACTCGGGTGCATTCAGTTTTATTAACTCCCATATTGATGAACTTTGTTCAAAGCTTGCAGTTGAAAGTTCTTTATTATCACTTTGCTCGAAGTCTCTTCTTGTACTCAAGTTAGAGTCTTCTTGATGGTGCTTACCATCAGAGAGTTCACGAAAGCTGAGAGTCCTCGAACTTTGGGAGCAAGACAAAGGGCTGGAAACTTCACCTTGTTGGGAAACCTGCAAGCTCACAAGAGCTGCATACTCTCCTTCCATGGATATCAGTTCTGAATGACTTCCTCTCTCGACAATCTCGCCGTCTTTCAAGACAATGATGGTGTCCACGTCTTGGATGGTGGACAGTCGATGAGCAACAATGATTGTAGTTCGGTTCAACATGATTTCGTCTAGTGCCTGCTGAACCATTTTTTCAGATTCCGTATCAAGAGCACTGGTTGCCTCATCTAGAAGTAATATCTTTGGGTTTCTCAGTACCGCTCTTGCAATAGCAATTCTCTGTTTTTGCCCACCTGAAAGCTGAGTTCCTCCTTCTCCCACCTGAATTCAGTTTAAAGTGTCCACGTGTAAGCCTCTATAATTTTTTTTTTTTTCCGATATACAGAAAATGCCAAATTTTCCAAGTAAAGATGATGACAAGGCTCACCTGAGTATGGTAACCATTTGGTAGTCCTTCAATAAAAGAATGAGCATTTGCAGCTTTAGCGGCTTCAATAACGCGATCCATGTCTGCCTCTTCTTTACCAAAAAGAATATTGTCAATTATTGTAGTGGCAAAAAGTGCTGGTTCTTGGCTAACCATTCCCATCTGTTCTCTCAGCCATTTCAGCTGCAGCGTTTTAAGATCATGACCATCCAACAAAATTTTGCCTGGAAAAGTGTTGGCATGGAATCAGGTATAAGCTCTTAAATTCGTTAAAACAAATCATTTTAGAGTGGAGTATTTAGATACCTGATGTGGGTTCATAGAAGCGTTCAACCAAGGATATGATAGTACTCTTTCCAGAACCACTAGGACCTACAACTGCAAAAGTCTTGCCAGAACTAATTGCAAGACTCAGCTTTTGAAAAACCATGTCGGGTCTCGATGGATAGGTGAAAGAGACCTCACAAAATTCAATATTACCGGAGACTGTTGGAAGCACTGTTCCATCTGACCCATCAGAAGAGTCAACATCTGTTTTAATCATGCTGAAGATATTGGCGGCGGCAGCTCGACCCTTAGCGATGGCAGCGAGGTTTGGAGCCGCTTGGCCAAGAGCACTAGAAAGCGCGAAAGGCATTTCATTAACGAAGAAACAATTAAATTAACCGGTATCTAGAACCCAATACATCTCCAGACCTCACTTACAATCCACTAAAGATGACGTTGATAATCGTTGTGAATGCTTTTCCTCCGTTTGTATCTCCGTGTCGAACAAGTATGCCAGCATACCAGAGAAGCAATGCCCAAGCACAGAACAATAGGCCATATGTAAAGCCTACACCAATTCCCATCGCAAAACTGCTCTTCTTGCCAAATTTAAGGGCTTTATTAAGTGTCATTGAGTAGGCTTCAATTGCTCTATCCTCACCTACAAATGAGTACACTGTCCGAACTTGTGAAATAACCTGTTCGAACAAAAGCGAAGAAGAACAAATGCATGAAATGCAACCCAAAAGACTTGCATGAACAAACGAAGATGACCAAACAATTTTAATGAAAAGCTGAATGAATTGGATCAACAAAGAGCTATATGCCTGTATCTCAGTGGATTGTGACTGCAAAACGTTATGAATTTTTGTGATCATCAAGCAAAACACATTTAGATAGACTTAATTACTAGTGATGTTTACAGCTACAAATAATATTACCTCTTCCGCTACTTTTCCAGCTTCGGCATAGGCGGCCTCACCTTTTTTTGATAATGTAGACATGATTACAGTATAAGCTCCTCCTGCCACAGCAATGAGTGGAACAACAGCTAAGGTGAGAAGCGTTAGCTGCCAAACGGATAAAAATCCAACTACAAACCCAACAAGGAATTGAGAAAGGTAACGCAACGTGTGGCCTGTCTGCAAAGAGATGCAAAATCATTGGGTTAAAATAAGTACCCACTTTCATATTTTGTCTGTTATACAACAATATTTAGCACAGTGGCTTAGTTTGTGATGTTACCTTGTCTCCTATTGCATCTTGAACTAGAATTGCGTCACTTGAAATGCGGAAAAGGATGTTAGCATCTCTAGCCTCGGTGTCGAAGAAACTAATATCCTTCTTTAAAATCGACTCGATATACTTCACTCGCAAACGAGCTGTCTGCCTCTCCCCAGTCTGCATCCATGACGCCACACCTGAAAAAAGCAGTGAAAAAGAATATTCCGATTCTCAATGCGACGAGAGGAAACAATAATGTGGTGGCAGTTATGGCAGAAAGATAGGCTTAACATGATCAAACATTGTTTATAGTTGTACCTATCCAAGCTGAGGCCATTACAATCACTCCAAGATATATCAAGTACAAAGCATTCTGCATCAAGAGAAATTTCTTCATTAAAATATCTGTAGCTTGAAGGGGCATACAAACTTTTCGAACGATCCTTTACGACCATCGAGAAAATGGTCTAACAAGTGAATAAATCATTAACCAAAAAATATAAAGAAAAAACGCTGAAACAGGAAGAAAAGTGAGGTGATCACAACGAGTATGTACCTCCGAAATGCGGGAAGACAATCGATTAGGATTCGTAGACAAATGTCCCAAAGAATCAATCATACGACCGAACAAAACAAAGAAAACAGGAATTGCAGCCCCATGAACGCACGCCCCGACACTGCCAAAGAACATGAGCACATAGTCTACTCTATCAGCAACACCAAAGAGGCCAAACAACGAAACGCTGCTCTTTCGGCTTGCTGTTTGGTCGATTTTGGGAAGTGGGTTCTGCTCCGGAACGTCATTGGTGGCGAGCTCTACTTCCTCCATTGAAGACAAAAGAGAGAGAAAGAGAGAGATCAAACTAAATGGAAAGAAAACATTAAAGTCTGCAAAACTTTCACGGACATCTCAAGGAATCAAATTAGGACAAAGAGAAACCAGTTTCATGGCAATAAATGCAAAAGCTCAAAGTGGTTGGGGGCTTTCCCAACCAACAAAAAGACTAGACTCCTTTTTAACTGCCATTTAAAAATTCTTGGAATATACAAGATGTTCATGAGTACGTCTACATAGTTCTGACACTCCCTGTAATTAAAGCCAACGACCTGCTTCGCCGACTTTATAGTTTCGCCTGAGCTGTTGGATTAGGTAAATAAGTTGTCAGATTGAATATTCTGGTCCCAACAATGGACTTACTTGTATAGCAAGGGACCACTAGTCGGGGATGAAAGAAGCTTCAAAAATTTGCAAATTGCCTAACCCAGAAAGGAAGCCATCTTATGGACTTGTAAAAAGACATGTTTAAGCACACAACACAAGTATTAGAAATTGAAAATGACAATTGTAAGTTGTAACACTCGCATACTGCCAATAATCTTCACCAAGACTTTAGTCCCCGCTTAGGCTTATAGCTTAGCGAATTGGAAATAACAGGTTTAGAGAGGAGTTTTCAGTTTTAAAACTTTAGGGTTTTTTTTTTTTTTTTCCCCCTTTTCTTTTTAGGTAAATAGCACATTAACAGTAAATATTTATTTATCAAATATATTTATAGCAAAATTACCTTATAAATAATCTCGTAAATAATTATTTACCGTTAATATATTTTTTATTTAAAATATTTTGAAATATGTTGTTTATTGTAAATATTATTAAAGATGACCTATTTATTATCATTTCTGTCTCTTTTGTAAGTGAGAGCCCATTTAAAATAAAAAAAAAAATAAAAAAAATAAAAAATAATAATAATAAAAGCTCTTTCTAATGCCTAGTTGAAAGATTTTGAGGCTAGGAAAACAAAAGAGGCACACATAAATCTAAATGGTAAACACTCTCATCAAAAGGGTTTATAAGGGCACGGGGACTTTTGAATTAAAATTCCACAAGGCAAAAAAAAAAAGGTTTAAGGATCCAAGTGCAACACCCTTGAAAGGTTAGAAAATATTTGAGCTAATTAGCCAAAAAAAAAAAAAACCACACAAATTAGCATTTTAATAGTATTACTTACCCCAAAAAAAAAAAAAAAAAAAAAAAAAAAATGATAGTAGCATATATTTACTCATCTTCTCGGAGCCTTTGGGTTAATACCGACGTATTACAACAAAGATTGATCCATTAAGCTTTTCCAAGCAATTTGATTATGCTATGCGAGACCTGTTTTTAAAACCTTTAAATTGTAATAGCAGCCTTTAATATCATCTCAACTATAAACTGACACGATAATGTTCTAACCCTGACAAAATTCCAATCTACTTTAATTTCTCTACTTAGGGGATTAAAGTTGTCTAACCAAGAAAATTTCATACCCGCCCTTTGGCATAAATAATCAAGGGAGAAAGGTAAATGATATTTTTCTCAAAATATTTATGATCAATAATAATTTTAGAAATATTAAAATAAATAGTAATTTATCAGAAATCATTTATTATGTAACATAACTATCAAAAAATTATCTTATAAATTTGTATATTTTTCTGAATTTAGAGGGAGGAATTTACACTATTTACCTCGTGGTGAAATTAAATGTGAAATTACTGTTAGATTATACCTACAAGCACTCTTATAAATATTTTCGTAAATAACTTGTGATTTATCTAAAATATTTTAAAACACAAAAAAATGTATGGTAAATATTTTTTTTAAAATAATCTTTTCTCTGTATTCTGTACATATTATCCAAAAAAAAAAAAAAGAGGCTCCTGAGAAATATCCTTTTTTGAAGTTTTTTGGACCTTGGCAGGTGTAGCCCAAAACATCCCAAATAAGCTGAAAGGCCGAAACTACCTCAAGGTCTGGTAATCTTGACCGTTAATTTTCACGGTCCCACAACAAGTTTACGGCTGAGATGATGTGAATGCCTTTCACCTTAGTTTGGAAGGGGACGCTTGGTTCTAAAACCCCACTTCTCCCCTTATCCCATCTCTCTTGTACCAGCCGCCGGTTCACCACGCGCCGCCGTCGCCGCCTCCAGTCTCCGGTCATCCGCTCTCACCGGATTCCAGGAACGATTCCAGAGCTCGACGTGTTAGCCGACTCCCTTCCTTCATCTCTGACCGAAACGAATCCTTAACCTTCCAACGAGCTTCACTGTCTGAGGTATTCTTGATCCTCTGCAAGCTCTATAAACCTAATATGGAGTTGTGGAGGCAAATTTCTATTGCTTCTATTTGGTTTCTCCAAATAACGGATTAAGATCATGGATAAACTTTGTAGATTGCGGGTGAAATTGAGAACTGAGAAGTTTTATTTATTTATTTTTTTTTTCATGTTTACATTTAAAAAACAAAAAAACAAAAAAAAAAAAAAGAACTTTTTCACCACGTCCATGGAGTGATTATGAATTTGCCCGGTTTAATTTCAAAACTTTTTTTTTTTTTTTTTGCAGGGACTGCGAATTTTAATGGCGTATTATAAGGGACGTGATTTCATGTTCTGTGATTTGTGTGGGACAATGCTAGGTCTTAGTTCGTCTAAGTATGCGGAATGTCCATTGTGCAAGCAAAGGCGAAATGCAAAAGGTGTGGAATATTAAGCATTAAATATGTTGATGCTGGTGAATCTTGAGCCTATATTCTCTGTGTTGCAAAAAAAAAAATTAGGTCATACATTCAATTTAAACATGATAGGAGTCTTCTGTTTTGTCAACCGAAGAATTTTGAACTTCTAAGTCTATTGATTCATGTCAACCGAAGAATTTTGAACTTCTAAGTAGTTGCTCTATTGTGATATATTCAGTCAACTTTTTCTATGATTTAGCTAGCACAAAACATAAAAGTCCCTTTCCAAAAAATAATAATAATAAAGAAAGTCTGTTAAACCTAGTTGTTTCGGGGTAACTATTTACTTTGTGTGGGTGGTGACTGTTTACATAACATAAGCATCATCTATGAATGTTTACATATTAATATCAATACGACACTAATAAAATGTTTATTTCGTCTCAATTTGATAGTTTTGACTGTTTTAACATTAAATCTTCGTATAGTGTTGTCTCCTGCTCTAGTCTCTGTAAGACTGTGTTCATGTGTTACGGGCACGTAATCTCTGTTAAATTTATTTTCTTTCTCTATCACAATTCTTAGTCATTACTTTATTACTGTATTCAGATATTGCTGGAAGAGAAATATCTTACACAGTCACTGCTGAGGTACGCTCGTTATGCCCTTTTTTGGATGTTAGTCTTCTTTTTTTTTTTTTTTTTTGTTTCAATTTATTTTGATAAGGTCGATACGTAATTTTATGCATTTAACAATACCTGCCAATCTTTCCCTAAAAAAAAAAAAACAAAATCCATCATCGTTGGATGCTACTAACTCTACTTACCCGTAACATCAGTAGTACATGTATAATCTACATCTGCCAAGAAGTTCCAAATATTTGTGTCCTAGAATACATGCAGATATGTGCTGCATTGGGGCAAGATTGAATTCAGGCTGAACTGTGATGAGAGCTTTTGGGCGGTCTTATTCAACCTTGGAAAACTTGAACAAACTGAAACCCAGCCTTTTTAATATGTTCCTAAATAGCAGTCTATTTTGGGATGTTGCTTACTCTACTTAGTCTCAACATCAGTCCAACATGTATGATCTAGATCTTCTAATTAGCTCCAAATTTTGTGTCCACTAACATGTGCATGTGTCATTGGAGAAAAGATTGAATTCAGATTGAAATATGATACAGTAGCTCGGTCTTATTCAACCTTGGAAAACTTGAACACACTGAAACCAGACCATTTTCTTACGAAGTGCTAGTAAATTTCTGACCAAACAGCCAGACTTTAGAACTGTAGGACTGTAGATCCTTGAATGCCTTTAAAATAAACTAAATTTATCACCCCTTGTTTACTTCACATTTTTTGTTTATTTGCTCAGGTCATTCATATTCTCCATCACGTGTTCGTACATAATAGAAAATTAGAAATGTTATGTAAGTATGATATGCAATTAAGTGCGAATAAGATGTGAAAGGACTTCAGATTCTTGATCCTTTAGGAAGTTTTAGCAAATTGTTGATCCCCCTTGGATAATGAATTTCTTCCGTAGCCCTCCTACTCGGACATCTGAGACTCGGTTTATGCAGGATATAAGAAGAGAGCTAGGCATAATAACAATGGGTGAAGAAAAGGTGGAATTATCAAAGGTAGCTGATTTTCTTTTAGAATTTTTGAAGTTAAGAGCATTGCTGTTTTTCTATTCTAGGGAACTTATGGTTTTGTCTTTCCAATAACAGATTAAAAAGAAATGTGAAAAATGCGGGCATGATGAAGCTTCATATTATACAAGACAGGTATTGAGCCAACCACTTAATAGTTTCTATTTCCTCTCCCTTGGAGGATCATTCTTCATGGTTTTGTAAATTTACATTTACATCATGTTTGGTTTTCTTTCCCGAACAGATGAGATCTGCAGATGAAGGGCAAACGACATTTTACACATGTACCAAATGCATGCATCAGTTTCAGGACAATTGAATCCATATTCTTCTGGGAAACAAAAAGGCGAAGTTTTGTGTTGTAGAAGATATATATACTATTGTGATCTTTGTTCTTTTTTTCAGCAACCGCTCAAGGCCCCCCAAATAATCTATTCTCATGAGATTTTCTTTTTTTTTTTTCTTTTTCTCTCCTTAAATGCCGTTTAATGAGCCTTAATTTTTCTTTTTTGAAGGTCCTCCATTTAATATCCCTCGAGATTTTTGCTTTTGTTTCCCCCTAAACTACCGTTTTCTCTCTAATGCTTTAAATTGTGGAATTTGCAGTCGAGATTTTTTTGGAAACTACAGAGGGCACAACCACAACGTTACCTTTTTACAAAAAATTAATAAATAAATAAATAAAAAGAAAATTGAAAGGTCATTCTGAAAAAAAAAAAAAAAAAAAAAAAAAAAAAACGGAACTCCATCTATCTATATTCACTCATTAAGAAAAAACGATATCTACTAAAATAAAAAATAAAAAGAGCATGCAACAATCTCTTTCTTTTTCTTCTTCTTTGCATACAACAACAATTTTTTTTTTTAAGAGATCCCTTTTAACAACTTCACTTATGCCCCCGGAATTTTGTTGAGTCGGCATTATTCTGACTCTGGATAAATGCAGTGGAATTCCCCACTTTTTTTAATTCTTTCCCACTTTTTTAATTCTTTATTCGTAGATGGTGTCACTTGTGAATTTCCTCAGCGCCTATTCAGCTTCTTCATTCTTAACCTCTTTTGGCCACAACACAAAAGCTTGCAAACAGATATTTATGATAGTAGAAGAGAAGATTTTTATTTTTATTTTTTTTTTCTTGATAAGGTACGTTACATTGACTGATAGCTTGCGAAATTATATATATATATATATAAAAATATATAAAACAGAAAATGCAAATCTATTCTTGGGGCAAAGCTTCTACAACCAAAGCTCGATACGCCTTTGGTATTCTGTGTGCACACCGCCAGTCCAAAAACAAAGGCGGTGGTCACAAGGTGAAAAACAAGAAAAAGGGTTTTATAACACTTGAATCAGCTACTACGACAAACAAACTTCCTCAATTCTAACCGCTGATCCATTCATTTACATCCAGAAGAAAACAAACTGGACGAAAATAAAATAATAATAATAATAAAAAACACAAGAAACCAACCAGTACGTGGAATGATAATTATATTATTAGGCTTTAGCTTGCAGCCATATATATATATATATATATTCAACTTCACCGGAGACGTAGTAGTCGACGGAGATTGTCCGTGGCTCCGGCATCGATCCCGGCAGCTTCGGCGTTGCAGCTGAGCTTCGACGGCCTCAAGATCAAAAACCCCGGCAGCGGCAAACTGCTGGAGGCGGCGACAGGCTACACACCGAACCCCCCGAAAACTTGTCCAAATCTCCCAAAACAACACAACCGGGTCCCAAAGACGATGACGAAAGAATCCCCTGCGGACCAACGTCCCTGCCAAGATCTTTCGGGTCGGGGCCCAATCGATTCGTCGACGCAACGACCAAAGACTCCGACTTTGGTTTAGCCGCCTCCTTTTTAGATTTTGGTTTCTTTGGGGTCACGGATTGGTCTCTGGCTCTGTTGTTGTTGGCTTTTCTGGTCGTGGAATTGCTTCGAGAAGAAAGAGAGGAAGAGGAGCGAGATATGGGAAGCGGTAGAGGAAGCAAAGGAGGGTGGTTTTGTTGACGGTGTGGGTGAGAGATCAGATTGAGTCCAGAAGCTGATGGAGGATATGAGAAGGAAAGTGAAGGTGGTGGAAAGGGGAAAATCCCGCCGTACATGTTCGCCGGAGCAAGATTTTCCGATGCTGATCTGGAGTTAAATCTGCGTACGTTGTTGTTCTTTGGGGCCTCCATAGCCAGATGTTGTTTTCTGCTTGAATACTATCAAATACAGATGAAAAGAAAGAAAGGATTTTTAAGGGAAAATTTTACGGAGAAGAAAAAGAGGCAGTGATCTTTTTAATACGCGATCAATAGCCTGAGTACAAACTCCTTCAAGTTAGCTGAGAAAATTCAACAGATTTTCTCGAGAAAGTGGAAAAGGAAAAAGTATGTCTGAGATATAACTTTACACAGATCTAGACAGCAGTAAAACACAAACAAAGAAAATATTACACAAATTCTTCTCCCCAAATGCTCAAGTTTGGATTTACGAGGAAGAGAACGTGATCAGAGCAAAATCAAGATCTTTTATTTTAGAGAATAACAAAACGAAAAAAAATAAAATAAAATAAACTTCTAATTATGAACAGAAATTAGGGCAAAGAGAAATTGAGAGGGGGGGGGGGGGGGGCAGGGATCTGAGTTAGTGTTATCTCCCTTGGAATATTAGTGAAAGAAGAACATTCAGGAACCTTGATGGTTAGTGCAAAAACAACATCTATGAAAATTCAGTCTTAACGTCTTCATGTCTATTTATAAGCTCCATTTATAAAGACAGACAGAGCTACACGTACAAGCCTTCCCAGCTCCAACGGCTACTTTTATTATTACTTTTTTCTATTTTTTAATTAATTATTTGTTTTCTTAGTATTCTATTTTTTTAATATTATTAAATGTCCCAGTTACCCGTTGTTGACCAACAACCGTTGCGGTCATCTAAACCTACTCTCTCTTTGGTCCAATACTGGGGGCAACTGCTGGGCGGCAACCGCCGGATCGATGTCGACCGTTGGATCCCAGATTTTTGAATAGCCGTTGAGAACGTTGTAGCCGTTGATCTCTTCTTCGGGTTCCTCGAGGTTTGTCTGCTCTCTTGTGGACGCAATAAATCTCAGCCATACACGTTTACTTAGACGGTGGGGGCCAGTAGTTTTGGCCTTTTTATTTTCCTTTTTATTTTTTTATTTTGGAAGAAAAGATTTTTATGTGTACAGCTCTTAATCCCTGTTTCCTCGGGCAACGACTAGGAGCGGGTGGTGGTAAGAAAAGAAAAAAAAAATGGATGGCAAAAGGCAAATCTCATTTCCGTGGGATTTTTTCTTATTATTTTATGGAAAGGTGAAATCAGGTGGACAAGGGTTTTTGATCTGCCTTACACGTGGCTTGATATTAGCCATATGTGACGTCATATGATTTTATCTTCTTCCTGTCTATAATGGAGGTGGGGTTTCTTTCCAATGTGGAGTTCGTTTGTCCCAACTGCGATGACGATTTAGAGGAAACATAATTCTATTATATAAATTATATAAATTATACATTGATTCAATCATGAAGTGTAGAGGTTGAATCATCTACTCCTAATTTAAAATAAGAAAAAGAAAAATATATTTCAAATCATATCAATACAACTATTAATTTTGTTCATCACGTTCTCAAGTTACTAATAAATCATGATTTTGATAAACAATTTGATTCTAACATTAAATTCAAATAAAACACTTAAGAAAAAGAAGAAGCACATATCAAATGTTGAAGATCTAGGACACACATATCCTATATTTGATCAAATTACTATAAGAAATCATCTTGATTATCACCAAGTTTGGCCTGCAGCTAGTTTATTTCTAAATAAGTTAGCTGTATAAATCCAACGAAATAGGATTTTTAGTAGTGTAGCTACGTTGACCATACAATTACGATCTATTTGGTGAATGAGTTTGAGTTAAAATTTCAAGTTTGAGTTTAAAATTTTTGTTGACTTTTCAGAAAAAAAAACTTTTTAGAAAAAGACAAAACTGAAATGAAAATTTTGAGTTTGAACTCAAACGTCAAACAAGGCCTTAGAAATCTCCACACGATTATGTTGATTGAAAAATAACATTGTTACAAGGACGCACGTGCAAGCCACAGACCAATTATCTAATGACTTGAATTGAAAATAATAGTAGTGACTTGTTGAGATGGTCACCCTTCGCAATCTTTTGGCTACGTGAATTATTGTTAATTTTGGTTTATATATTCTTCGGACTAATCAGAGGAAAACAACAATTAAAGCATATGTTCTGGCTATGATAGTGATGAGGACTAACGATCTTTTCTTCCTTTTTTTTTTCCTTCGGAGACAAAAGGGGATCGTTAGTCCTAACCACCGAAAGTTCAATTGCCTTGTCAATTACAGTTAGGCTGTTAAGAAATCATGAGTTACTTTTTTTCAACCAACACCTGCATGCTAATTATTATTCAGAAAAAAGAAAAAAAAAAAAAAACACTTGGTGATATTTTAACTGCAATATTGTAACGCTGTAATTCTAAGATGGAATGAAGGGAATTGTTAAAAAAAATAAAAATATAAAGAGTCTCTAAACGTCCCCGAATATATATATGTATAGATGTATGTATGTCTGTATTTATGTATATCTTTTTCTTCAATTATTGTTATGGTTGTGATAAATTTGTTGTCTTCTACCTGAAATAACATCTTACAGAAAATGATTCTATTGCGTAACATTATTAGTTAACAAAGATGAATAGTCGGTGGTAAGAAAAGGCGACGAATATTCCAGAGGAAAAAAAAAAGGACAAAAAAAATTCATCTAAATGAATGGGTCTATCTCATCTACATACAGCGAGCAAGTTTCAGTAAGAAAATACGAAGTCTGTCACGTTCAACTTTTTAAGTTTTCCCTTCTTTTTCATTTCACGTTCACCTTTTTCACCTTTATTACATTGGGTTCTGAAATAATTATTTTGAAACCGAAAGGGAAAATAATAATAATAATAATAATAACTTTAAAAATAAATCACAAAGACAGGTCTTCAAATCACTAAAATAAATTGAGAAAACAAGAGGATAATTAGCCTACGGAGACAGGAAACTAAAATTAATTAAGGGCATTAGAATAGAGAGATTAACAATACGCCTGCCGTAGTTAGGCTAAGCTAGACCTAAACCACGTGCCAAACATATTAACTCATTTTTGGAATTCCTCGACAAATTAAGTAGACATTTGGCTGCAAGTTTTCTCTCATCAATCATCAATTGGATCAAAAACAAGCAAAAACTTCCTATAAGAGTTATTAATTATTAGTTATATTATTCTTAATTTTGTTTATATATAACTTTGTTTATAGAGATATATATATATATATAATATCTTTTTACTTAGAACAGCTCGGCGGATTAAAAAAAAAAAAAGGATGTAAATAGAAGTTCTCGTATTCGAAACTAACAAACTTGACTTAATATGCTTGTTGTATTAAGCTCCAATACTGCTGTCCAAAAAGTTCTAATTTCCACTTTATAACTAAAGATTAAACAAAATGGTTTTCTGGGAGTTTATAAAATAAGCAATAACGATCCACATGCATACGTTGACACATTGGGAAGTGACATAAGTTGGTCCACCGACCATCTGATAAAAGGCCCACGTTCTTCGTAATTCGTAAATAGAAAATTATTTAATTTAATTACATTCGGCTTCAATCAAGTACGTCACCTGCAAATGCTAACCATATGTTTGGCCTAGATATTTTGTGGTCCTTATTATTTTTTATTTGTTCAGGCGGCTTTTTATTACTGAGCTCTTTTTCTTTTTTTTTTTTATCGTTTTCAAAATTGAAAAAAAAAAAAAAATCATTGTTATGTTATGCCAAGCTTTATTTTACTTGATGGTATCTGCCATCAGCAGCATGTATTTATCCCCACAAGACGGTCGCATGCATGCACTTATATCTTGCTCTACATCGATCACACTACAAAGTAAGACTTAATGAGATGCCAAAAAAAAATAATAATAATAATAATAATAATAAAACACACACACACACAATATTAGAGTAAAACAAATATAAGAATAATAATAAGACAAAGTTTATTTCCGTTTGGATCATAAATTATATTAAAATGTTCATTCAAACTGAAAATTTATATTTAACTGAAGAATTTGAATTATGTATCAGTACGAAGTTTGTGTTTGAATATTTTTATTAAAAGGAACATTTGAATGAATAACGTAAAGGTACAAATACAGATTTTTAAAAAGTAAAAATTATTTCACTCTAGTAGCTGATCATCTAAAAGATGTTGAATTGCGGTTTAGTTAAAACAACTCCAATGATTCATCGAAACGCTTATGGTAGAATCTGTTTTTTATATTATTGATAGTTAATGTTGTTTTCTTTGTTAAATTAAGTATTTGATTTATTGATGTTTACGCTAAAAATTCACAATACAACTTATTAAATTATTTTCAGCTATAAAGCAGATTGTTAAAATTTTAATAAAATTATTAAAATAAGAGTGCTTTTTGATATGACAAAAACATAGTATTTACGAGAGTTTTTTAATTAATAATGATAAACGATGATAATAACTAATAAGAAAAGTTGTCGCTCCCTTAAGAGATATAAAGCGACAGTGTGTGTAGATTCATTAATAAAGAAAAGAAGGTCGGTTCCAATAAAAGTTTTGGTCAACTGATAATACTATGTCCAAGTAGTACTCCTTTTGAAGTTGGATCTAAAGTCATCACCTTCCTTCGAAATTTTCCACACTTGGGGCAACTTCTGGGCATATCTTAGCGTGCAAGAATATCCTGATGAGGCACGTCCACATTTCGTTAATTGTTTTAATCAAAATCTCTATATGTTTATGTTGCATACTAAACAAATTACACCTCTTTCCTACTTTTTTCCCTCCTCTCTCTTCCCCTCGAAGGAATCACATCTCTTTCAGATTCAGATAATGTCCCTTTATTTGAGTGACATATCTAATTTTGAAAATTAGAAAATTTTCATAAAAGAGTGTTTTTTTCAACTTTTTCCATTATTCTCTCATTTAAAAAAAAAAACTATCTCATTTTTAAACTTATTTGTACATTAACTTTTTGAAAAAAGAAAATGAATCTTTTAAAATCTTTTCATAATGTATAATTCTTAGTATCATTTTTTCTCATTCCAAACAATACTTTTTTTTTCAAGAAAAAATTTTTTTACGCATCCAAAACATTTTTTAAAAAAAGTGTGAGCGTGGCTTGGGTGAGCTTTTTGGGCCTATTTACGCCTGCTTCGATTGAACTCCAATGTCAACAAATTGGGCTCAAATGGATTAGACCCATCGACAGAGATGCTGTCTACTGCCGAGTATCTCAGAGAAATTCAGAGAACAAATCTTTTTTTTTTTTTCCCTTTATTTAAAAAAAAAAGAAAAAAAATCTAAATAATTACTTTTTTTTTCATCTATTAATTAATATGACATAATTTTTAATTAATATTAATTTAATTTTATATCATATTAATTTATTATTAATTTTTTATGTTATATTAATCCAATTACCTTTAAATTTGTATTATTCAGATACTTTTTTTAACACATTTACTTCATGAGAAGTGGGATTCAATCTAATATCCTTAAATTCGCCCCCAAAATTAGTTTATCATCTCAACAAGTTGTCATAGTGACTTGCCAAATTTATAAAAGTTGAACCTTTGAACACTTGTTTGCAAATTACAGCCTTCAGCCAATCCAGAAAGCAGACAGACCAAGCCCCATTCTTGAGTAATTAACAATCTTATCTTTCTTTTCCGTCTCTTGCCATACAAGCCAACAAAACAGAGCAACTACATTAATACAATACACATTCTGTTTGTTAGTATGCCTTGGCATGGCACCATTGATGTCCACGTAGTACTATATTTGTCGTTCTCTGTCTTATCATTAATTCACAGGACTCCTCGTTCGCTTCAAAGGATTGTCTTTAATTTCTGCTTTTCTTTTTTTTTAATAACAAAAAGAAGAGATTATTGATATCTTCACGCGCTTCTCATTGATGAAATGATAAAAGAATTTAATTCAAAGCTTTCAACAGCAAATCGCCTAGGAGGTTATAGAGTCCATCATCATAGTCCTTTGCCAAATCTGATAGACTTTGAATAATACATGACTCGAATTCTTGACTCAATAGAAGTGAACGCTCTAAATAAAATCTCATTTGTAATCATGCCACCACCGATAGTAACCGTTCAATTTACGTATTGCCAATGCATTTAATAGGATATGGGCCTTTGTGTCCCTCAAAGTTCTAACACAACCCAATGGTGATGATGACTTTTATACTCAATATCACCCAAGTTATGCTATCCTTCTCTGGTTTTTTAGTGAATTGGTTCCCTCCCCACATGCTCTAACATCTTTACGTGTTTTTTACGGCAAAGCGAAATCCCCTCTATAGTTTGACCAAGGCGCTTTGGTGGTCGATGATGGGTTTGGGCCCTTTCTACGGGGGTCTCACCTGAGGCCCAATAATGGGGCCCAATTCAGGAACAGATGGAGAATGTAACTGGGGGGGAGAGATAGAAAATTTTAAGAAACATCTCGCAATTAAAATTATCTTAAAATATTCTTATAAATAAAATACTTACAGTAAATTTTATATTTATGACAGTTAATTTATTTATAAAGCATGTTTACAATAAAATTACATTAAAAATTACCATAAATATACTATTTAACTCAAAACATTTTTAAATTTTACTTTAAATATTTAAAAAATGATTTATTTGCTGTAATTTCTTGTAATTTTATATTGGTCTGAAAAATGAGGAAGCTGATTCATTGTTTAGCCTATGAAATGAATGGTTGCCATCAAAAGGGTTCGGATAATTGCCATCACAATTATTTTTGTCTCATTATTCCGCTCCTTCACTAGCAACTTGGCACCATTATTAAAGCAACGACTCAAAAGGATCAGCCCAGAGGGTTGCTTTCAATCTGGCTTTTGGCCAAGGGATAAAAAAAAAAAAAAAAAAAAAAAACCATACAAATCAAAATACTCCCCACTTCTTTTCTATCTCTAAGGTAATGACATAGACAATTTGTACCGTAATCTTGATTTTAAAAGGTCATTGCTTAATTAATTATTTTGAGACTACCCAAGGAGTATGTTACTTTTAAGCCGAATCATGTTGTCCCTGAAAAGAAACGAAGCTAAATAATATATATATATATATATATATATATTTTCCAATCTAGATCCCACTGCACCAACTTTATCTAATTTTAAGGTCAAACTGTGCAATTGAGTAGATGTGGTCCTCATTTAGCTTTGACTACGATATAATAATCAGATAATCTGCAGAACAACGACATTAGCTAGCGACTTAACTCTGCCGACTTAGGTTTTTAGCCAAAAAGATATATATCTTTGGATTTGAGATTTTTCTACGTAATTTTATAAGACAAAATATGTCTATTAAATGTAAAATTGAAACAACGTAATATAAATCTAACAATTGAAAACAAAAAGATATATATTTTTAACAAAAATATTATGACTAGAACATTTTTTAATGCCTAATTTAAGGTTAAAAAATAACAATCTAATAACTAAAATAACAATATTTATTGATGAAGTAACTGTACTTTTACATATAGAAACGGTAAGGTAGAATCTTATACAGGCAATGGGTAAAGCGATTTTGCATCAAAACAAGACAAATAAGGGAAAGTTTTAAGGAAAGAAAGGAGACCAACGGCCAACAAGAGTCCAAAATGTGAACAAAAGAAAGGCCAAGAGGCAATGACAAAATAGAAACCAATAGTTGTTTTCACTGGCTTTTGTTTTTTGATTTATTCGACTAAACATCTCTTGGTTTTTATTTTTTTAAATTGTAACCAAATTTCTCGCTCTATCCCTCTCCAATAGTAAAAAAAAAAAAAAAAAAAAAAAGATATTTCAAAAGAATGGACCAATCAGAGCGTGGCCATTAAAACCATATGGCCGTTACCGACACTTAAGTGTACCCCACTGCAGCTGTGTATCCAATGGTGGTGGAGCTAAGAAAAGAAAAGAAAGCTTGCCAACCAAGTTTTAATTACCATATTAAATGCACTTTCTGATAAGAAATAAAGAAAGAAAGAAAGAAAGAAATTACACAAATCTTGGCACGAGCAAATCAAAACGGTTATCGTCTTATCCATCTACAAGATATTTCTTGTTTTTAATAATACAAATTCAGTACACACGAAAAACTCTTCTTCTTCATCTTTTTTTTTTTTTTCCTTTCTGAATTACTTCTTTTTTGTTCTGGGTTTTTAACTTAGAACTTGAAGCAAAGTGCAATTACTCTCAAATCCACCATTTCTTTCTCTGTTTTTTTTTTTTTAATTTTTTTTTCTCCTTTGTTGGGTTGAATTTTGGGAGAAAAAAAGAGTGGCTTTGGAGTGGTTTAGAGAGAAGATCAGAGATGGGAATTATCAGCATGATAACGGGTTTTTGTGGGTTTGGAGTGGGAACTTCAATTGGGCTTGTGATCGGCTACTACATGTTCATCTACTTTCAGCCAACTGATGTTAAGGTCCGTTTATCTTTTCCCTTTCTCTTTAAACTCTCCATTTCTTTGTTTTATTTTATTTGGACGTGTCTGAACTATGATTTTTCTCGTATTTGTATTCTCGTATAGTTGTGGGTTTTGTTAATGAGTTCGTTATGAAGTTCCAAAAACAGAACAAAAAACGAGGAAATAATGTTTGTCCCGTGCTTGTATCTACAGGCATTTGGATTAGCTGGTTCGAGTTTATAGATTCTGTTCATAGGAATTCAGTGCCTTACTTTTTTTGGGGTTTTCTTTTTCCTTTGTAATTTCATATAATTTTAGATTGTTTAACACGCAAAAGAGATGAATTCCTACAAAGAATCATACCTTGAATTTATTGATACCAGATAAAAATGCAAAATAATAATTTTGTGGTTTTTGATGCATTCAGGACCCTATTATTCGACCTCTGGTGGAGCAAGATACTAAAACGTTGCAACGGTTGCTTCCGGAGATACCATTATGGGTTAAAATGCCTGATTATGATCGTGTAAGAATGTGAATGTTTTAAGGTTATTGCCTACTAAATGTATTACGGTTGCACATTCTTCTTATAGTTTTTGTTCTGTGAAGGTTGACTGGCTTAATAGGTTTATTGAAATCATGTGGCCCTATCTGGACAAGGTACGAAGTTCGGATCTTTGTTGTTAAATTCTTCTTACTCTTTTGTTATACGAGTATTCACAACCTTTTGTCCTCTCTCTCTCTTTGTAGGCGATTTGCAAGATGGTTAAGACTATAGCAAAGCCCATCATTGCTGAGCAAATTCCAAAATACAAAATTGAATCTGTTGATTTTGAAGCACTTACCTTAGGCTCCCTACCACCTACTTTTCAAGGTCAAGTTGATTCCGAACCAAGCTCAGTCATCGCATCCCTGTTCAGTTGAACCCAAAATCCTTTCACATTTAGCTAATTTATCATGATGCTCCCAAGCTATTTAGGTGCATGGCAGCCTATACAGTCTCTTGTTTCTGTTATTGATCAGATTCTTTAAAGGGCCTGTGTCTTGGCCCTGCGAGTTATTGCATTTTCTCTTTTTGTTTCTGGTGTTTGATTGATGTGGACTTTGATTCATGTTTAAACCTAATTGATCTTATTTGCATTTCATTTTTGCGTAGTCATACACTGCTCATTTTTGTGTCTTCTCATGTACCAGGGATGAAAGTTTATGCCACAGATGAGAAGGAACTGATTATGGAACCGGCGCTTAGGTGGGCTGGAAATCCTAACATCATTATTGCAGTTAAAGCATTTGGGTTGAGAGCCACTGTTCAGGTACTTCTTTCATTGTTGGCGAAGAAAATAATTGGTTTTGGTTTTGGTTTTGGTTTTTTTTTCCCCCCTGCCTCTTTTGTCTCTCCAACTTTCTTTCTCAGAAACACACGTAGATGTTAGTTACCTATGTGATTAAAGGAAAATTATATCTGGATTCGCCAGTCTAAAGTTCTGATTCTTCCATGAGTATTTCAGGTAGTTGACTTGCAAGTATTTGCTCTTCCACGTATAACTCTAAAGCCCTTGGTTCCAACCTTTCCTTGTTTTGCAAAAATACTCGTTTCTCTTATGGAGAAGGTATGTCTCTAAATTTCTCTTGCCAATGTTGTGTTCTGTGTTCTGACAACATAATCTTCTCGATAAAATTTTCTTGCCACTACTTCGAAAGAGAAGGTCCATGGCTTCATTTACTTGAAACCCCAATTTCTGGATTTTTGACACAGAGTCATTGATAGAAGCTACAAAGTTAGTCCTGTAATATATTTTGCATGAATTGATGGTTTTCTTTCTCTCGCTTGTTTGGTTTTAGCTCCATTGTTAACTTTGTTTCTCACTTTCGTTTTTTTGTTCACTTGTTTTGCAGCCACACGTTGACTTTGGGTTAAAGCTGCTAGGCGCAGATGCTATGTCCATTCCTGGCCTGTATAGGTTTGTCCAGGTAGTTCTTCGATTCCATTTAGTGATATCATAGGTTGGGATGCAGTTGAATAAACAAAAGAAAAAAAAAAAATACATGCATAAGTATGAGTGACATACTCGCATACATATGCATGAGCATTCGGGTGATCCATAATATCAGTGAAAAAGAATTGCTTTTAGCAATTATACATTTCTTTGACGTTAAGTTTTGTTCAGAAAGTTCTGTTTTGATTCCTCTATGCATTCTCTCTCCTCAGGAGACTATTAAAGATCAAGTTGCAAATATGTATCTATGGCCCAGAGCGCTGGAGGTGCAAATTATGGATCCAGCAAAGTAAGAACGAGTTCTCGGCTTTGAATAATAGACTATGTGTTATCTTCATTTGTTTTAAGATTTTACGTCTGATTGACATGGTATGTTTGCTTAATTTTGCCAGGGCTATGAAGAAACCTGTCGGAATCCTCAGTGTGAAGGTCCTGAGGGCGATGAAGCTTAAAAGGAAAGATTTATTGGGGGCATCAGACCCTTACGTCAAACTCAAGTTAACTGAGGACAAGCTTGTGGCAAAGAAAACAACAGTTAAACACAAAAACTTAAACCCTGAATGGAACGAAGATTTTAACATGGTTGTCAAAGACCCTCAATCTCAAGCACTAGAGCTTCTCCTTTACGACTGGGAACAGGTACTTTTTTTTTGACGTGATTTGCTTTTTAAGTGGTATGGCTTGAACATGTGAATGTGAAACCTAAGTTGTATTTTCTTTCCTTCTTTTTTAAGGTTGGCAAGCATGATAAGATGGGTATGAGTGTTGTTCCGCTGAAAGAGCTCACGCCTGACGAGCCTAAAGTTCTGACCCTTGACCTTCTCAAAAACATGGACCCTAATGATCCTCAGAATGAGAAGTCTCGTGGACAGATTGTTGTGGAGTTGACATATAAGCCTTTCAAGGAAGATGAAGTGCCTGATGATGCTGAAGACTCGAATGCGGTTCAAAAGGCGCCTGAAGGAACACCTGACGGTGGTGGTTTGCTTGTGATTAGAGTCCAAGAAGCTGAAGATGTGGAAGGAAAGTACCACACAAATCCATACGTCAGATTACTTTTCAGAGGAGAAGAGAGAAGAACCAAGGTATGTTTAAATGCAATTTTAACTGTTGATGTTTTTGTGGCCAAGTTACTAGGAACTGAGGCCACCATATCGTTGGCAATGTTCAAAAATTCAGATATTCTAGGAACAACTTAATTTCAGAAGCAAGTGAAGTGACTCTGGTTGGTACTACCAGTTCACTAATTTGGGACCAAATAATTACCCGAAAAGTTACGGAGTTTCCTCCTTGGGTTCAAGTGAAATTCATGTTCGACTTTATATTAAGACTTACAAAAGTACTTGCAATTCCTTTTAAAATTCCTCTCCTCTCCTTTTTTTGCCCCCTAAAGAAAATTGGATTATAGGGGTAGTACCCTGATAACCCATGCTTGTGTGGTATTGTCCCTCTCAAAATGGATTTCCTATATACCCCGACTACTGAGGTGGTCCCAACTCGAACCCACGACGACTTCTTGCATGGGGAAAGAGTGGGCTTCCCACCCCACCTAACTTCTCGGCGGTCCTCTCCTTGCCTTTGAAACCTTCTAGTTGGCTAATGTCCTAAAGTTTGACTAAATTTCGGTTTTACCTTTACTAATCCATTTTCACGCAACTATCGCTAAGCTTACGCGAATGAAGGCAACAGATATCAGTTATCTTCAATTGGACTTGATTTAACACTAGGAGTGGAATTTTAAAGAGAATATAAAATTATATTATTGTTATTAATAATTTGACATTCACTTCCGACATTGATCTAGCATGTCAAGAAAAACCGGGATCCAAGATGGGATGAGGAATTCACATTTACGCTGGATGAACCCCCGACTGACGATAGGCTTCATGTGGAAGTTTTAAGTGCGTCCTCGAGGATGGGATTGCTACATCCCAAGGTATGTTCTTCAACTGTTACGAGCTGTGGATTTAGTGGATTCCATATTTCCCAAACTATGAGCTTTGGATTAGTTTATGCTGTTAATTACTTTTTCATTATTCCAATCAGGAAACTCTGGGCTACGTGGACATAAAACTAGCTGATGTAGTCAACAACAGAAGAATCAATGAGAAGTACCATCTAATCGATTCCAAGAATGGAAAGGTTCTAATTGAGCTGCAATGGAGAACAGCTTAAGCCCCTGTCTGTTAGAAAAGACGGTCATTTTTTTTTTTTTTAATTTGTAGTCTAAAACCACATTGTTTGTTTCTGAGTCAACTGTTGGCCTGCAGAGAGAAAGATTCGGTCACTGTTTTTTTTTTTTTTTTTTTTGCCCCTCAAATAATGACTGTGGAAGCAATAGCTGGTTTTCAGCCTTGTACGTAGCATGTTTCGTGTAACATTGGTTGAGCCTTGTGTACGTGTATGGTTTCCATTCACAGGTGACCAGTGATGCAGGCCAGCGTCTCGTGCATTTTAATTTAATGACTCTCTGTCCATTTGTTTGGCTCTTTTCTACCACTCTTCAAACCCATCTCCTTTTGCTTTCGATGATATTTTCACCATGTGAGTTGGTTCGTTATTCACCCTTTCTTTTTTTTTTTTTTTTCTTCCTTTCTATCTTTTTTCCTCTGTGAGTCAAGGAAGTACAGAGCTAAGAAAGGCCAAACAAGGACAAACAGAGCCAAAAAGCACCAAAAACCATATTTTGCACTAACATATGGGATGATACGTTAAAAATTTGCAACATGTGACGTAGACTTACTTTATTCATAGATCCGAAAGTTAAATGACTAAAACAATAGTTTTTAACTGGTAGTGAAAAATAGAAAGTCTCCGTGGAAATTCCCATAAAGCCAAGGAAAATGGTACGTCTTCTCGCGATGAAAGGCAATGGTATTAGAAAGCAGAGAGCTGCCACGACAACTACATGAGAAGATTGAAATCATGTGACTTACCACCGATTCTTTTATTTTGTGATGGTGAGTTAAAATAAATAGATAAATAAAAAAGTTCGTGAAGTGTAGCACTTCTTTCTTATGAAAGAAAGATTAAACACCTCTCTGATGAGAAAACATAGCAGAGAGACTAAAATAAATAAATAACGGGCAAGCAGTTTATGCATTTAATCATTTTACTGATCGAAAAATTATCTGAATGATTGCATGACTTTATATGCTTGTGTATTAGACTGCTTGTAATGTTATTTTTTATAATAGACATGGATATGATTTTTATCATCTCTTGAATGCTTGTTTAAATTCTTTAACTTTCCTATATATAATTAAAAGTCAAAAAACTGAAGTTATTGTATAACTGGAATAATAACTAAGACATATACTTTTTAAAAGACAATCTTGCAAATCCTGAGACGATAAGAATAATTCAAATTTAAAACCTTGTTAAGAAGAACCGTTACCATTACCACCCCACTTAGTTCTTATCCATTCATTTTTAGTTCGGGTCGAATGCCATAATCCAATGAAGAGTTACCATGATTGCGATTGGCTAATAATACTTCTATAAAAAAATGTTAAATACGGGCCCGCTACATGGGCATAATAGGGACAAAGATGTGGATGTGACCATTTTCCATCCATCCATTCCATGCAGTGCTCTGTGGTGATGGACACTTTTTTAGATTTTGAAAACTGGAAGGAGAATAATCCTTGAGGACATCATTGAAGCGTGGAGCAGTAGCACTTTGGGGAAAGGAGAGCAGCAATTACAATCGTCGTCTGGTCCATCATATATACATTTTTTTCCCATCAAGACGCTATTCCATTTTTTTTTTTTTTCCCTTCTCTCAATCTGACAAGAATGGCACCAATTGGCAGCGTTTGCCAGAATCAGTAAAGTAGCCCCTCCCTTTACAACCTTTTTGTAACGCCCGATAGAAATTTCCATGTTTCTTTGGTTGATTAGTTTAAGTTCAAATATTTTAATTATAATAGTAAATATTTTTGAATTTTAAAAAGATAAAAAATATTTTGAGAAAAAGATAAAAAAAAATATAATTTGAGTTGGAATAGATAATGAGACAAACAAAGCTGATATATTCAAATAATTTCAAGAATTGATTTTTTTTAGATATACGAATCTCTCACAAAATAAATTATGAATATTATTGTATTATTGTGATAAATGTAATTGAATAATTTAAATTCAAATATTTAACAAGTAGGATGAATTTTTTATCAATTTGTCTAAAGGAGTTGTTATAACTTGTACGTTGTCTATTTTCTCAATTTTCCCAAAACATAGCTTCAATGCTCGTACTGTTTTGCTTTGGCCAGTCAACACCCTTCGATTTCTTCACGATTGCTTTTGGCTCTTTTTCTACCAAATCACGTCAAAACAAAATACATAAACAAAAACTACATAGAGCAGATGTATTTAATATGGATATAACAACCGAAAAACAAAGTCCTACTAATAGGACAGACTATTTGAGAGAAATAATTAGATTGGAACATTTTAGTATTGTAAAAAAGACATTCAAATGATCAAAATATTACACTTTTAATATTTAAAATGTCGTTTAAAAGTTATAAATGATTTCATTTTGTAACATTTATTAACGTTTTAAATATTACTTTCTAAACGTTCTTAAATGAAAACATTTGAAATATTGGCAAATGATTATCTTAAATAGGGGAACAAGTTTTGATGGTACAAATTTCAAGTCCTACTGTCCTCCCTAAAAAAACAAAACAAAACCAAACAAAAAACAAATGTGAATGTACATGGACTAGACCATTGACAAATTAATCTAATAACCAGAGTTAGACAAAAAAATTCTTCTATATAATGTATTAATAGTGTGCTATTCTAAACCCCAAGGTAACTATATGAAAACTAAAAAGTTTATGAATCTAAATAATTGATAAAGCTTAACGAAATTCAAACTATAAAGAATTCTGCATTATCAACAAGATATCTGTGTCACACCATCAAAATATTCTCTTCAAAAAAAAAAAAAAAAAAAAAGAAGCACAGACAATAAGAATAAGAAGACAGCTCTTGGTCCCAGTTTATTAGTGGATGCAATTGCAAACATGTTATTGGTGTTTTTTCTTCGTAGAACCATTGGTTCTACACATAAATGGACATACAATGTGCTTGGAATCTAACTAAAGCGCAATTCGTTGACCATATGAAAAAACTAAATAAAGGAAAAATAATTGTATAATATATATATATATATATATAGTGTTGTGTTGTGTCCAGAGCAAATTTTGTTACTTTTTTTTTAATTTATTTTTTTTTATAAGAAACACAGCAAGTTTTGTGACTTGGAAACTGGGGGACATCAGCCATTGGCTTAGGATGGTATCTCATTCAAAAAGATTTGTTCTTAGCATCAATAATGCAAATTATTAAGACAGATTAGGATCCAGAAAGAGAAAAGACGTTGATCTGAAGTCCTTTGTATTCAACTATTCTAGAATGTCTTGCCTATTGTTTAAGTCAAAATTTGAATGAAGAACAAACAATAGAATAGAAAGTTTAATTAGAACTTCCAAAATCTAATGAAATTTAACTTTGATTCTATTTGATATCAAATGTCTTCAAAAGCGTACAAATTTAATGATCTCACCCTTATTTGTAGTATTTTGGTGGAGTTCTGTCTTTTCAACATGTAAATTTGTATTTACAATTTTCGAATGACACGTGTCTTTAATGCATGTTTTTGCTTCTATGTTTTTTCTGTTAACGTGACATTCATTTCAACTCTTGGTTCTATTTTTTGTTCTCTTCAGTTTTTAATGACGGCGTCGTTTTATCTTTTTCTTAAAATATAAGATGTATCCAGATTTCATCTCAAACCTTTACATTCTTGGGCCTCTTTGCAAAAAAACACTATTTTAGGTCTCTTGATTTATTTTTTAGGACTTTTATGCAACTTTTTAGTCAGTGCTCTCTTAAAACTACATAAACTTTCTATTGTTAATTATACTGTTAATTATACGATTAATATTTTACATTTTTTAATACTATATCTGATTTATATCATATCACAATGAAAAGTTTATGACAAATTTACTTGTAGTTATTTTTTTTGCAACTAATTATAAAATTCTAAAAAGAAACTAATACCCACTCTCTTAGTTCAATAACATAAAAAACTCGTTTGCTTAAATTGGGAATATGAACCCCCTAACTAGATTTGTTCTAATCATGGTTGTCTAAGATGAAACAGTTTTATTAATGGTTGAACAAGACCAATAAATAGCCATTCTTTTTCAAGGTGTACTAAGAGACCACGCAAGAATTTTTTTTTTTTTTTTTGGGTTTGGCATTGACTTAATAAGAGGTAGGCAGGGCGTTTGCTCCACCACATGTTAGTTAAATCTTCATGATTCGACTCTGGACAACCACGTACCAACCATAAAAACTTTTCTCCTGCCAACATCGAAAAATATATAGCACCCCACTTTCAATATATATACATATACATATATATATATATGTAGAGCCCCCCACTTGTATAAAGGAGAACACAGCACAAACTTTGTACTTAAAAAGGGAAAGAATTTATAACTAAACGAATATCACATTCTAAAATAATATTGATAAATCAGCCACTTAAAACCAAGTCGTATGAAACACTATAGTAGACATGAAAAAAAATTTCAGTATCCAAAAAAGTTTGCAAATCTATGGATAAATAATTGGTTTTAATTGCAGTGAAAGTAGCAGTTAATCTTTATTCTAGAAAATCACTCTCTAAGATTCTTTATTTCACAGAATTCCCCCACTAACGCATTATGTAAGAATATGAATATATTCTCCAACTTATTGAAAGAATAAATGCTTATATATCTTTGTCAATTTAACACAACTTATATATGCGGCTCTCAAAATCCATCCCACTTGAACCGAACAACTTTCATTCATCTCCACCATCAAAAAGAGATTAAAGAGGATCCATAAAGTAGCCAAGTGAACCTTTTCTGATAAAGACTAGTAGTCTAAAAAATTAATGTACATATTCTTTAAGCAAAGTCCACGGTAATCTCATTTTTCATTTGTTGAGCCATCGGTTACAACAAAATTTTTTTGAATAATTAGATATTAACATAAACAATATGAGTTTTTCTTCTTTATTTGTAATTGAATGATATTGTGTTTAGATCTCGATCTGATGATTGGAAAACAAAATAATCTTACAATCTGATCTTACTAGTTGAAAATCCCATTTATCTAATCCTAGATAGTGCAGTGTTGGGTTAAGAACTAGCCTGAAAAGTGATAGAGGGAAGAAATGTGAAGGGTCATACGAGACTGGGCGACTTTTTGTGTGTGAGGCAGAGGACTGGGCAGTTTGTGGCACATGACTGAGACGATCCCAGAATCCAGATGGATGAAAGAAAGGGAAGGGAAGAGCAGAGAAAAATACAAAAAGAGTGGACTTTTTAGCTCACAGCCAAATGGAGTCAGAGAGGAAAGTTGTCAGTCTAGGAAAAGACATAGAGGGCCTTTGCTCCATGGGCCCCGGCAAACGGCAAGTCCCCCACCAAGCCCATTTCATCCTCGGTTTCACACAAGAAACATTAGATTTTCGATTTTTTGATAAATCCAACAGGTGGATGGACAAAATCTGTTTACTCAAACTTTATAGCTTGACGGAAACAAAACATATCAGAAAAAAATAAAATAATAATAAAATAAAAAATCTATGCATTTACTGCTTTATTAAACTAATGTTGAATTGATTATTAGAATTTGTTTGTTTGTTTGAGAATGAATTTGAGTTGAAAATTTTAAATTTGAATTGAAAATTTTGTTAATTTTAAAAAAATAAAAATTAAAAAAAAAGATAAAAATTTTAAATTTAAATTTAAATATCAAAGAGGTTAAGGGCGTTGTAAATATCTATTTATTCAAATTTTTTTTTTTAAAGTTTTTTTTTTAAAGTTTTTGTCTTTCTGAAATTCAAAAATTTATATCAACTTAAAAATCTCAACTCAAACTACTCCACCAAACTCTCCCTGAATATCTATTTTTCTTTTTTGAGTAATTAAAGATGTCTCTTCTTTTATTTTTTTACCAAATGAAATGATAATACAACAACTGGCTGAAAGACATGAATGAAAGAGGCAGAAGAGACAGCTCTGCAAGTAAGTCCAACAAGATTATCATGGGCTTGGGAATTCAAACCGCCAAATCACGCCGTCAAACCACATCTTTCAGATGACTTAAAGCGTGTACCATCACAGACTAGAGTGTACCATCACTCTTTTTCTGAGTCTTTAACGTCCATGCGTTATACAAGAAATCAGTTTATAATAAACATGTTCAACGTGAACTCAAACCAACTGTAATGGCAAAACGGTAAAAAAGCCACTGGATTAAACGTTAACAAATCCGTTTATCACCGTCTAAATCCATTACAAAGCTTCGTCCAGTGGGACCCACAGGGCATTCCTAACTGCAGGCATAGACCCCCTAGGACATGAAACCTCATGCAACTCTTTTAACCCTCTCTCTCTCTTCTTTGTGACTCTCTCTCTAACTTTCCAGTTTTGGTTTATTTTTCAAGCTTGATTCTTCTTCGATTCTGTTTCCTAAAGTTTATTATTATAATTTGTATATTACTACTATTTGTAGCGTTAGAGTTTCTAACCCCCTGCTCAATCCACCCCACGGATTTGAAGAAGATATCTCCAAATTCTCTCGTCTGAAAAAAAAGGGAGCTTGAAAAGAAGATAATAAGCCGGTAACAGAGATGAAGAAAACTTCCTTTTCTCCCTTGTGTCAGATTCTTCTTTACCTTTCCTTTCTTTTCCTCTTGTTTTCTGCCTGTTGTGGGTACAGTTCTGAGCTCGACGTACTTTTGAAGCTCAAGACCGCCATGATCGGACCCAAAGGTTCCGGCCTCGACGACTGGCTTCCTTCGTCCTCGCACTGTTCTTTCTCTGGAGTTACATGTGATGAAGAGTCACGAGTCACTTCTCTGAACGTTACGAACCTTCGTCTTTTCGGCTACTTGCCACCGGAGATTGGGCTTCTGAACAGGCTTGTCAACCTCACCATGTCCTCCGACAATCTCACCGGGAAGCTTCCTCGGAGATGGCCAACCTCACGTCCCTTAGGCTCTTCAACATCTCCAACAACTTCTTCCACGGAAGATTCCCCGGAGAAATCACGCTCGGAATGACTGAGCTTGAAGTTCTCGACACCTACAACAATAACTTCTCTGGTTCATTGCCTGTCGAGATTATCAAGCTTAAGAAATCAAGCATCTCCATCTCGGCGGTAACTACTTCTCGGGACATATTCCGGAGAATTACTCGAGATTCAGAGTTTGGAGTATTTAGGCCTGAATGGGAATAGCCTCACCGGAAAGTTTCCGGCGAGCTTGGCTCGGTTAAAGAATCTGAAATCGTTGTACGCTGGGTATGATAACAATTACGACGGCGGAATCCCGCCGGAGTTGGGGTTATTAAGTTCGCTCCAAGTTCTTGACTTGGGAGGTTGTAATCTCACTGGCGAGATTCCCAGGAGTCTGAGCGCCTTGATGCATTTGCACTCGTTGTTTCTACAGATTAATCGTTTGACTGGTCAGATACCTTCGGAGCTTTCTGGTTTGGCGAGCCTGAAGTCTCTGGATCTCTCCATCAACATGCTCACTGGAGAGATACCGGAGGGTTTCTCGAAGTTGAAAAATCTCACGCTGCTCAATTTGTTCAAGAACAATTTCTACGGTGGGATCCCGGAGTTCATCGGCGACCTTCCGAACCTGGAGGTTCTTCAGGTGTGGGAAAACAACTTCACCTTTTATCTACCGAAGAATCTCGGCCGAAATGGAAAGCTTCTGGATTTGGACGTAACGAACAACCATCTGACGGGACTGATTCCACGTGATTTGTGCAAAGGAGGGAGGTTGAAGACGCTGATCCTGATGCAAAATTCCTTCTTCGGACCCATTCCTGATGAGCTCGGCCAATGCAAGTCCCTCACGAAAATCAGAATCATGAAGAACTTCCTCAAGGGAGCAATTCCTCCTGGGATTTTTAAGTTGCCCAAGGTAAGCATCATTGAACTCAACGACAATTATCTTTCCGGAGAACTTCCCTCTGAAATGTCTGGAGATTCGCTCGGAATCCTTGTGCTTTCCAACAATTGGATTTCCGGGAAAATCCCTCCGGCTATCGGAAACCTCAAGAACTTGCAGACCCTTTCTCTGGAAATGAATAGGTTCCACGGTGAAATTGCCGAGCAGATATTCGACTTAAAATTGTTGTCGAAGATCAACGTCAGCGCCAACAATCTCACGGGCGTTGTTCCGGCTTCGATATCTGGTTGTTCTTCTCTCTCTGCCGTGGATTTCAGCCGGAATAGTTTATCCGGCGAAGTTCCGACGGGCATAGCCAACCTTTCTGACCTAAGCATTCTGAATTTCTCCAGAAACCATCTCACCGGCCAAATCCCCTACGAAATCCGCTCCATGACAAGCCTCACGACTCTTGACCTCTCTTACAACAACTTCATCGGCAAAGTCCCCGTTGGTGGTCAGTTCATGGTGTTCAACGACACGTCGTTCGCGGGAAACCCCAACCTCTGCCTGACACATCACCCCGTATGTCCATCCCCATCAAACGGAGTTTCATCTTCCGGCCAAAACCACAAGGGTTTAAGCTCCTCCAAACTCAGCGTCACCCTAATCGTAGCCGCCACAATTATACTACTAATCCTGCTCACGCTCTACCGAATCCGAAAGAAGAAGCTCCAGAAGTCCCGGACGTGGAGGCTACGGCCTTCCAACGGCTAGATTTCAAGGCCGAGGACGTGCTCGAGTGCGTGAGGGAAGAGAACGTCATAGGCAAAGGCGGCGCCGGGGTCGTCTTCCGCGGCCTAATGCCCGACGGCGCCGACGTGGCGATCAAGAAGCTCTACGGCCGTGGCGGGAACGATCACGGCTTCTCCGCCGAAATCCAGACACTGGGACAAATCCGACACCGAAACATCGTCAGGCTTCTGGGTTACGTGTCGAACAAGGACACGAACTTGCTACTCTACGAGTACATGCCCAACGGAAGCTTGGGAGAGCTTTTGCACGGCTCCAAGGGAGGACGGTTGGAGTGGGAGACCAGGTACGCAATCGCCGTCGAGGCCGCCAAGGGCCTCTGCTATCTCCACCACGACTGTTCACCGCTGATAGTTCACAGAGACGTTAAGTCCAATAACATCTTGCTGGACCGTGACATGGAGGCCCATGTCGCTGACTTTGGGCTCGCTAAGTTTCTGGGCAACGCTGGAGCGTCGGAGTGCATGTCCTCCATTGCAGGCTCCTATGGCTACATCGCTCCAGGTTTGTTGGGCTGGCCCAGTCAAAATTGGTCAAAGCTGTTATTTTGACTTTTATGTATTTCTTATTATTTGTTATTGTTATTATGATTATTCTGCAGAGTACGCTTATACGTTGAAAGTGGACGAGAAAAGCGACGTGTACAGCTTCGGAGTGGTGCTGTTGGAGCTGATAGCGGGGAGGAGGCCGTGGGGGATTTCGGTGAGGGAGTGGACATAGTAAGGTGGGTGAGGAAGACGACATCGGAGCTTGCCCACCCCTCGGATGCGGCTACGGTGCTGGCGGTAGTGGACCCCAGGATGCACGGGTATCAGCTGACAGGTGTCATTCATATGTTCAAGATCGCCATGATGTGCGTCCAGGATGAGAGCTGCAACAGGCCTACCATGAGGGAAGTGGTTCACATGCTCACTAATCCTCCGCGCTCTGCTCCGACTCCGAGTCGGCTCAACCTCTGACCGGATATATGTGTGTTTGTTTGGTCTGCAACATCATATAGTAATACGTTTTTGGAGTCAATAAAAAGTTTGTTTACAAAACCAAAATGTAAAATAATCTTTGTTGTTTGAAAGTTGTGGATGTGACAAATGTTGTACAACTTGTTGCAGTTCCACGGTTCAGTGGTCAGATGAAATGCTAATTGGGTAGAAACGTGATCCAGATTTGTTTTTGTTCTTGTTGTGTAAAAAGCTAATATATATGTCTCTTGTTTCCAACTTTTTTTTTTTTTTTTTTTAAATTTTGCCGCGAACTTTATATGTTTAAATCTAACTTGTGTCATGCCATGCTCTTTTTGTCTTTACAGAAAAGTATGATTTACTGAGAAAAGTATGATTTACTGAGGGTTTGTTTGGTTGGTTAGTTTAAGTTGAAATATTTTAATTGTAATAGTAAAAGTTTTTGAATTTTTAGAAAAGACAAAAAATTTTTTGGGAAAAA
Source organism: Ficus microcarpa (assembly GCA_025413485.1). NCBI lineage: Eukaryota > Viridiplantae > Streptophyta > Magnoliopsida > Rosales > Moraceae > Ficus > Ficus microcarpa. Next base: position 32,466,308 of record CM046377.1, read on the forward strand.
GACAATCTTTTTGAAAAAAAGACAAAAAAAAAAATATAGTTTGAGTTGAAATGAAATGATGAGGCAAACAGGGGCTGAAAACTTTAAAGCTTAGCTCTGTGAGTGTGCACTCACATATTTATTTTATTCTATACACTTTTTAATGCAAAAAATAATAATAATAATAATAATAACAACATATCTATTTTGTATTATAAAAAGTGATTATATATCTGTCCGTTTGATAAATGAGTTTTGAATTGAAAATTTTAAATATGAGTTGAAAATTTTTGTCAATTTTTCATGAAAGATAAAAAATTTTTCAGTAAAAGATAAAAATTAAGATGAAAATTTTGGATTTGAACTCAAAAGTCAAACGAGGTTTTCAAATATTTAGATCTACTGTGGGATGTAAAATGCATCTATAGAGAAGTGTTTTGCCTAGAAAACCGTGCAAGCAATGATAGATGAAACCAAAGTGAGAAAGTCTGACTTGAGAAACTTGTATTGTCATCATTAATTCCAAATTTATAATTAGGGACAGTACGCACGAAGATCGGGGACTTAAGCAAGCCCCACTCAACTTTTTTGTTTTGATCAACATTTATGAATATATATACACACACATCCGATGTTTTATTTATAAATGAAGTACTTAACTAAAATAGTATCTGAATTCTTTACAATATAACAATTTGATTTTTTTTTTTAATTTTATTTTAGTGAAGACGACTTTAATTTTTTAAATATTGACAATTTTAGTCTTTTCCATCCAATTCCGTTAAGTTTCTAATGTTTGAGAGGGTATTTTTGTATTTTAATGATAAATTAATTTAACAAAAAAGAACTCATAAAAGAAACCCTAATTTATTCTTTCTCTCCCCCTTCTCCCCTTTCTCCATTTCTTCCCCTTCAATCTAAAGCAGCAAACCTAGATCACTGGGGGAACAAACCCAAATAAAAAACAATCAGGCGGGGGAAGGGGGTGAACCTAGATCGAAAACAGGGGAGAGCGGGGACCCAGATCGCAAATGGGAGGGAAGGGTGGTGCCTCAGTTTGGACTGCGGGGTGGGAGGGGGGCGAACCTAGATTATATACGTAAGGGGAGGGGGAGCCTCAGTTTCGATGGCAGGGGTAGGGGAGGGACGAAGTTAGTCATTGTAAGGGGGGCCAAAATCAAAAACCCAGAGGGAGGGGGAGCCTTAGTTTTGATGGTAAGGGGCAGCGGAGGGACGGAGTTGGTCGTTGTGAAGGAAGGTGCAAACCCAAATCAAAAACGCGAGGGGAAGAGGGGGTAGAGCCTCGATTTTGATGACGGGGGTTGGCAAACCTAGATCCAAAAGGAGTTAGAGCTCGTCACGTGGCTAGGGGTGGGGATAATCTTGGCAACGAAGGAGGGGGGGGTGGCATTGCTGGAGATGGAGGTTGTTGCCAGAGGTAGAGAGAGAGTGTGTGTGTATGTGTGTCGCTGGAGATGAAGGCCGTCGTTGGAGATTGAGGCTACCTAAGAGAGATGGAGGTTGTCGCCAAAGGTAGGTAGAGATAGAGGAGGGAGAGGGTAGGGATTTTTGAGAGAGTTTAGAGGAAAGAGAAAATTGAAGGGTATTTTGATATTTTTACTTTAAAAATGGATCGTTTGTGCAAGATTCCATTAAAAATTGATGGAATTGGACGAAAAGGACTAAAATTATCAACATTTAGAGAGTTTAGGCCAAAATTAGAAAAATAATGATCAAATCGTCACATTTGAAATAATTCAGAGACCATTTAGGTTAATTACTCTTATAAATTATCCTCTTAAAGAGTTAAAAACTTTATTTCATTATTATGAAAATTAGGGGGTGTTTGGTAAATGAGTTTAGTTTAAAATTTTTAAATTTCAATAGTAATTTTTCAGAAAAGACAAAAAACTTTTTCAGAAAAGACAAAAAACTTTTTTAGAAAAAGACAAAAATCATGAAAAAAAAAAATATAATTTAATTTAAATGAAGATATAAACCAAACTCATCCTTAAAAAGTTGTAGTTATTAATCTCCTCGTCAAAGTTATAGATTATTATATTGTAACTATAAATAAAAAGGTCAACACATGTCTCAATTGCCAAAAAAAAAAAAAAAAAAGAATAAGAGTGCGTCCAACCTCACTCGATATTGATAAATGGGCTCTCAATACATAGTGGAATCAATCACGAATTCACCAAAAAATTATCATCTGCCAAACGCAGAAGCCATCAAAAGCTTTGATCAATTATCAACAGAACAAAAAAGAATAAAAGCTTTGGTCACAGCTAGACCACACTTAATGGGTGTCGCATTTAGGAAAATAAAACGGCAGAATTTATCACGAAGATAAGATAACAAAACCGCAAAGTCCTACAAAGAAACGGCAAAAGACTTTAACAAAGGACAGGGCAAACGACCAGTCGTTGTGGCAAAACGAGCCCCCATGCGTGGAAACATATATTTCTCATGTTTTGTCTTGAAACAAATGCAAATGCGGAACGAGAATAATTATTTTATAAGGTGTTTGGCACGTCAACTCAAAATACTCATCTCAAAATTTTTTTTGTCTTTTTCTCAAAAAATTTTATCTTTTCTGAAAATTCAAAAAAATTTACTATTAAACATAAAAATCTCAACTCAAACTACTCCACCAAACACGGTAGAACGACAATGCGACGGAAGTCATGGAACGAATATATTTCTTCTGCAATTTTCAATTAGTCAGGGGTAAAATGGTAAATTAGAGAGAGCCTTCCAATCCCACTTTTTAAAATTACGATTTTCCGCCAATTTCAGAAGAGAGAAAAAGCAGGGAGGGGGAGAGCAGAGGAGCGAAAGTCTCAGACGAAGAAGATGGAGGCAAATAGTCCGGCATGTCCGTACACCGTCACGATTCGCCGGAACCCGCACCGGAAGGCAAGGCCTGCGACGACTTCCACAAAATGTCAGCAAACTTCTGTTCATCCTTCTTCGACGGCGCCAGAGGTGCCTACCTTTCCGATCGAAGAAATCTTAGCAATGGAGGTTCCTCAGAACCCCAAACCTAATTCAGACTCCGATTCCGAAAATCTCAGAGTCTTCCTCAGGATTCGGCCCCCTCTGCCTTCCACGAGCTCCGCCAAAGGTCAGAATCCCAAATCCAGAGCCAAAAACGCCTGGCCCCAAAACCCCGCCAAGAAGAAAGATAAGAGTACGAAGAAGAAGAATTCCGGCGAAGTTTGCATTACTGTGAACGATTCTCAGTCGGTGACTCTATCTCCGCCGTTGACACTACAGGAGTCTAAACGGATTAAGTCGGAAGTGTACGAAGGATTTTCCCACGTTTTTTCCCCCGATTCTTCTCAGGTTCATTAAACTTTCCCTCTTTTTTGTTAATCGAAGAAACCGCACACACACACACATAAGCGGTATATTCAAACAACATAGAAGTGTTGCCGCCTAGTTTACATTCAAACTATACCGATAATAGAATACAATGACCAAACATTCATAACACCCTTGAAACAATTTCTCTTTTTGCTGTTTATAGGAGGAAGTGTACGAGAAAATGGTGAACCCCTTAGTTGAGGATTTTCTAAGGGGAAAAAGTGGTATGCTGGCAGCCTTAGGACCGAGCGGATCCGGGAAAACTCATACTGTTTTCGGGTGCCCCAGGGATCCAGGTGTTGTGCACGGACGCTACAACGGATTTTCAATCCCGTTGTCGGCACTGCTTTGGGTTCCAGAAGGTATAGGTAGATGCTAATGTCATTTGAGATTGTTTTTGATCCGTTTGGATGGTTGGCACTGACATTAATTTGATGAAACTTGCTTTGAGCTATTATATCTTGTGTATGGTATGCTTGCAGATCGTTCAGCATGTCAATTTTCGAAATACTCTCCGAACGAGGCAAAGGGAGAAGTTGTTTGACTTAGCTCCAGGTGGAGCGGAATTGAGCATGCAACAATCAAGTGTAAAGGGACTCCAAGAGGTGGAATGTCTAATCTGGTTTATGACCAATTTATGATGCTGAATACAACAATAACTTGTATGCACACTTTTTTTTGTCAATAGATAAATGTTTCGGATGCTAGGGAGGCGGAATCTTTAGTTTCTCAGGCAATGCTAAGGCGTCTCACTGCTACAACAAATGCAAATAGCCAATCAAGGTGCAAGGAAGCCAAGCTATATATAGTCTTATAGTTGTGGGAATTCTTATGAACTTAAACATGTGCTTTATTTCCTCCATATTAAGCTGCCTGTGTATCTTTTTTCTTATATTTCATTTTCCAAGAGAAAACAATAATTCAGGTTTTTGAAATATAAAGCTTTATGTTAAATCCGGGGAGAAATCAGTGGGTATCATCTTTTTGTGACCAAATATTGGGACTGCTTGTTTATTTTCCTCTTCGTGGAGAACATTTTTTTCCTTGCTATTCATATCATAAGTGTTTCTTTTTGGTTTTTTCCTTCTTTCTATGTGTGGATTCTGCTATTCGGTTGCATGTCTTCATGCCTTCTAATCTCCAAGAAACCCCGTACTATTTTTATTTACATTCTGCCTTTGTAATTTTAGCCGATCACAGTGTATTATCAACATCCGGAGTGTTGCTAAGGATTCTGATGGAGAAGGTAATTCTCAAGGCAATAATGCTGTTCTAAGCATCATTGACCTTGCTGGAGCTGAAAGAGAAAGGAAAACTGGGAATCAGGTTCGTCCATTTTCCATTTAGGCAATGCAATTATTCACGTAAAACAAAAATCCTTTTCCCTTCAGACTGCAGATTTGGAATTCTTTTGCATAAAGCAAATTGTTTCCTATTGTCTCTGATTTGCAGTTTTACTCAACGCTGCTCTCTATGGTTATGCATGCAGATCATGTTTTCAATTGTACATGAGATGTAATTTTTGTTTATCATTTTTTCAGGGAGCAAGGTTGCTGGAAAGTAATTTCATCAACAATACATCAATGGTTTTTGGCTTATGCCTAAGAGTATGACACTCTAACTTGATCTCCAAGTATAAACTAGGGACTAGAGTCTTTCGATCTCTTTCTTTCTTTCTTTGTGCTTTTGACAGTTAATAATGTTGGTTTTATTGGAGCATGCTATTATATTCTTTTCATTGTTTTTAGTCTTTGTTGGAGCATCAAAAGAATCCCAAGAGGCCATTGCAGAAGCACTTTCAAAACTCATTGGTAATGGTTCTGTGACGATTTGTTAACATACCCTTTGTAAAAGTCTATGATCTCTTCAATTAAAATATAAGTATGGCCCAAAAATTTGACTCTTATCCCTTGACAGTTGACCAGGTACTTACGAGATTATTTGGAAGGCAAGAAGAGGATGGCTTTGGTATGCCCTTATCTGTTTGGTCTGACAGTTTACGGAAAAGTTACAGTTTCCTTCTTCTCCATACTTCCTCAAAAAGTCTTCTCATGATCCTTTTGCTATAATTTTAGATTTTGACAGTCAAGTCAGGGGAAGAGGATTATCTTGACACGACCTACCTTCTAAGACAAGCTTCGCCTTTTATGAGAATAAGGTAAGGCTAGATAAATGTGCTTTTAGTTTCAAGTTACTTTATTTTGGTTTGGCATCAATGTTTCAATTATTGTTTAGGTTTGATAATGTCGAAGAACAATCGAACATCCCTTGTAACAAGAGGCAACATGAAGCTTTGTCTAGACGAGAGAAACCAAAGAGAATGAAATTAAGTGGGCCTGATTCTTGTGTGGTATTTATTTTTTCCCTTTTAGATGGTAACCTTCTCCTTCTACATGCTCCTCGAAGAAGATTATTTTCCCCCACTTCAATTAGTGACTTTAGATGGAATTACAATTTTTATTTCTTTGATTAGTTTCCATTATTTTCATGAATCTTTTTTTTTTTGGGTTTGCATGGTTACAAAACTGAAGAAAGATGCCTCATTTTCTTCAAAACTGTTTGGTATTTAGTATTCACACAGCAAACATTCTATCATACATTTTTTTCGTACTTACGATTTATATAATCACATAATCTGATTCCATTAGCCACCTATGAATACAACTTTTAAATTGTCTGCTGTCATTTTATAAGGCTCCGTTTGGAGCAAGTGCTAATTTTTGAGAAGGAAAATTTTCTTGTTTTAAATGGGAAAGTCCTTTTATTTTAAAACAAGATAGTGTTTGGATGCATCAAAAATTTTCTCCTTAAAAATAGAAGGTTGTTTGAAATGAGAAGAAATGGTATTGGGAATAGTACATCTTGAGAAGATTATAAAAAGAGTTCCTTTCGTTTTCCGAAAGAGTACCATTTAAATAAGTTTGAAAATGAGATAGTTTTTCTTTTTCAAAATGAGAGAATGATGGAAAAAGTTGGAAAAAACAACTTTTTGGTAAAATTTTCCAATTTCCAAAATTGGATAGCTCTTCATTTTTTAGTATTTACATCATTATCAAGCATGTTCATCTTTACCGTATTGTCATTGTTTGTTGGATTTAGATTGGAGAAGGAAAGACCTCTGAAGATGAGCGGCACACACCTGGGCAACGTTGTCCAAAAGGTATTATGAACTTCAACTTCTATTATTATGCATTTCATATCCTTCCACATTTTGTATTGGTCCTTGGCTTAGTTTTTTGAGAGGACCCAATAATCTTCTTATAAGAAATTCCTGATGGTGCTCCTTTAGAATCAAATTACGTTGACCTGGTGGAGAGAGATAGAAGTTATCAGATTCTGCAAAATTTTTCTAAAGCTTTATGGTCTGTCTTGAAGCAATACGGAGAAAAACTTAAGGTACCGTGTAACGATGCTCTGTTATGCTAAGTTCCCTAGTCATATATGGTCTCCTCACATGGATGTTGTCTCAATGGAGAATCCCATGACAAATTAATAGGTGGCGGAACATCAAATTCAGAATCTCACTGAAAACCTTAAGGTTGAAAGGACTAGAAATGTTGAGCTGGAAAAGAAGTTAGAGGACATCAAGTCATGTTGTACTTGTTCACAGCAGAAGTCTGCAGATGAAGAGACTACATTGAAGCCTAGAGTAGAACTGGATGGACTTGATTTGAGCAATTTTAACAAGGTTTGACATACATTTTGTTGCTTGACTGTCAGCTTCTTCTTACCGTTAAGCTATTTATTTCCATTCCAATTGCAAAAAATGAGGTATCTATGTCTTGGAAAAGTGAACTTGTCTCTCTAATTCTCTCAATGTTCAGTCGTGTGTGGACCTTTGTTCTTTCAACTTTAGTCCGTCTGAGTCCAACTGCAATCCGAAAAAATATGACTCCAGTCCAAGACAGGATCAACTTATATCTTCTCAGGTAGAGATACATACGATGCACTATTTCATTTTGATTTTCTCTTAATTCTATGTTAACTAAATCTTTCCGTTGAAACACTTTTTTCTTTCGGCAGAAAAATGTAGAACTTCACTATTCCGACATAATAGCATCTGGGCTGAAAGTTGTTCTGATAAGTGTGACTCTAATTCTGAACAGAATCAACCTATTTTTTCACAGGTACAGGTAATGTGTTCTACTCACTTCTCTTTTCCAGCACCCCCTTCCTCTCTCTCTTTTAAATGAATCTTCAGATTTGTCAATTATCATTTTTCTTATCACAAATGAAATGTTGTGAAAGCCATCAAATGTAAATCGTGTTTTAATAGTTGATAGGTCATCTATGGCATCACCTCCGTACAGGAACATGTTATGCAATATGCCCGTGGATGCAGATGTGGTCCGTAGTTATTAGCTGACTGCTTTTGTAAGAGTTGGAACATGAAAGTTCTTTACCCATTAGTTGCATTTGTAGGTGAAAGAAGGAGCTTCCACTTCAGACTCAAAAGGAGAGTGCACTGAAAATGAACAAGAATTTGACGCACCAGTAAGGAAGAGTCACCTGGTACCTTTTCAGTTCCATCAAAATAATTGCATTTAATAGACTGAAACACATTTTCCTCTTTTCTAGGTGAAAACTTTGGACGTTGAGGTGGTTGATGGTTCATCCTCACAGCGGAAATATCAGGTATGAGTGAAAGGGAAATGAAGATTTTATACTGGTATTGAATGCAGAAATTGAGGTGCATGGTTGTATGGCTAGGTGAAAGAAGAAGCTTTTCTTTCATACTCAGAAGCACTGGAGTGTGTTGACAATGAAAAAGTATTTAATACCCCAGTAAGGAAGAGCCACCTGATACGTTTGCAGTTTTTTTCAAAGTGTTTGCATTGATAGACTGATATACTGAAAGCGCTTTTTCCTCATTTCCAGGTGAGAAGATTTGATATTGGCGTGGTTGATGGTTCATCCCTCCGTCTTGAGATCTCACAGCAGAAATATAAGGTATAAGCCGTACATGGAAACGGAGATCTTCAAAAATGGTCTATATTTGATGTCTTCATATGGCTTGATATTTGACGTAACTGCTGTACATACTCTCAGATAGATGCAACCTTTTCTGGTGCTGCTCATAACGCTGAGGATTTAAACGGATATAAATGCTTGGAAACAGATGACTCTTGTAGTACTAGTAATGCAGACGAGACAGGTTTGCCTTGCAGAGTTCACACTTTTTATTTGGTAGCTATTAGTCATTTTGATTGACGATTTGCGATTGGTTGCCCATCTAAGATTATGATTATTGTTCGTTTTCCTTGTCCTTCATTTTTTTTTTTTTCTGAAAGAGATTTTTATTGAGTGCGGGCCTAGAATCACCCTTTTGCTTATCATAGGCATCTAGGAGACATTTTCCTACTTTGGCATCTAATATAACTTTTCTGCTTGAAAATCTTGTTGTTTGATCCTACACGATCAAAAAGCACTGTGATAAAGTTCATATATTTTTTGGCCCGCTGTATTAGATCATGACCTTTTAACCTGCCTTGTCATCTTCGGCTGTGCATTAGATAGTCATATCCCAATTTTTCAACTTCTTGATCTAGTTGATACTGTTGTTCCATCAAGGGTTTTAGATATAGCCCATAGCCTATATAGTTTCTCTCTCTTTCTGATGACACAGTAAACTTTCTCTCACTTTCGGATCACACAGTAAACTCTGCTTATCCACTTGTCATGCGGAGAGATAGCTGTTCATCTGTGGAATTGGACTTGGACCAGCTGGTCAATGAGGAGGATCAGGTCAGAAAATGAAGTTTAAATGAAGTTTCTTCTGGTTTGAATTTTAAAGTGCTCACGCTGCCAACCGAAATGTTCCTTGTTTTAGTAATTAGCTTTTCCAGTTAATGTTGTATTGGATCAAGTTTCTTCAAGTTACTCTCCTGGTACTAGCTAATCTTATATTACGTATAGTAAGTTGCACCCCAGAATTATGGTATATAAAGGCAGTGCACATTTAAAAAAAACCACCATTTAATGTTCTAAATTAATGAACAATCCAGGTACTTGTACTCAATTTTGATTTTCGAATAAAGTTATATAATGTTTTTAACCTGTTGATTCCTGTCTATTCGTTTTAGCATTCATGGCCTAATCGATTTGTAGCCTGATGGAAGGAGCCTTCTGATATGTCACATTCTTTGTTTCTAGGAGTTATTAAATCTACCAAAAACCGTGAATGAAGAGGTTGAATCCTCTGAAGGTTATACCATTCGTGATGTCGTGGAGAATGAATCGAGAGTCAAGAAACCAGAGGTATGTTGATTATGTCTATGTAAGTTTAATTCTTAAAATGATTAGAACTAGAACCGTAACACGTCACCCGGATGCATTTCCTTTTTTTCCCAAGTTTTGATAAAGTGACCACCCTACTTAAACATTACAAATTATCTTTTCTGGTTTGAAGACTTAAATCGTGATACATGGTTTTCTAATTTGTGTTATCTTGTCTTTCCTAGGAATTGTTAGATCTCTCAACATCAGTTCAGGAAGATCTAGCAGTCAGTAAAGAAATCAAAGCTGCCGATCCAACAAGTAGTGAATCAGTTAAGGAAGACTTAGTATCCACCAAAGACTGCAAAGCTGCCCATCCTTCAATCACTGAACAAAGGGTTGAGACTCCCCCGAAACCGGGAAAACCGAAAAGGTCAGTGAGTTGCCACTACCTGAACAGCTAGTGATGCATTAATATGAAAATTTCTGTCTGAATTTCCCTCTTACAATACAACATTGTGATGATCAGGAGACTCTTGCCAGCGTCATCCGTACTCCTAAGGGATTTCAATACTCTTGAAATCGACGACAAAAGTACGAAACGAAAGGTAAAATATATATATATATATATATTTATATTATTGTGGTTTCTATCTGCTAGCAGAAGCACTTGAAATTTGGCTTATAATTCTCCCTTACAATTTCCTTGTCCATGTTTAGTCCCAAACTGGTTGTTTTCTAATGAGTTTAAAACTAATGTGCAGGGAAATAGAGGTGGAAAGAAATTTTCTGTGGAAGAAAGAAACAGAACTCAAGGTAGCATCTCTCTCCTACGCATGCTTCAGAGTAACATTCGTGCTTAGCTTTGCCCGTTTCACAGTTCCAGCTTCTAGGCTTTGGCTTTGTACAGGTGGAGGTTTGTTTTTGTGCTCATCTTTTTTGGTAAGATCGGGTCATTGCCTTTTTATTTTGACTGTTGTTTTGTTTTCACCTGCATATTTTCTAATGTTAAAATGGTATATAATATAAGCCGCAAGGAATTCCCATCGTTGACTGATGTTTATATATATATATATATATATCTTACAAGTCAAAAGAATTGGGCAAAGTCTGCTTGTTTTTAAGAAATTGCCGTTCTATTATTTTCTTGTTTTGGTGATTTCTATGATTAAAACAAATGGAAAAAAATTACGGAACTAAGAAATTTTTATCATTTTGCTCAATTATAGAGCTAGAGAAGTAATGGTTTATGTCGTTTTACCTTTTGCTTTATTATTGTTTTGCCTTTCCTACATATTATAAAAAATACAATAATTTCCTAACACTTTTAAGGAAAAATCTGTAATTTGCGTACATTAGTGATAGCTATGATAGTTCCAATTAAAAAAAGAAAAAAAAAGCCTTGGTAAAACTTACGGTAGGATAGTGTTTTAGTACTTAAATTAATTTTTTAAAGATTTGATTTGTAATTATCAACTATAAAAGGTTGATATAATGATTTAGAGTAAAAATACCTACTACCTACTGGAAATAAAATTTTAAAAAAAAATTTGGCACAAGTTTTCCTATAATAAGTAAATTAAATTATATAAGAGATCTACTTTTTTTTTTTTTAAAGGGAAATAAAAGATCTACTTTCCTTCCTCATTCTTGCCGAATAGCATAATGAATAAGTACTGAAAAAACAAAAAAAGTACTTGTCCGTTTCAGGATTCTTAATTTCTTTTCCTTCATTGTTCTTTTCTTTAATAATAATAATAATACTTACAATAATAATGGTAAAAAACACTCTTCACTATTTGTCGGCGTACGGCCGAACCAAAGTCACCCGGATGGAGTGATCCACATTTCAAATGAGTAGTTGATCAACAAAGCATACTAATTCTAAGCGGAAGGAATTTAACAAAAGAAAGAAAAAAAAATCCAAGTGGAATAAATATTGGATTGAAAAAATTATTAGTTTAAAGAAATAAAGTTTGTCCCCTTAAAAAAGAAGTTTGACCAGAAAGAAAAGAAAAAAAATAAAAATGTGAAATTAAGAATGAAATTTTATGTACTCATGTTGTTTACAAATGCTATCTAGTTAACGTCCTTAAGAGTTTTGTGGTCCTGCCAGTAGACCGAAGTGGTCCAAGAGACACTTGCAACTTTTGGCGTGTCAGCATCCTTGGACCTATTAAAAGGTCTTTTTTTTTTTTTTTTTTTTAATTGGGCGATAATTAACCTTTTAAAAGGTTTGATTAGGTACTGACCATACCATAATCGTCAAAGGTTAATGACAAATGAATCGGATGTACGAAATGAGTTAACGTCTCAATCCCTGACTAGATCAAACCTTTTAGGCTTATCATTCTCTTTTATCTCTTTTCTTTATGCCCCATCTTGTCAACATACTAGATTATAATATCCTGGCTATTACTTAGGGAATCATTTCCGACGATAAAACTCGCATAACTTTTTAAGCCTAGCCACTTCGCTTCGCTGTCCCTTTTAGACAAGTCAATATGAGTGACCTTTTAACTACAAAAATAAATCAGGAAAAAATAAAATAAAATGCATATCAGGAAAAAATATACCAAAGTGCTATTTTCTCGAGGGGGGAAAAAACACACGTCCCATTTCTTTCTTTTCTTTTTCTTTTTTAGAAAAGGACGTGAACCGAGTGGGCGATCAGGTGGGCTTTTAATCCTAGACTGGACAAATAAAAGAGCCCGTTTGGGGGCACACTGAATTCTGGTTTCTATACATATTTTTTTAAATCTTTTTCTTTAATTTAAAATTATTTTTTATTATTTACATCTCTAAATATTTAAAATAGCTTGAATTTTATAATTTTATTTCAAGTGCAAATAAAATGATTTTTTATATAAATTATATAGAATTCTGAGATAAATAAAATAACATATATATTTATATTTTTTCTAAATACATTTTAAATTTTTTCACTTTGTTATCCAAACAGTTTTTGCAACTAAACACATATTTTTAACACTTCAATTCAAATATCTCCAAAACTTCGGGTGTGTTTGAAACACCAATGTGAGTTGGAATTTTTTGATTGAAGTTGATTTACTTATTAAAATCTAATTAAGAAATTTGTTAATGCTTCAAAAAGATAAAAAATAAATTGGAATTTTCAGGTTGAAACTTGAGTTTCAAATGTACCAAGATATAAGCATTGGTTTTGAGCCAAGGAACGTGTTTTTTTTCCCCCTAGAGCTAAAGAGTGTGTTTGATTAAAGTAAGAGATTAACAACTTTTCGTACACAAATAATGTTATTCCTCATATATTTGCCTGCACATATGTACAAGCAATATTCAGGTTTCAACAAGGAAAAGAATATATGCAAACTCAAAGAAAGGGAAGTTACGAGATTAAAAGTGTCACCTACCCCAAACAACTATGAAATGCCTTGTGTTTCCAAAAGAAAAATGTTCGACAACATACTGTAGTGTTATTCAGAACAAATATATAGACGAATTTTTAATGATAACATTTATTTTAACCATCAATAATTATCGTTTAAATTATTAAAATAAGCACATATCTTGTTTGTTATTATAAAATGTTTTTGTTCAACTATGAAGTTATTATAACCGTCGTTGTTTAATCTAATTTCATTTCATTTGAGCCTACATGATAGTCTCTCAATTGCATGTCAATAGCAGTCCTCATGCACTCCTCACTCACGAGAATCAACTACAAAGAGAGAGAGAGAGAGAGAGACAGAGAGAACTACGAAGTTCAATATATATATATATAATAGAATTAAGAGTATCATATATATATATATATATATATATCTTTAGCTGGTGAATGATGAAAGATCCCGTGGCTTCACCAAAAAAAGTTCATTATTAATTATTCATCACTGCATGCATCGACATGTTAATCACTTGCTTATGCCGAGAGTTTAGTACTCTAATTTAAAAAAAAAAAAAAAAACTAAAAGTTATAATAGGAAATGAGCTACCAGCGATCTTGATCGAGACGGTTGGTAAATCCCTTTCTCCAAATCAGTAGTGTTTTCTCTTTCCTTTTTTTCCCCAAAATTATCGAGTGAACAATTTATTAAATCGAATATAATACTCAAAATTCTTAAATTCTTTGTACACATTTGTTTTATAAATATTATCAAGATTTAGAAGTCATTTGATTGGTTCGCTTGAGTTGGAGACATGGAGTTGCTTTGTTTGAAATTAGGTTGAGTTTTGAAATTTTACGTTTAGTTGAAAATAAACTAATTGTAGTTAAAAAATATAAAAACTTAATGTGTTTGAAAAAAAAAATCAATATGGATATTGTTTCGTTTCTCTTAAAATTTTATATAATTTAAAAAAATCATCTCAGTTCTAGTTGAAATAACCAAATTAAGGATTTTTCAAATTTGAGTTTTTAATTTAGAATTTAATATGTGAATAATGAAATAAAGTTTACTTAAAAACAAAAAAAGAAAACAATTAAGGTGATGTTGGTTCAACAACTCATTTCAAACTAAATATACTTTTTCATCTCAATTTTTGTCTTTTTCTGAAAGAGTTTTTTATCTTTTCTGAAAAAGTTTTTTTTGTCTTTTTTAAAAAGTCAACAAAAATTATTATTAAAACTTAAAATTTTCAATTCAAACTCATTCACCAAACGGACTCTTAAAATTGTTTAATCAGAGCAAACCAACCAAATGTCCTCTTAACTTAAAACACTAGACATATGTAATCAATCGCATCCAGTGCATGGTAAAGTGAATGAGTTTGCCCCTCCATTTGGAGCAAAAGCAAAATAAACAATTAATTCTAAATTTGCTTTGTCGCAACTCCTTTTTGTTGCAAAAATTTTGGTGCGTCCATTATTTTCGGCTTTCGCCAATCTTTTTAGCTGCATACATGGGAACCTAGAAAGAGAATGAACAAAGTTGCAAAAAGTAAAAAACATTATAGTGACATGCATAATTTATGATATCTCTGGCGTTCACTTGTATTTTTATATCACGGATTTGAATGCAAGAAAATTTTCTTCCTCCTTGTACAGCTGCCTCATTAAATTAAAAAAAATGAAAAAAAAAAAAAAAAAACTACATAAAACACACACACACACTATGACAAAAAAAAAAAAAAGGGAGAAAATCGCTCGTGCACTAACACGTGACTCGAAAGTGACAACGACATGCTCCTTTCCTTTTCAGCATAGACCGTTTCTGTCGCCCCCCACCCTTTTTCGAAGCTCATGATCATAATAATAAGAAAAGAAAAGCCCCACAAAAGCCACACCAGAAAATTGACAGTTTTCTCGGTCTGGTGCACCCTCCTGTTCTTTTAGCCTTCCCCACCCTTAATCCAAAAATTTTATAAATAAAATAAAAAAAATAAAATCCCACGCACTTTCATTTCACAACTCACAAGACGAGTTACGAGGCGGTCCCCTCGACAAAGCCGACTGGACTCACTCCGGCTTGAAGCCACGGCTCTCTCGCACGCTTAGCACGAGTGGTCACCCGATGCAACTAAAAACGGACCGGAGAGAGAACTTGAGTGGAAAAAACAAAAAATAAAAAATAAAAATAAGAATAATTCAAAACCCAAAAAAAAAAAAAAAAAAAAACACGGAAGAAGAAACGTTGGTCGTTCTTTTCTCTCTCTGGTTCGAAAAAAATAGAGCTCAGGAAGGCCAAACGAGGGTTTTGTGGAGAGAGAGAGGGGGGAATGAAATGAAACCCAAGGTTTAGAGAGAGAAAGAGAAAGATAAAGAGAGAGAGAGAAGTAGAGAGAGAAGCCCCCAAAGCATACGCGGAGGAGAGAGAAAGAAAGAGATTATCTCTTTTTCAGAGGTTTTGAAGAGCTAGGGTTTTCAAATTCATTCACGAAGGTAAAGGACATGGCCGTCGAATCGTAATTATTTCTCATTATAATTTTCATGCCATTAAATTTTTTCTGTTATTGTGATTAGCGATATTAATCACACACTTTAGGTGCATTAATTTTGACAATCTTGTTTAAATTCGCCATATCTGCGATTTTCCAGAGCTTTGCTCGCTTGACCAGAGCGTGAAGCTGGAATTCTTTCTGTTTTACTCGTTTCTTTTGAATTCTAGGGTTTGGTACTCTCCTTACGTCGAAAATCGCGGCTGCTTTTTATGAATTTTGTTTTTTGGAAAATGGAAGAATCTATATCGCTTTCGTATCTGCTTTTAGCTTAGAAATTGGTGTCTAGATTAGCCAGGTCTCAGTTTCTTCATCTTATTTCTATGTTGTGATAATAGTGTGTCTTTAGCATTTTGATTTCTTCATCTTATTCCTATATTGTGGTAATAGTGTGTATTTAGCATTTTGATTTTAGTGCCTGTTTGGCTGTTTCAGGATTAGAATATAAGCAATTTGGAAACTTCGGTTGAAATTAGAATTACTGGATCTTCGTGGCTCTACAGCAGGCACTTCGGTATCTGGTAATTCCAATTCCGATTTTGATTTGGAATTTGGTACATTGCTTAGTTATTTGTATTGGAGATTCATAGATATACGCTTGCTTGGTCAGTCTGTTTGGATGACCTTTTGTTTGGTCTTTTTCTGCATAATCGATTTATGGATTTGGGGTTTTGTACTTGTACTTTTAAAATTTGTAAGTGACGCTGACCTTAGAACTTTCCATTTTCATTCAGTGCACTTTATGGCACTAGTCAAATTTGATTCTTCCTGTTGTGATAATTTTTTGTGATTTGTAAGAACTCCAAACGTTGTTGAAAGGCCTGTCAAAGGTCTAGGTTAGAGGAAATCTGGTGTGTTGGAATGTAGTTGATAAGACATATATAATCTATTATCTATGTTTTTGGTGTCTGGCAAATTAAGCTTGTGGTTTTCCGTTTCTAGCAAGTTAGTTTTTGAAATATTTGTTTGTTTGGCATGGAAAATATGGGGAAAGCCATAGGATTTTCTTCAGGAGTGCTTTATTGAGCGCTGATAAGTAGGAAAATCTAACCTTTTTGTCAAGCCTGGGTTAATTTTATGTGATCAGAAAACATTCCAGTTTTATAAATGGCTTCTTTTGCGATTATATAACATTTGCTTGTAATTTATCTTAATTTTGTGTTGTCATACGTCACACAGCAAGTTGTCAATTTTGTTAATCACCAGAAGCACAAATTGTTTCTACTTTTAGAGTCGCCATTGATTCTGCACATCAAAATATGCCAAAATAAAGAATAGCTTGACAACTGTTTTGTTAAATAGAGATGCTTGAAGTTCCGTTATGTTTGAGTTGGTTAACAATTATTTATGTTACGGGACTATTGTAGTTTGTTCAATAACCTTGTTAATTGCCACTTTGGCATATCTGTAATTTGGCAGTATACAAGTTTCTACGTGAAATTGTCTGTTTTTTTTTTCCTTTTGTTTGGGGGCTCTTGTTGTCCTTTAGGGAATCTCAATTCTGTATGTATACTCTGTCAATGTTGTCTTCAGTTATAGTTGATTTATCATGAGATGCTTCTATTCTTCAAGGTTAAGTTGAACTTTAGTTCTTTCCATAATTTTCATGTTTCTTTTTAAACTGTTAAGATTTTGGATTGATAGTTAAATATAATAAAGTCGTTTCCAGATGAGTACTTCCTTTAAAAAAAATAAAAATAATAATTTTGATCCTACTCCTTTCAGTACTTGGATTATATGAATTTTACCAATAATGAGAATTGTGCTTTCCCCCGTTTTCTCAAATAAATTGAATTTTATGCTTTGGCATAATTGGGTGGTGTTAGATGTTGTTATAGATAATCTTATACAAGCTATTAAGAAATACCAAATAATTAACTTTTAGTCCATTTTGTTTTGTTTGTTTGTTTTTTTGTTTTTTTGTTTTTTTTCATGTTTGAAGTTTATGATCAATAAATAACAACGGATTATTTTCTGCTGTTTTTATGCATTTTTGTGCAACTCTTTGCCCTTCTATACATTTTGTGGAATAGAGAAAAAAGGTGAAAGCAAAATTATAGGCAAACTATTCCTTAGGCCCGCAAAAAAATTTTTTTGGGAAGAGAAGGGAAAAAAAGTGAGGCCATGGGTATAAACGTTTCATTGCGGGGAAAGCTAAGAAAGGAGAGAAGCTATTTATAAAGGAAATCAGAAACCTAATCTAGGATTTAAAATCAAATTGAAAAAAAGATTCAAGTTTAAATAACAACTAAAGTTCTGGATAACCGGATATACTTGAGATAATCTTGAAACAGTTCTATTTTTATGCCTAAAATTAAGTACGGAATCTGTTTTCACAAGATTCATAACGATCTTTGTCAATAGCCTTTGTGGTGTCATATAGATGTTTTCACTTTCTTTTTCATTAATTTTTCTTTCTTTAACTACTTCTTTAAATTCAGTCGTGAAGATTTTCAAGTGACTGAGTAAAATATATAAATAATTAAACAAAATTCTGTTTATCTATATACCGTTAAACTGCATATTAACGAACTTGTTGATGTCGTATTTTCCAGAGGGTACTTTGATAAATTTAGTTCTGAAGTCAACTATAATTCTGCATGGGAGAAAAGACATTGCTTCTGCACATTTATTTATGTGAAACCAAGAAACATGGTATGTGAAGCAGTATGACGCTTGAGGATTTCTTCACATTGACTGAGATGAAAGATGGGCTCACAGCCCCGTCTAGAGTAGAGGAGCTGGTAAAGGTAATGCAGAAGGAGAAAGATTGTGCCGTGAAGAATGTTGGTGATGCCTCCAGACAGTGGACTGCTGTAGCCAGCACTATTGCTGCCACTGAGAATAAAGATTGCCTTGATCTTTTTATTCAATTAGATGGTCTCTGGTTCATTGATAGATGGCTACAAGATGCACAAAAGTTTTGTACCGACACAAGTGAGAGCTTTATAGAAGAGTCAATCACTGCTTTATTACAAGCCCTTGAAAAGCTTCATATAAATAGTGAGAGATCAATTTCTTCGGGAATCTGGATTACTGTCGACAATCTTCGTGGCCACAAAAGTTCTACGGTTCAGGATAGAGCAAGAATTCTGTTTGATAGCTGGGAGCAGGAAAGGAATGAAGATGTAAGTCACTGTGAAGCTGACAATATTGTGGTGTCTCATGATGACGGGAGTCCAAAGCTTGTTGCAGAGGACAGTAGGCCATCTGCTTCAGGCATTCCTACTGATTCCGAAGGAACTAATAAAGGGAATACTCATACTTCAGACCCTGCGGAAAGGGATGATGATGTAGAGATCCACACTGACAACAATCAGCCTAGCACCGACAAAATTTTAGACTGCACAGATGCCAAAGAGAGATCTGCAGATCCCACGGCCTCTTCTGTTGTGTCAAACCCTGTTAAAGAAAATCCTTCACCAATGGAAGATCCTACTGTACCTGCTCCAGGAGGAACGTCTGTTGAGGCTAGTTTTCCGGTTCCTAAGAAAGGTACTGTTGAAGAACTGTCAGATTTTCAAAAAGTAAATGAGGTTTCCAAAAATGAAAAGCATTCAGATAAAGTTGAAAGTTCTGTGTCTAGTCCAGTGAAACCTGGAAGTGCTTCATTGGTTGCTGATGCTGCAAGTCCTCGGGAGACAAAGAAGCAACCTGATTTGGAAGTTAAAGTTGAAGCCAATGAGAATGATTGGTGTCAAAAAATCTCTGGCACTGATTGTGCAATAGTACCTGCATCTGAATCAAAGACTGTGGTGGGAGAATCTAGGGTGGTAAATCATAGCAATGCTGCTGAAGATGGTGAATGTTGTTCCAATGCATTGCACGACTCATCTGTTACTGGTAATATGTTGGGAAAACCCGAGGATTTAGAGATGACTTCTAGTTTGGATGACCTGGGAACAGTTGATGAGGAGAAGGAGCATGCGAGTGATGAAGATGGGGATTTCAGAATTGCTTATGAGTTCTCTAAGCCTGTGATGGATACCAAAAGTTCAGATGCTATTAACAAGAGGAGGTCTGATAGTGAACTTGATTATGGTGTTGATGCTCTTGAAGTTGCTCGACAGGTTGCCAAAGCAGTTGAAAGAGAAGTGTTCAAAGGACCATTTCCAAGCTCATCTTCTGAGAAAACCTCAGAAGGTGGACTGAAGCAGCCACGTAGCCCAGACTCCATAAACGAGGAACAGGACCTACCAACCGAGGGTTCGCCACATGACTTGCCAACTGCTCAAAGCCATTCTGCCGAGGCACGTTCTGAAGGCAAGGTGCACATAAGAAATGAAGCCAATCTGGACGCGAAACCAGACAATCATGATATGGAATTTCCCAGGTGACTGAAGCAGCACAAGAAACAGAGATTAACCCAGGAAAAGGTCTGTGTGGTTTTGATCTAAATGAAGAAGTTTGCTCTGATGAAATGGACCAGCCTGGTAATGCTTTATCTACACCAATTTCTGTTGTTTCTGCCTCAAGGCCAGCAACTATTCCCGGACTGCCTGTAGCCCCTTTACAGTTTGAGGGTTCTCTTGGCTGGAAAGGATCTGCTGCTACTAGTGCTTTTCGTCCAGCTTCTCCTCGTAAAAATTCTGACAGTGATAAGAATCATTCTGTTGGGGGTACAAGCGATAGTAGTTCAAAGCAGAGGCATGATTTCCTTTACATTGATCTTAATGTGGCTGAGGGGGGAGATGATTTAGGGAAACAATTTCCAGCATCTTCTGCCCTCCCTTCTGGAGAATCGTCTATAGAAATGAGTCAAAGGTCAGAAAGGTTCAAGTTGGATTTAAACCGCATTGAGGATGATGGTGATGTTCTACCATTGAACACAACTGCGGAAGGGCAGCACATGTACAACCGAAATGGCCGTCGCAGCCCAACTCCCGCATCGTCATCATCATCAATGCAACCTTCTATGAGGAATTTTGATTTGAATGATGGGCCATCCTTGCAAGACTCATTAGATCAAGGACCAAGTAAGTCTTCTCAGATTGTGGTGTCTAAGCCAGATGCTTCTGTTATTTCCATAATGGGTACCAGGGTCGAGATCAACAGAAAAGACTCTCTCCCTCAAGTTACTTCCCTGCCTAATGGCAAGGCTGTAGAGCCTGCAGTAGATGGTACTGTGACGAGTAGTTTTCTGGGGTTGGCTCCAACCGGATCTTACACTCACTCCCCTGTTTTTGGGTACAATGGTCTGACAACGGGGCCCACAATTTCTCTGTCCTCTGCCATGTATGGACCTACTGGTGCAATCCCCTGCGTGGTGGATACAAGAACTACACTCCTGCCTCAAATTGTGCCCTCTGCAACTGCTGTTCCACCTTATTCCCAGCCACCATTCATGTTGAGCATGACTAGTGCACAACCAGGTCTAAACGGTGCTGGGCCGTCACGCCCCAACTTCGATCTAAATTCTGGTTTCATGGTTGATGGAGGGAACAGGGACTCGGGTCTAAGGCAGTTCTTCATTACCGGGCAGGAGCAT
The DNA here is from genome assembly GCA_025413485.1 of Ficus microcarpa. Lineage (NCBI taxonomy): Eukaryota > Viridiplantae > Streptophyta > Magnoliopsida > Rosales > Moraceae > Ficus > Ficus microcarpa. The sequence goes on from CM046377.1 coordinate 32,487,276, forward strand.
TTGAGGACCAATTCACAGCCCCCTTCAAGTTCCAGCATTGGCGGGAAAAGGAAGGAACCAGATGGTGGGTGGGAAGCTTATCAATTTAGCTACAAACAGCAGCAACCACCGTGGAGATAGAAGTTTTTTTTTTGGGTTCCCCTGCGCTTCTTCCTCTCTTTGGATCGATTCATAAATCCTACTAGAAGATCGAAGCTTGCATTCCGATTTTGAAGATGATCCAGAGGAGTAGGTAAGCCGATTGGCTTTGGAGGGGAGTTAATAAAGCTCGAGTGATTGTCAATGTAACATGATTTATACGATTAATTGCTGAAGGGAAGGAAATTAGGTTCTTGTTTTTATTGTTTTATTTTTCTTTTTTTCTTTTTCTGTTTTATTATAGGGAAGGGCATTGCAAGGTAGAAGACTTGGGAATATGTAGCTATAATTTCTTGTCCATGTATATCACAAAAATATAGGAACGGATCTCTGAATTATATTTGGTGGTGTTGTGGAAAGTTGACCACAGGTTTGCCAGCGAAGTCTGTAGATGAAGATCAAGAGAGTCAACGGGTGAAGAAAAAAATATTTGCCCGCCTCTTTCTTTCTAAATCAAATCAACTCTCTTCCACCACCCCTTGACTCCGGAAAGTAGCTGGATTATATAGCCTGAACAGTGCATATTTTCTCTTCTTATTTTTTTCGTTTTTTTTTTTTTTTTGTGGCCCGTCGTTTAGAGTATGTTTGAGAGTTAAAATTCAGACTTTAACGTCCATTATGATTGAATTCCCGGCTTGGAAAGAAATAGAGAAAATTAGGGAAATAGTCATTATTTAAACACCTTATAATTTTGTCCATTTTAATATTAAAAAGTAATTTTGCCATTTCGTATTTTTTAATTTCTTTTCTCCTATAAATTTTCGATTTTATTCTTGAACTTAGATTTGGATTTTATTTTTCATTTATTTTTCTATTTTCAGTTCTCATTCTCTCTCGAAAGCTCGCTTTCTCTCGTCAGTTCTACAACTTCTCTCTCCTCCCTTTTCTCCTTCACCGGCCGTTTCTTCCTCCCTCCCTGGCCATCTTCGTCTCCCTCTCCTTCTTGGCCACTCCTGTCTCTCTCTTTTTCACCTCCTTCTCTGGCCAATCTTGGCATCTCAATTTCTCGCCTCGTGAACTTTGTACTGCGAGGTCAGAGCTTGAGGACAAATCTGGTCTCGAATCCCGTCGGTGCTTTTGAATCCCATTGCGATCTACAAAGTGGTGGCCTTGGCGATCGACAAGCAATGTCTCTCTTAGTCTCGGCATAATTGTCTTGTCCAAAGCATCGGTGTCAGTATCAGAGATCAGACCAGACGTCACGACGAACTGTAGCCTCTCCGATAATTATTTTACGCATTTTAATGTACAGCTTTTTATTCGTGTATTGAATGTGCATTGACATGTATATATATATATTTTTTGTATGTGTGATCTTTGAATTGGTGTGAAGAATCCGATAAGCATTCACTTGTTTTGCTGCCAAATTCGTAGTTTTGATTTTGGACTTCTTCTTTTGCTTCATTGTATGTTGGTATGCTGGTTGGTAATTACTAGTTAATCTAGTAATTTCATAGAGGATGTTTCATATCGGAGAAAAATTCAGTATATAAAGTCTTGTAGAAAATAATGTTTCTGTTTGCTTTTGTTATCTGATGACAACAGGTTTACTATAGACTTTTGATATGATTTCTGATATATATTGTCATTTAGCTTATATTTGAAATTAGTAAGATGAGAATTGATCAGTTTTTGCTGGAGCAACTTTTTGTACATGCACAATGGCGTCTTGTATGATTTGACTTTGGATTGTATCTTGTCATATTTACTTGTTTGACTTTGGAGAACCTAATCTCTCTGGTGCGTTATTCATAAGAAATTTTTAATTAGCTTAAAAAATGCTTGAGCAACATTTCAGAATGGCATATATTGTTTTTAGTATCATATTCTATTTCATTTATGGTCGTATGAGGAGGAGTTGGACCCTTTTTTTTTTTGTTGCTTTTATGGTTAATCCTTTTCTGTAGGTGGAATAATCATCCTGATCATGCAATAAACAATGTTGATAAATAGTTACTTTTTTATTTTTTTATTAAAGAACTTAGCTTCTGTATCAGTCAATACAGCTAGGAATATGGTTGAATTTTCATAGCAAGATGTGACTCCTAGTTTAATTCATATATTCAGTTTTCTTCCTATACTTGCTAATAATCCAGTTTTGTTTTGAATTTTGATTGTTAAATGAATGCATACATTTATGTTGTTTGCATATTTGTTTTTGAAGGAATTGATAAAGCGTCCTTGGACGGGACTCTGCATCGTGCATTTTATTTTTTAATTTTATATTGAAGACAATAAATTGAGTTTACATTTATTTTGTAAGGCCTCCTAAGATTTAGGATTTACCACCAGTACCTGAGAAAAAAATTAACCTACTACATTCCTTAGCAGCAATTTAAGGGAAAATGCATGCAATCACTCTTTGAAATCTTTTCTATAAATGTTCAAAGCCTCTCCTTGCATGATGTTTTTTTTTTTTTTGACAAGAATTTTGTTAAAACTGATAACTTACTGGCATTAGAAGCATTCGTTATTTTTCTTGTGACTGGTTTGCTTGTTTTCAATGGTTTTGTTTGCTAATAAAATTTATTTTTGGTGGCTTGTTTTTGGTGGTTTGTCAGTTTTCTCGGTTCCGTTTGTTTGCCAAGAAAATTTTTGATATTGCAGGGTGAAAATATAAAAGCGTTAATAATTTTATATTTCAACCAGAGATGTGAAAAAAAATCTATCAAAATCCATTTTGCATTCGATCAAAATTTGTTTTACATTCTATTAGAATCCGTTCCTTGTTTTCTCGAATTCTGGTAGAATCCATTTTGAATTTTAATATAATACGTCTTGTATTCTATTAGAATTTTTTTACATTCTATCAAAATCGTTTTACTTTCTTATTCTTATTTATTTTGGATTTTGATATAATTCATTTGCATTATATAGAATCCATTTGCATTATATCAGAATCTATTTTGCATTCTTGGATTTGGTAGAATCCGATTTCGATTATGATAGAATCTATTTTGCATTTTGATGGAATCTGTTTTGCATTCTATAGGAGTCAGCGACCGGAGACCGGCGGTCTAACGTCGCCAGATACATCTTGTCATCTTTGTTGAAATACAAAAAATAAAAATAAAAATAAAAATAAAAATTTTGTTAGAGTTCATTCAAATCTCTTTATCAATTGGCAACCGACCAGCGCCAACAGCTGGAACTGGATACATCCGGTTATATTTGTTGAAAGACAAAAAAAAAAAATCTATTAGAATCCATTTTGGATTCTAACATATTTTCTTCGACAACCGTTAGCCAATGCTAGATATGTCTGATTTAACATAATCTTTTCTGGTGGCTGGTATCGGCAACCAGAGCTGGATACGTCGGGTCATTTTTGTTGAAATGCCAAAAAAAAAAAATCATGTTAGAATCTATTTTGCATTCTAACAGAATCTCTCTAGCGACCGAAACTAGATATATTTGATTATCTTTGTTGAAATCTAAAAAATATATATTCTATCAGAATCTATTTTGGATTCTAATAGAATCTCTCCGGTAATTGACATCAACGCCGTTAACTAAAGCTAGATACATCTGGTCATCTTTGTTGAAATATTAAAAAAAATTATGTCAGAATCCATCAAAGATTCTAAGAAAATCTCCCTCGTGACTGGCGACAGGCGATGGAGCCGGAATATATTTAAAAAAATATCCCAATAAATAAAAAAAAAAAAAAATATGATATTTTTATCTATTTATTTTATATTATTTAATTATTGAATTAAATATTATGAAATGGTAAAATTATCTCCTTTAGTTGTAGGCAAAATTAGAAGAATGTACCAAATTTATTGGGATTCTTGCAAATCCCCAAAGAAATGGGTCCATTTCGTTCACATATTTGGGCTCCCATGGGATGAGATTTAAGGACCCATCGAATAGTGAGCCTGGGCTTCAGAGAAAAAAATTTAATAAATATTAGTAAATGTTTATGAAACCAAAGGAAGTATAACATGATTTTAAAATATCTAAAATAAATATTAGTCAATGCGAAGCATAGCTAAATAATCTTTTTATTAGAAGTAAATAAATCATTTATTTAGTAAATTGTTATTATTTATTCTAAATGATTTTATAATATATTATTTATTTCAATCATTTATCATAGAACTTAATGAAATTTTTAACTAGTTTATTCTTAGGGCACGAAACAGGAAGCGCAAGGCACATTCCTGTTTGATCATTTTGGGCAGGGACAGAATGAGTTCTGCAATTTGTTTTTTACCCATGGTATTTAACACTAATGCTCCCCTGAATTTATCACCTTTTATAACTTACTTCGAAATTTTTTGTTTTGACAACTTACCAACTAAATTTTAATAATTTGTTGTAATATGCCTCAAGAAAATTAGCCGAAAAAAATTTACGCGTACAAAACCAACAGGTCTCGACTGAAAAATTGAAATCCAATAAAACCTTATACAAATCAACCAAATTAAATCTTTAATTTATGTAAATGGACTAAATTGGTACAATGCAACAATAAAAAAAGTTTAGGTGGCAAATTTCGCTCCGGCCAGGCACCATCAGTTCTTAAATATCTCATTTGTTACCGAGAATATGAGTCATATCATAGAAATTTATACTTTTCTTTAAGGCTATAAGATTATGCCCAGATTTACTGTAAACAGTCCAATAGATGAAGTGGTCTGGCCTCTGTCTGTGCCAGTAAGACCGGGAAGCCTGTTTTCTATACGATCCCAACCAAATTTCTCAACAGCGAAGCATCAAATTACATTTAGCTAAAAAATAACCAAAAAGAAAAAATATCTATAAAACGAGTGTTATAATAATAATAATAATAATAATAAAACACACACACACACACATTATTTGTGCAAAAATTGCTTCCAGTATGGCATCGACCAAGCCTACTTGACCAAAATTGCTTTGCCATAAAAATAAACTTCAAATGCAGCGGGCCACAAGTTGCTACCTGCGCTTATACCTGGGAAGATATCCGAGGGAGAGGAACACTCAGTACTATATATGGAAAGACATATAAGCAATACATATAAGAATGGCAAGCACGACACGTGTATCCAAAATATATATATATATTTTTTGCTGTTGCTTCTTTTCTACTTTAACGTGAAGTTGTCTACTTCTGAAGAGCCAACAGTTCGGAAGGAGTCAAAACAGTTTTTTACTTAAGTTGTTTTCACCGCGACCACTTGTGCCGTAAAGGGAGATTTTAACTGCAGAATAATAGGACAGGCTAAACCTATATCAAATCTCCTTATCTAAATCTATATTGTTGGCAGTTCACTTAAATGTTTGTCCAAATTAATCAGAACCTAGAACGTATCTGGTATGTATAGAAAAAGAACACTTCAGAGATACCGAGTCGCAACAAGAGCAAACTAAACTGAGATCATTTTCATACCTTGACTTGCTTTTAAATGAATGCTTGGACTTTTTCTTTCCTGCTCCGCTGTTGTTTCTCCTCTGCTTCCTCTCACTCATGTCACTTTCAAATAGTTCCCGCATCTCTTCTGTCCTTGATTGAGTCCTTTGAGAAGAATGCTTAGATTTCTTGCCAGCCTTCATCACAATCTTGCCAGCATCCACTGCCTTCTTTTTAGCCTTCACAGCTTTGGCACGGCGGTAAGCCAGATCAACAAGTGACAATCCTTTTTCTTTTTGCTTTCCATTTACCTGCAGTAATTGATATGTTAACCATTTCCAACTGTACTACAAACATGAACAAAATGAATGTTTGAGATGCAACACATTACATGAAGGTGGGACTGAGGCAGCTAATATAAGCTTTAACAACAAGCACCTAAGGTAGGCCAGATGAAACGGGAGAGGGATTGGGTAGAAAAAACTAGACGAAACCACATAAGAATAAAGTTTAAATTGCAAATAACACTATACTCTTATTTAGTTGACTAACTAGAAAGGCTTAAACCTAAATCATCACAACTTTGTAAATCAAGCACACCACCACTACTACAAGAAGCCTCGTAAAAGAAACCTGTCTCTCGTGTACATAGGTATTTATGCATGCACTATACACAGCCATATACAGATGAATGTAAAGAAAAGTAAGTAAATAAAATCCATACTTCTTTTTCACTTTGAATTTCCTCCTCTAACATTTCTCTAGCTGCTTCCAGTTTTCGGCGCTTCTTCCGTGGCAAATTTTTCTGCTCAAGACTCAAGAGGTATTAGTAAAGAATGTGTCAGCTGACATGTTTCGTCCAATTATATTCATTAAGAAATAAGCTCTGCATAAGACGGATGCAAGTTTATAGTCACCTCTCTTTCTCGTCTCCTCCTTTCCTTCATCTTTAGGTCTTCTGCTTGTTGAGCACTAATTACCTCATTTGCAGATAACTTTCCTTTTTCCAAAGATGCCTATGGATAGAAATTTTAGACGTCATGCTTTATATTACAATACAAAAGATAATTTATGTAAAAGATCAAATTCCATCTTATCAAAGCCATAAGATTAACAATTTACATGATGCCATGCAGCAAAGAATTATAGACTAAAGAAAGAAAAACCCAAGTTAATACTCTTTCCCGCTCTGGGAAGAATAGTTATCAACAGCTTTTATCCCAAATATTATTTATATAGTATATAAATGTGTCAACGTGTGTGTCTGTGTATCCAAAGGCCAACGAGTTCTACTAAAAGGTAATACAGCAGGCAGGCAACAACAAAAGGCCAGGGAAAGTAAGCATATTTCCAATTATTCAAGCAGTTCTAGACGTCTAAATACCAACTGACTAAAACTTCCTTTGAATCTGAACACAGCTGAAACATGGACAGGGACATGAACTATTAGAGGTGGTTGTGGCAGCAGTACAAGCAGAAAACGCTTACCTTTGCTGCCTTTGCTGCAAGCTTCTTCTGCTTTTCTGTCTCAAACCACGTTCTTTTGGGGCGTGAAAAAATTTCATCCTTGTGGACAATCATATTTTCTGCCTGTATGCATAAAAATCTGCTATTAAATAAAAGCTTAAAGCCTAAGATTTTTAAACTTTGACAGTGATGCTGTCAAAATGACTGTTAAATTGATACCAAGGAAAAGTAGAATTAAGTACCTTTGTTGCTTCCATCTCAGCTTTTCTAAGTGCTTTCTCTACCCTGTACATATTCAGAGTTAATATCTATCGTACAGGGAATACATCAACCTTTTAAAGTTTTTATGAATGAAACCATTAAAAAACCTCTCTTCTTGAAGAATCGCAGCTACTTGATCTTCCATTTGCTCAATTATCTTTGACCACTTGGTTATTGATTGGTCGGCAACGATACGGCTCTTCAGTTTTGAACCAACCCTTTTTGCCTATGAAATTCAAATCCACCACTTCAGAAGTAAAACCCATTGATCATCAATCTTTCCTAGTTTTCTTTTTGATTGGGATGAGTGAAGCATCAAAAGAGTTCAAAGAAAATTTACATCGCTTCAAGACTAAAATGTATTTTGACCTATGCATGTGATTTGTGATGACGCATCTGTCTGTGATACTGTGTTTATTTGTATCTTGATCTACGACTCATAAACATAACAATCTCTCACACCACTCTTGCCAGAAGTCTGGCAGAAATAAGGGGGGGAAAAAAAGACCATTTGAAAGGATTCTCACTCAAAAAGAAAATCCTAATTTAGATTATCTAATTTCTGAACCTCAATAAATATCCTGAAATCAGATCCTACCAATAGACCATAGCCCTCTTTAAAAATAATAAAGTCACTCAAAACAATTCACAACAAGTTATGAAAACTGAACATAAGAAGATGATGCTCACAATAGCTTTTAAAAGGGACCGGTCATTATCTGTCACAAATGTAACAGCATAACCTTCTCTGCCAGCTCTTGCTGTACGACCCACACGATGAAGATAACTGTAAAAAGTCAGCAATTTGTAAGCACAGAACACCACATCCACATGCTTAATAAAGAGTAACATTTAAATACCTAAATGCAAAAGATAGCGACTAACAGATAGATTAAGTTGCCATAACAGTGAAAAGGAGCTAATGTTTACCTTGTAAAATCACGAGGACATGCATAGTTTATGACTGTTTTAACGCCAATTATGTCAAGACCCTAGGAACAGAAACCATTGAATGTCAAAACGAAATGCCATAGAAATTGAACTGCTATGTATGACAATGTGCCCTGATCCTGACAACGCCTAGTAACATAACATCAACAACACTAGCTGAACTCCAAGGGCCAGATTACGTTAAAAAAGGCATAACTTACAAAACAAAAATCAGGGAACTGATGCACTTCTAAAACTCCAAGAACTATTTCAAAAAAAAAAAAAAAAAAAAAAAAAAAAAGTGCCAATTCAGTACTCACACGAGCAGCCACATCAGTTGCAATTAAAAAGTCCACTTCCTGCTTCCTGAACAGTTCTAAAGCCTACAAATAAACAAATATAAGATTCTTTTGAACAAAAAGTAGAGAGAACAGAAGTTATAAGCACAAAGCAAAATGCAGCATTCAAATTCCTTTCAACTTTACAAGATTTACTCACATCCAAGCGCTGAACTTGAGTAAGACTACTATGAAGCTCAGTAGCTTTTAAGCCAGCTAAACCAAATAAAATCCTCAACCTATGAGCAGCACTTCTTGTTCCACTGCAATCAAAATTGAATACATAAGCCAAAGAATGAATAACAACAAAATATTAGGAAACTGAACAGTAATAAATAATGGACAAAAGTTTCTTGAAGTAACCCTAATGACCTGAAGATGATCACTTTATACGTAAACGTCTTGGAGCATAATGCAAGAAGAACTGCTTCCTGGTTTACTTCACGCATGCGCCGTATCCTAACTACCCTGAATTATAGCATTTACAAAACTTTGGTTGGACTTAAATTGTTTAAGCCAAGGAGAAAACTATTATATATGTGTTAAAGAAATATAAGCGACACATAAGACAAACATATTGGTCATTGTTAAAAAAGAAGAATTACTCCTCTGTCAATTTATCTGGCCGTTTTGTGGACGGATCAGCAGAGAGGCGCATGGGTTTGTTTAGAGAAAGCTTGACAAGCTCATCAATTTCCTCGGTCATTGTTGCTGAAAAAAGCATAGTCTGTCTCCTTTTGGGACATAGGCGAACCTGCAAATGAAACAGAGATGATTAGTAATTATCTCAAAAACGGTCCGAAAAAGAATTCACATCGTATTTCTATGTCGAAGTGATGATTAGAAATTATGTCAAAGAGCAGGAAGATACCAACTCGTGAATTTCAGCGCTAAATCCAAGCTCCAAAAGTCTATCTGCCTCGTCAAGAATAAGAACCGCGAGATCTTCCAAATCTACTGACATTGAATTGCGTAAATGATCTATCATGCGACCCGGAGTAGCCACAACAATATCGGGCATTGATCTCAAGGCTGCCTCTTGCACCTGATGAAAAATGGCATTAGGCAATATATCTATATATATATATATATATATATTACAATATGCAATATTCTTGATAGCAAAGACAAGTTAAATAGAAAAGAATCTTAACCAGCATCATGGTCTCACCATAACCACATGAGAAGATTTTATGATCGGTACAAGGAAAAGAACCCGAGTTCTTGATAACTGCCTCATTTTTACTTCTGACACACTTTTTTTAGGTATTAACCTTCAAATTAAACTTTTTTTTTATCTGATAAGCACTTAGCAATATTACGTTCATCTACTTGAACATAACAAATACAAGAATAAAGTCTGCATGGCTTATAAGTGGGTGGAGCATGAAGTTGGACAGGGGGAGCAAATAAGAACCACGCATCCAGTCCAACACCAAAACCAGTAAACCACACCATACATTTAAATTCCAAAAATCAAGCAACCAAGGAATAAAAAACAGTAAAAATAAAAGCACAGCCCACCTTGGTCGAAAGTCCTCCAACAATCAGGCAACATCTGATATCCGTATATCGAGCCAGTTTCTCAATCATGCTATGAACCCTGAGTGCAATTTTCAAAAATCAAAAAAATGTAAAACTTAAAAAGCAGATTTAAAATTAAAAAAAAAAAAAAAAAGAGGAAGAAGAAGAAGTTCTATAGAGTGAAGATCTCATAGGATAACAAAAGGAGCAATGCCATAAAATAACAAAGGACACAAGAAACTAGAAAATGTTGGCCCAACTTCTTAGTCCTATCCGTTTACCTGCTCTATAATTGCATCTAGGTACACATCACAGAAAAAAAAAAATGATAATAATAAGGTACATATGGTGCGAAACGGCTAAAATGTACAATCAAATGAAGACAAATGTCGAGTTTGCGAACTTATAAATCTGCCACCGAACCTAACACTTAACATATACCACTAAGAATTACCTAATTGGAACGTTTAAACAAACTACTAGATACAACAAGTATTTAAAAATCAAACTATTCTTTCAAAATCATGTTTGGCAACAACAAGTTTTTCAGTAATTTCGGAACATTAGCTAATTTGAAAAATAAACATAATAGGATAGTCATTCATAACCATGATTCACATTTGGGTAAACATGTTTCGGGTGCTTATGCTTCCAGAGAACAAAAAATGAGAAATAATGAAAATAAACAAAACCTGTGCTGTCCCTGAAATATTTGTATTTTTGATCCAATTAAAATAAATAAATAAATAACCAGGGAAAACCACTTACTGCACAGCCAACTCTCTGGTCGGGGTGAGAATAAGGACCCTAATTGCCGGATTTCTTTTTGGGCGAAATAGCAATCTCTCTAAGGTAGGTAATGCAAAAGCAGCTGTCTAAAACACAAAACAAGAAAGCCTTTCAGTGCTAAAACTTTTAATCATATCAGTAACATGCTCAATTTCCTCACAAATCAGTCTGGAATCACAGAAGAAACTGATAAAGCAAATACCTTTCCAGAACCGGTAATCGCACTCCCGCATATATCACGCCCAGCCAATGCCAATGGTATGCACGCTGCCTGTGGATAAAACCATACATTCATTACATATATTGTATAATGTATATGTATACATACAAAATCACTGTGAAAGCGTACGAATGAAACAGCGGTATAGAGAAACCTGAATGGGCGTTGGTTGGGCGTAACCCAAGGCCTCGCAAGCCCGAAGCAAAGGACGCGACAAATGAAGCTCCATGAATGAATTAGCATGGAACGATGCTCCATCAGAAGGGGCAAAAAACGACTTGCTGTCAACGGCGTTTGTGGCATCATCGTCTTCCTCTTCCGGCCTATAATCTTCCTGAAAAGTCAGCCCCGACAATTCCGTTAAACCTTTCTGAAACATCTAGGCTTGAACAATCTAGAGAAAAATGAAAGAGAGACAGGGAAAGAGGTCGTTACTTGTCTGTCCGGTTCCGCTTCGGAGTCCTCGCTCTCGTCGTCGTCGGCGGCGGCAGCGGGAGGGTTAGTACCGGCATTGGAGAGCTGCTGTAGAGCTTTGGAGATCTTGAAATCGACAGAGGTGGTGCTTCTACGAGCGTGTTCTTCGGCGACGGATTCGGAATATGAAGAGAAGTCCCACGGAGATTGAGAATGGCGACGCGAGGGTCTTGTTGGTCGTCCACCTCTTCCTCCATCGTCGTCGTCGTCTTCTTCTTCTTCTTCTTCTTCTACTTCTTCTTCGTCTACTTGTTCTTCGTCTTCGGATTCCGAATTTTCGAATTCCTCATCGCTGGGGGGTTCAAATACGAAGCTCCGAGACATTGGATTTGGAACAGAGAACCACCTTCCCTTGTGGAATGAAGTTAGAAAGATAGGAGGGATAGTGGGGGTTTTCGAGCTTCTGGCTTCTGCCTTCGGTAGCGGAGGGTTTTAGAAAATCTGACGGCTCAAACCGTCGTCACCGTAGAACATGACCTAAAACGGGTTTGCTCACTTGAGCCACTCTTTTTGGGCCACCAAGCGGCCTAACTGCCCACTAAGAACTTTATCTGTTGCTTCCACGTGTTGTTGAGGTTGTATACTAGCAGACTACTAATTCTTTTTTTCCTTCTTTTATTTTATTTTATTTTTTATTTTTAACTTGCTTACTAATTTATTTGTATCACCTTAGTATGAAAATTAGATTGAACAGTTGAATTCAAATTTTCTGTGATTATAAGTATAATCTAACAGTAATATCACACCTAACTTCACCTTAAGGCATAGAGTTTCAATCCTCTCACCTTCAAGTTAAAAGAAAAAAAAAATCACCCTAATTCCACTAATGAGATGACTGCTTTGTAAAAAATAAGTATATATCATTGTGGTATTTCTAATTTAATATTTTTTCAATTTGATTTTTCACATTCGAAAAATCTCATTCAAATGTTATTTTAAAAAATGTCACTGAGATATCCTGAATCTCATTTTTAGAAAATAAAATGACATTCAACCCTTCTAATTAAAAAACTTTTAAAAAAAAGTAATTACGACCCCCTTTTTTTTTTTTTTTTGGTGATTGAACTTGGTTTTGAATGACCTTGTTTTGATTTTCATTTTTTTTTTAAGGAAAACCACGGAACATATTGCTCAGAAGCAAACAATCAAGATTATATGAGACAGAGACAAAAGCTAAAAATCAAGCCCTAGGAAATCTACTGCAAAAACCAAAGCTGCCACGAGGAGAGCAGCCGCAAGAACCACCACCCATACTAGACAAAAGAGATTTAACATTCCTTCGTAACAAAATTCATAGCATCGTCTCTACGAAGTTAACCCACATATGGTAGGTTCTAGCCAGCTCCAAGCGTTCCCGAAAGGCAAGGTAATTATGGGGCATAGACTTCCCTTAAATTTTCTTAGAATGACAAGCCAAAACCACCCCAAAATTTTCCATGATTACAGCTCCAACGCCTAGAATGTCTACTTCATTTCATCTTTGTTTTCCACGATGCCCCGGGAGTCTCCACTTCTCAGTTCAGTTCGGAGTCACAGCAGCAGGAGTATCAAGAAGCAAGCACATCTGGAAATTCCCCCAAGAATGACCTCGCCGGATCGTGGGCTGCGGCATTTGGCTCTCATGCACAGCCAACCCTATTACAAGCTCCCCAGATCCCTTGGACCAACATGCATAAAACCTCCACGTCTACATGCTAACCAAGTTGAAAAACAGCTTTTGATCCTGATACTTTGCCTTTTTGGCCGAAAGAAAGAGTTGTCCTGGGTGAAACATGAAAGCGGAAAGGAGACAAACATTTGTTTTTACTTTAAAAATGTAATTTGTTCGTTTCAAAAGACTTTTGAGTAGCTTTTAACAACCACGAACACACACAAACCTTGTGGCTTTTTCCCTGTGGTGATCGATAATTCATATCAAAGCTCTACCAAAAATGTCGGTAGATCTCATAGGCCCTTCCCTACTTGATAAAATTCAGTGCTAGTAATACTTGCCAGAAATTATAACGCGTTAACTATCTAACGGGTAAAAAACTGGCCAATCAAAAAACAGCAAAGCACTATGAAATGCATAAAAACTGTTTAAAATTTCCAGCTAAAAAAAAAAAAAAAAAAAAACTATATTTGAAAATTGCCTGTCTGCAAAAAAACTATAGAATATGTTAAAACTCTTCCGGACATGTGTATATTGTATGTCAAGAAAAGATTTCATCAAATTAGCATAAAGCAATAGATAATATTCTACATCAAACTAAAAAAACCTGGCGTTCTTCTCAATGGGCACGGGTAACTCGAAGATTGCTTCAGTTTTAACAATCTACAAATATTTCTACAATAATTCCAGAGCTATAAAAGTAATCAAAACCAAAAATGGGAACTAAAACGGTTAAGAAAAAATGTGAACTGATGACCGAAATTTTAACCGCCCTCTTCTTGTTGAGTGAAAGACTTCAATTTGAGAATGTCAACAGAGACACTGATGAAATCAATGATCAAGCAGTTGTAACGTAAGACATAGAGACTCTAAAATGTGAATCATGATGATCATAAGAAATAGCCATTAAAATCGCTCAAGCCATAAGCCGTGTAACCTATTAACATATCAACAGCAAAGAAAGAACAATCACAGCAAGAAAATCGTTGTGTTCTGCCGAAACATTCAAAATGAAACATAATTTATTAACACCCTGCAAGGCACTCTCTTCTTCGTTCGAGTGAAAACCATAGTCCTCGCGTATCATACATCGCTAAGAAAATCGAATTGATCGTGGAAAACACCGCCACTTCACCAACACCAGTCCACCACAATTTTGAGTTATTATTATTTACATTCAGGGAAAATGGAAACACATTTCAATTTCTTCCATTTCTTCATCTAACAGCTACTAGTAAACAAACAAACAGTGCATTGATTAAATTACATTACAATACAGAGAAGGGAGTAAGAAAAAGGAAAGCCCAATTGAAAAAAAAAAAAAAAAAAAAAGAGGGGTGGGGGATCGCATAAATTGTGAGCATGCCAAACCAAATTCAATCCGAGACCGAATTACCTCCTCTGGAACCCGAAGCTCCGGCGCTGCTTACGGCTTTGTTCTTCCTCTCCTCCTCGTATTCAGGGTCATCCGTCGGCAGCTCAAACCTACAAACCGGGCAGGAATTCCTCGAACCCAGCCACGACATAATGCAATCACCGTGGTACCTATGCCCACACGGCAATTTCTTCGCCATTTCACCAACATTGACCGCGTCCTTGCATATGGCGCACACCAAGGCATCATCCTCCGACACCACCTCCACCGTTGGCAAATCCATCACGGCCGATTTCGCCGCCGGCGGAGCTCCTCTCCTTCCCCCGCCGTCGCTCTCGGCCAAAGTCTGGAGCAGCGCCTCGTACCCGGTCGCGTCCACGTAATCCTCTGGATTGCCGATATACCGGTCCGATTCAGGCACTTCGAGACGGAATTCGATCGAGTTCTCGTCCAAGCCCATTAGAATCTCCGCCCAATCGAGGATCCGGTTCCTGCCGCTCCTCCCCCGGTCACGAAGTCCCGGATCCGGAGACGGAGCACATCGCGACGCCTTCTCCGAACCTCTTCTTCGTCCCTCTCTTGCTCGTCACGATTATCGCCGTCTTCGTTGTCCGATCGATCGCCGTCTTGATCGGCTTCGTTGTCCCCCTCTCCTCCGTGGTGAAACTCAACCCCGTTCGGATCGTCGTCGTCGTCGTCGTCCTCATCGTTCTCCCACCCATCGAGCTCAATCCTGAGAAAGTCATCCTCGGGAGGATTCTGAGGAGGCGGCGGCGGCGGGGCGTCCTCGTCACTCGCCGCTTGGGCTATCAGCCTCAGCACCTGGAGGAATTGGTTGCCCAAATTCGGATCGTCGACCGGGTCCGGGAACCCCGAAGCAATCTCCACCGTCGGATTCGCCGGAGCTGGGATGGACTCGACGAAGCCGCACTTGCATTCGTAGCAGACGATTTCGGGGACATTGGCTATGGATTCGATGGAGACGCGCTTGTCGCATTTGTAGCACCAGTACTGCGAGGAATCCGAACCGGAAACGGATCGGGGCAGTGGATGAGACGGGGATTCAGCCATGAATTCCTATTAGGGATTGACCGAAAAGGCCGAGAAAGACCGAGGAGGACGAGGGGTAGAGAGAAGAAGAAGGAACAAAGAAAGTGCAGGGTGTGGAGATTAGGGTCTCGATGACTTGTACGCCTAGGGTGCCATTATTTAGGCAGATTGTTTAGGTGTACTGATATAGTTGTACGTCTTAAATTTAGAGCCGCACGATCAAATTACCAAACCACATGTCCGTGATTCTAAGATAGTTCAGACGTCCCATATTGGATACGTGTTACTTCGCGAATAGACCCATGGTTCTCATGGGTGCCAATCATTCCAGTAGGGGTGGCAATACGGGTCGCGACACGACGACACGAATCGAAAACGACACGATTTGCCAATGCCTGGTGCCAATCTTCCAACCGGCTGCTTCCGAACTCGGAATTCCTCAAGTAAACAATATAGAGTCCTAACGGGCACAGCCTTTTTTTTTTTTTCCCCCTGATTAAAACATCAATTATGTTACAGCCAATAGATATGAGAATTCTGGCCTAGCCCATAGAAATATCTTTTTTTTTTTGTAGGAAATAAAGATTCATAATTTATCAGGTCCCGTCTAATTAACTTTTCATTATTATCTGAAATTATAATTAAGTAACGTTTCTCGCTCTTACTTGATATTATAGTGATGAATATCTAAAAAGGAAAATAATGACGACGCTAATTTTTTTTTTAAGGAATGACCAAGCAATATTGCATTTGTTTGGGTGGAATCTATTTTTAAATGTGAGCTTTAACATTGTAATATAGGTTTTTTTTTTTTTTTTTTTTAGACTTGCATTTTATTCCAAACTTGAAATGTTTGCTTTCACAAAAGGATCCAAAATTTTGGGCATAACATCAACCCACATACGAGAACTAGAAGAAAAAATAACTAATCTAACAAGAAAGGGGTTACTGAATTCCTATCTGGGGATCCGTAACAAACATAACCACTTCCAATCTATTGAAAAGAATCGCAAATGTCCTGGATAACATTAGTTTCGACTGTAAATGTTTAAAGCTTCCACTTCAACAATCCAATCCTGGTAACAATAGGCGGGAGCAAACCATGAACCTTCCCTAACAGCCAAGCACTCACCAATGTGGGGGGAATAGTTCCCAGCCATTCTCCAAGAAGCAACCCCTAGAATCACCCCTCGTTCATCTCTAGCAACCACACCAATGCCCACAAAGCCAACGGCCTCGTCCACAGCAACATCGACATTGATTTTGATACAGCCCACTTGTGAAACACGCCACTTAAGCTTTAGAATCGCAGGCTCTAGCCAGACAGAGTCATCAATTCCATTGCAAGTCAAAAAATCCCTAGGAAGTCTGCTTGCACGAGAAAGAACCTCCCCCGGGCAATCACATTTCCCCTCAAACACCCACATATTTTGTTCGAACCAAATGGACCAGAGTAGCATACATAGAATAGCCATATCATCACCCTGGCCACTATCAGCAATGTGTAGACAAAGAGAGCTAATAGGTTCGCTTTTAAAAGAATCCAGAAGAACTCTCAAGGCCAGGTTCTACCAAACTTCATGATAACCTTAAATTTTATATTAGAATTATCCTCTTTTTTCCTAATTGATTCGGATGTTAGTTATATATGTTACATCCAGTGTCATATTTTACATTCTTAAATTATGACAACATAAAGTCAAAATATAATGGTTGCACGTATAGTTTAATGATAATTTCACACGAGTTCATCATAAAATGTAGAATTTGATTCCTCTCTCCACAAATTAAGAAAATTCAAGTGTGAAATAATGTTGTCAAGGTATTATGCATAATCTGTAATCTATCAAAACAAAACAAAAAAGCATAGTCTATAAAGCCAATAAAACTATGGTATGTTATAGTGAATTTGGCTTTACCAAGTTGTCTTGCATTAACTAACATAAGGACGATTCCAACATATTTAGTTTTAACTTTTATCAGCTGGATCGCTAAATCAAACCAAGTGATACTCATTTTTTTTTTTCTCTTTCGTTTCGCTTTTTAATCAACAATATTTGGTTTATTGGTTATTGTTGGGGACACCGAATTCGTCAATCCACTTAATTTAGTCCAATATATTGGATTAAATTGGATTGAAAGACTAATAGATTGGTCAATCCAAGTAACTAGTGAATCCGAACCTTATATATATATATATATATTTATAATTATGTATATATTTTTTCTCTAGATAAATTATGTATGTATTTGTTAAAGCATGACTTCAATGACTTGAATATATGTCTAAATTCTAGTTCAGTAGTTATATTATATGACTTAAAATATTATAGTTCAATAGTTCTATTATCTGGCCTAAAACTGCTTTTATTTTGAGTTGATGAGTAACATTTTATTTTGAGTTTAGTCAATATTTACTTGTCCTAATATCTTATCATGCTACAATTGTATTCTTGTACTACAGTTTAGCCTATGATCAAAGATTAAAAGTTAATTGTATTGTAATTTTATTAAACTATTTTATGTCTAAATATTTTATTTTAGTTCTTAGAATAAATGGATTAAATTCGTCAATCCAATCTGCATGATCCGATGTTTATGGATTGGTGATAAATTGGGATGTCATGATTTGGATTACGGATTGAAGTCTAATATGTATAATCCGATCCGCGAACACAGCGTGAACTTCATGCATAGCAATCAGGGTAAAGATGAAGAGTATCTTACTCGCATATACTTCTGTCTTTCAGTGATTGCTTTCCTCACGCAGCCACCGAGTGTAGAACGCTGTGTGAACGACGGTTAAAGTTTAAAGGATAAAACAAAGCAATTTAAAAATAAATAAATACACCGTCTTTATGTACATTTTTTTATTAATTTATTATTTACACACACAAATTCCTCTGAGTCCAAAAAGCAAACACCTCGTGCCTCCGACAGGCAAACCCAACTGAAGAAGCCTAAGGAATAAACAAAACCTACTAATTAAAAGAGAGAGATTCTATGTATCTTATCTTATTACAGTAATAAAAGCAAAACTTTTGACTATTCTACAATTCCTACTTTATATATATATATATGTATATATATAATCATTAATAATCACAAAGGACCGGAGGGGAGTTGCTGGGGGAGCCTGAACCGGACCTGAGAAGCCGGCGATCGGACGGCGACGCCGTGCCAACAGATGCCACCCTTGCAAATCTCATGGTTGACATGGGGGACGTGATGATCACGCGACACGACATACGTGGCCTTGCGTGAGAGGTCCCACGTCAGCGTCCCAATCAGAATGACCCCCACTAAGATCGTCGACACAACCAGCACAAATCCGCCGCCGTAGCTCCGGCCAACCACCAGCCCAAACGCCTTGATCCCTGCTATCACCGCCACGTAGATCGTCGTCAAGTTCCCGACGACTGCGTCAGAAACCGCCATGTCTGATCAGTCCAAAAGCTTTACAATTCAGCCGCTGCTCCTACTACTAGAGCTATTTAAGGGAATTGAGGAAAAGGAAAGAAAATGGCTTGGTTTGAAGCGAAGCAATGGTGGGGTGTTGCTGTGCGTGTAGTTGCCGCAAAAGTAAGGAAAAGAAACGGAAGGATTGTGGTTTAATGCGCTTTTTTTTTTTTTTTTTAATTAATTGGCCTCTGATCTGCTGGCGTTTTGGTTACTGAGCTTCTTATCTACAACTTTTTTTCTTTTTTTTGGGGGTGTTGGGTCGAAAGGGAAAGTGAAGCCTGGAAGGTATCCCCTATCCAGCATCTCTCCACTTTGTTGTCGTATGCAATCGTTTTCGACAATCCCAGTCTGCCACGTGGATTTTCTGTATTTGATGTATGTGAATGGCATGCGTGGGTGTACCAATCTGCTGCATGTATTTTCTCCTTCCCTTTCCCCCACCTCTCTTTGTTTTAGGGAAATTTTCCTTGCTTTGTTTTTGTTCTAAAAAACTGGTCAATTTTTAATATTTGTGAAGATTTCAATTTTAAATATTTGATGAAACCTTGCCATTTTGAAACTAAATAGTGATTGTGACTGAAAAAATACTTAAATATTTGACAATTTTATTTTTTGTATTCCTTTTATCGAATGACAGTGTTTACATCTTTTTTATGATCAAAACTAACCATTGACAAAAAAAAAAAAAAAAAGAATTGAGCATAAAATTGATATCCGTATGTATATATATTATGTAGTCCAAATCAAAATATTTAGTACATTGGCATTTTTCGTGTTTTTCCAAAATTACAGAGACACCTCATTGACCAGAACTAATGACATCAAGACTCACTTTCCTTGAATCTATTAAATTTGTATTTAAAATGACTAAACTACCCTAAGAAATGTCAACTATTGATTTTATCAAAATAAATCATGACCATTAATTTTTTTTTGTCTCACTTAAAGTGAAAAAAAAAAAAAGAAAGAAAAAAACCATAGCAACCAAGGCACTTCCCTCCTTCTTCTTTGCCTAGCCGCAATCCATGCCCCCGCACCGGAGCTCGTCTACCTCGAGATCAGCCAGCATCGGAGTTCGCCTATGCCTGCATTGAAGTAATTTACTCCAAAATTTATTTATTTCTTGACAACTTTAGATGCAAGTAAAAAATAAATTAAAAAAATCATCATTGTTTGACACAATTTTGAAATGTTCGTTTTAAGAAAATTCTGTTTTAAAACGTGAATCTTTTTACATTGGTGTTTACGGAAAACAAAAATCCAATGTAATACAGATTTTGAAACAATAAGAGAATTTATGTTGAATTGAAAATTTTTTTTTTTTAAGAATCTTTTTAAAAAGTTAGATCCAATGTCTCCGGTTGGACTAGAGCAACGGCGTCGTCTTTTAACATGTTCTGAAAGGGGAACGTATATATACATGTACAGAGCCAATACCTGATTAATGGAAGGTGGTGAGGGACAAAGTGAGCCACTTAGACAGTCATTCTCCCATTCTTTGTGGGCCACTTATTAATTGTTTGAGATTGATACACCAACCGATTCTCTTAGCAAATTAATATTCACTAGAAAATAAAAATGAAAATAAAAATAAAAATTCCTCATGTGCTCACAATTTTCTAGTATTTTTCTTTCATATTATTGTTCGTGGGTGTGTTAAAATCTTATTGGAGTTGCTGTTGCGTGAAGTTTGTATTTTTATGACCTTTTTTTTTTTTTTTAATTTTATTTGGCAGATGGATTAACGATAATTAGGATGTAAGAGAGCGATAGGGAGCCCAAGTGCGCCACCTTGCTTTTTGTAACCGACTGCGGTAGCATCATCATTAGCGTCATTTTCATGACTCATCCAAAAAAATTCCTTCCCTTCCAATAAGAAAATGAAAAAAATTAATTTTGGCACTTAAAACTTTTAATATAAAAAGAAAACAATAAACAAACTGATCCTTTTAATCTAGAACTGAAGCCTCTTGATACTATGCACAGATTGAGATTCAGTCTAATCAAATTTGGCAGATTTGATATTTTTCAAGAGGACTAAACCGTGGAATTTAAGACTTGTAATGATGAAGTTTTCATCTTTAAAAATCCAACTTATTAAATAGAGAGATTTAATATTTTTATATATTGTATTTTTTTATGATATATGACTTGAGTTTCTTTTTTATTCTTAGTTGAAAATACGTACTTTACATATATATATATATGAGATTTAAATGCGGCTTAGTGATTCAAAATATCCTATTTAGATTTTGTTTAGTATTTAAGTTTAATTATAATTAAACTGTATTTTTTATATTAATTTTTATTTTTTTCTGAAAAATAAAAAAATTTATAATTAATTTTTAAAATGTCAACAAAATCTAACTTAAAATTTTCATTTTCAATTGGTGAATCAAATGCAAACTTAATATAATCATAATTGGTTTAGATAGGTAAAACTCTTCAATAAAAAACGCACCTTGAGATGAAGCGTCGTTGAATATGGCACGAGCCAGTTACTATTGTCTTCCCAGAGGAAGCTGTTAAAATACATGTTTGGCTGTTTCAGTCGAGGCTGGGAGTCTTTTATTCAGGCGATGGAATAAAATATACATGAATGTGATCTTTTGTGGAAACGGAAAAGACATAAACGGCTGCTTGTCTATGAATTATTGTTTTTTCATCATTTATTGTTCTGGTTTGTGTCTCTTTTCCATAAATCCATCTTCATCCCTGTCCACATCGATGAATAGATATCTTATTCCAAATTTTTGGATTCAATAGAGTTCAAAACTCAACTAACAATAAGGCAATATGTTTGAGTTGAATTTGAGATGAAATGAAATTTTTAAGTTTAAGTTGAGTTGATTTGTTAAAAAGTAGTTATAAATTTTATTAATTGTAAAAAAAAAAACAGAAATTGAGATGAAAATTTTGAGTTAAGTTTGAGTTAAACTTATCCACCAAACATAAACTATATGCCTTTTATTAATTATTAACGACATGTTAAAACAATAATTGGAATTAGAATTTCATAGGTTGAAATTAAAAATTATATTTGATTGAAATGTAAATTGAAAATTAACTATGACGTAGAGAATATTATAAAAATTCAAAATGTTTTCAAAAAAAAAAAATTGCAATATGAGTATTTTTTTCATTCCTCTCATCATTGTGGATATTTAGACATAAAAATCATATTGTACACCCGGAGTATGTATGCTCGTTGGGATCACTCGAAATACAACCTATCAGGTCACTTGAGGACCTGAACCTGTGGGAAACACCTATAAATAGAGTAATGCTTCACTCCCGTAGGTATACGACCTATCAAGATCACCCGAAAAACTCGAACCCGTGTAAAACACCTATAAATAGAGTAGTGCTTCGTTCCTTCAAGTGTACAACCCATCATGATCACCCGAGGGCTCGAACTCATAGAAAATACCTATAAATAGAAGAGAGCCTCACTTTCTTAGGTACGGACTAGTTTTTTTCTGCCAAAACTTTGCTTCTTCGCTTGCTCGTTAGTGCCCTTTATTAACTTCATTATCGGAGTACTCTTAACAAACACCTCATTATTGTCCCCTTTATTCTGCGGTGTTTCTCTTTTATAGGTGACTAGGTGGCGTATGACGGTACAAGACTGATCACGTCAAGTAATGTTGTGCAAAGATTTTTGGCATTGACAGTCCCTTCATTATTGTTTATTTTATGTCATTCTATAAAATCATCATATGTCATTTTATAAATTACCTTTTTATTTTAAAATGGTTGGTGATACACCCTGTTGTGTTTACTGTATAAAAAAGTGGAAGAAATCTTTGTACCTTTGACCAACAATGTTTCCACACTTTTTCGCTAAAAGTAATTAAAGAATGTCTATTTTCCAACTACTTTGAAATTTGAATGGCTCTCTTTCAAAGTTTCTATGCCTCTGTCCAAACTCAATGGTAGATAAAACGCGGAAAGCTATAAAAAAAAAAACCCTACCATAGTATGAAAAAAATAATAATTTACGGGTAAAATAATATTTTAGACAGTAAAATTTGTCATGTTTTTTATTTTTATTTTTATATTTATGATTTTAATCAAATTTATTATTAAAAAACACGTGTTATTAATCTCATATCCTATTATAAAAAGATATAGAGAGATAATATGTAAAGGAAGATTTCTAATAAACTTAAATAATCCTTAAAAAAATCAACTTAGCATAATTTTTTTAGAAGAAAATAACAACTTCTCAACCCATTATAAAAATAAAAATATGAAAAAGAAAAAGATGTACTTTAGTATTTATTGGCTCTTCAATATATTTTAATTATTTTTTAGAAAAAAATTGACGGAATAAACTTTAGGGCTTATAAAGGTGAAATCACTAATCAAAGATGAAGAGTATGTCATTTTATTCTTTTTTAAAAATTTTATTTCTTTTTTTTTTGATGAAAAAAATGTTTCTATATATAATTAATGTGGAGTGTGCTTTTTTATGTTAAAATGTAATATTTCTATTTATAGTTAATACGTGTGGTATATATTTAAGATAAAAAGAGGTATTATTTCTGTTTATAGTTATATGGGTGGGGTATAAGGTGTTTTTTCAACAAATTTAAACGTAATTTTGTTGCAAGGTAACCAAAAATATAAAAGTTTCAGATTTTTGGGATTTGGTAAAAATTCATTCCGTAAATTAATCTAAAACATTTAAATTGAAATTCTCTCAACCGGCATTTAAGTTAAAAGCCCTGCCAATCAAACTCAGTCGGTAGATTGAGTGGATTGAATGGATTTGTGGATTTTACAATTTTTATAGAAAAAGAGTAAAATGGTATTTTTGTAAAGAATAAAAATAAAATATAACATAAAATATTAAATGTAATAATTAATAACATAATTAAATTTATGCTCACATAATACTAAAAATATCTCTCATTCTTCCTCTTCTCTTTTTAACATAAAACCAAGCGCATAAATTTATTGTTAAAAATACCATAAATTCGAAATTTTTAAAAAAATCAAGGGAAATCTAAGAATTTATTAGAAATAGATGCTAGAAGTCATCATCTTTAAAACATATTATAAATTTTGAAGTTAGTTACAAAATATGATATTTGCTTTAATTTCCCACAATTTGTAATGAAGTACTTGTTGGATCAAGTAATGGGTTTATAATAGATAGCACGGCCCAAACAACATAAGCCAATCCTCATTTAACTTTAATGTAACCCACTTTAGGCAACTGATTTACGTAGGTCGTTAATTAAGGATATAATTTTTTTATTCAGGAATTTAACCCAATTCTATAATCAAAATAATGTTAACTCAAAATTTTCTTCTTGACAAAACTTAATGAAACATCTTAATCTTAACACATTTAAGTTAAAATAGAGAAAAATGATCATTCGGGCATGTCTTTAATTGATAACTCGTGTACAAGTTATCTATTAGTTTCTTTTAAAAAATTAACATTATAATCAAAGTTTATGATGTAAATTGTTAAAATAAAAAATTAGGGGTGTAAGTTACAGCTACATGATAAATTTGTGGGCATTGGTGGAAAAAAAAAACCCCCCTAGAAAAGGGTTCTAAAATTTGATCACAACCCTTATCTAACTCTTAGTCCTCTTCTCTCTTTCTTATTAATCAAAAGCGATCAATGATATCACATCTCCCTACAATGTTACTTCTAAAATCTACTAAGATAACAAGTGAAATAAGAAGATGATTAGTCTACACTCCCGTCAACTATTCCTAAAGGTATATGCACATCATACAATCTAGTTAATTCAAAAAATAAATGTAAAGACATAGAGATAACTATTTGAAAATAGGAGATAGAGTTATAAAGCATTCGTACCTTACTGTTAGACTGCCATTGTTGGTGATAGCTAATCAACTACCACTTTTCTTAGCATAAATCTTTGTTGTCTTCCCTTGTGACATTTTGTAAGCTAGGTTTTGGCATTAACATTAAAAAGGAAATGTTACATGTTTTTTGTCTACTAAATTAACTCGACATAATTTAAATAAGAGATCGTAAATTTGTCAATTTTAAAATCTAATCATTATTCTATTCCATAATTCCAGAGTTTAAATTTCCCATTTGAAGTTAATTATATGAATAACCAATTCCAATTCTGTTAATTATTTAACTAATTAGCTCACAATAAAAAAAAAGAGAGAGAAATGCTTATAAAAGATGATGTAATTATTGTCTAAAGACAGTACTTATAATTTAATATCCAAATTAAATTATCATCGTGTTTTGACTCTAGATTGGTGTTTTTTTTTCTGATGCATCGATCACTCAGAATGGGGTTAGGGCTGTCCTAAATCGGGTTAATCATTAATCATACACACGCCGTGGACAAAGTAAAGATAGAACAGCTTATGCCCGCTACCAAACAGCGCCGTAAAGGAGGGGCGAGGCACTTGATTTCTCCACGTCAAGTGGAGAAGGTGCTCCAATAAACACATGCCACATCAGTCAATCAAGAAGTAGCCGTCGGATCATCCATGCTGGCAGCCTAGATTGTCAGTCGGTCAATTAGACTTACGGTTTCAAGTCGTCTGTGGGGCCGTCCAAACACTCTCGGTTCCACCACGTCAAGAAACAAACAACAGCCAATAACAACTCGCCACGTTTTGAAAAACGAATTTTGAACCGTTCATCTGTCCACGGTGGCAAAATCAGAGCCAATCCAAAGTCAAGCTCCCGTGAGATTCACGGTCTCAGTCTATACTTGAGGATGTTTTTTTGTATAAAAACCCGAAAATCCATATCGAGGAGACACCGGTTCATTTGTAGAGCGCAAAACTGAGACGAAGCTACTAGAAGAATCAAATTCCATACGACGATGAGGAAGTGGACGATCCCTTCCGCTCTGTTTCTCTTGTGTCTCCTCTTTCTTCTCCCAGATCAAGGTACTTCCATGGCTTCCGTGGCTTCCATTCGCCATTTCTATTTTTTCGTCGTTTTCAGTTTCTCCGTTATGGATCTCGTAGATTTTTTCTTTTGTTTTTCATTTCCATGGTTCTTGAGCATTTTTCTTAGAAACGCGGCTCATTCGTTAGAAATGAATGAGCTTGTACTGAAATGAATTCGGATAAAGTGAATTTTTGGGGATCTGTGGTGGTTCAGGTCGTAAATTACAGGCGAATGCGGAGGGTAGCTCCGACGAGCTTGTAGATCCGCCGAAGGTCGAGGAGAAGATCGGCGCGGTTCCGAATGGTTTATCCACCGACTCCGACGTCGTCAAGAGGTTTGTGCAAGTCTCATTTCCGAGACTAGCTCACTCAGTCGCTGAGGCTTTATTTGTTATTAGTATTATCTGAGTTTTAATTGAGTTTTTGTTTGATTATCAATTTATTATCAACCTATTTTCTAAAGTAATTTCTGAAAAAAAAAATAAATTTTGAATTAAATAGAGAGGCGGAGTCGATTTCGAAGAGATCTATTCGCAGCAATGCGGAGAAGTTTGAGTTCCAGGCAGAGGTGTCTCGGCTCATGGATATTATTATCAACTCCCTTTATAGCAACAAAGATATTTTCTTGAGGGAGTTGATCTCCAACGCTTCTGATGTAAGCTTTGTCTTTGTGATTATAACTTTTATTTTTCCTTTAACCTCACTGAATATGACTGAGCATTCATAGTAATGCAAAATTTTGATGAATTTTCCAGGCCATAGACAAAATTAGATTCCTTTCCCTCACAGACAAAGAGATATTGGGTGAGGGCGATACCGCCAAGCTTGAGATCCAGGTTAGTGATGTTTAAAGATAAAAGAATTTTTTTAATTTATTCTATTTTATTACTATTATTTTTGAATTGGAGTGACTTCTTTTCTGTTAATTGATGGTGTGCATGATTTTTAATATGTCCTTGAACTTATTGTGAATGGCCAATCGAATTACAGATTAAGTTGGACAAAGAGAAGAAAATCCTTTCAATACGTGACAGAGGTATTGGAATGACCAAGGAAGATTTGATTAAGAACTTGGGTACCATTGCAAAATCTGGAACGTCAGGTATGTAATGTAAATAAGAAATATTAAAAGGGGTAATAAAAGTTTCACTGTTTGTTTCACAAAGGAACTGATTTGAGCGATTATATTTTCTGCAGCATTCGTTGAGAAAATGCAGACAAGTGGAGATCTCAATCTCATTGGTCAATTTGGAGTTGGTTTCTACTCTGTTTATCTTGTTGCTGACTACGTTGAAGTCATTAGCAAACACAATGATGACAAACAGTAAGTAATCTTTTCGTGCTGTTAGGGTTTCAATTTCATTCAGTATTTTATTTGGTCTGACTCCTGTTCTATTGGGTATAATTTTTCTGACGAAAAGACAAAACTTTTTGGCTTTTAGGTATGTTTGGGAGTCGAAGGCTGATGGTGCATTTGCCATTTCTGAAGATACATGGAATGAGCCACTTGGACGTGGAACCGAGATTAGATTGCACCTTAGAGATGAAGCCGGGGAGTACTTGGAAGAGAGCAAACTAAAGGTGTGTTACTTCATTGCTTCTCAGCAACATCTGTTTGTTACTAGTATAATTTAGCCCATGCCTAGTGACTCTACCGTTTCCTTTTGTTTAATAGGTGGTTATGGTTAAGCTAACACGTGATGTAATTATAAACTTGATTCAGGAATTAGTTAAAAGATATTCGGAATTCATCAACTTCCCCATCTATCTCTGGGCAAGCAAAGAGGTTGATGTAGAGGTTCCTGCTGACGAAGATGAGCCTAGCGAGGAAGAGGAATCATGTATGCATAATCCAATTGGTTTTTTAGTGATTAATTCCAACAGCTTGGCGTTGGTAGCAGAAAGTATTAGTGTGTTTTGTGTTTCCTCTATTTTTGGCCTTACTTAATTGTCCTTGGACCATTAATGTGAACAGCTGAAAAGACTTCTACTGATGAAGAAGGGGAAGATGAAGATTCTGAGAAAAAATCAAAGACAAAGACAGTGAAGGAAACAACTTATGAGTGGGAGCTTTTGAACGATGTTAAAGCTATATGGCTGCGAAATCCAAAGGAGGTCACAGAAGAAGAGTACAGCAAATTCTACCACTCTCTTGCAAAGGTAATTTGCACGTTCAGTTGTAAATTCTTGTAGAACTGAATAATGTTTTGAAGTTAAACTGGGTCAAAATCTGTTTTCTTTGTATAGGCGCATTGTCCTTTCTTCTTTTTTCTTCAATGATTTACATCTTGTGCTTTTAACAGGATTTCAGCGACGAGAAGCCTTTAGCATGGAGTCACTTCTCAGCAGAAGGTGATGTGGAATTCAAGGCTCTATTATTTGTGCCTCCTAAGGCTCCTCAGGATCTTTACGAGAGCTACTACAACTCCAATAAATCCAACTTGAAGTTGTATGTCAGAAGGGTCTTCATCTCTGATGAATTTGATGAGCTTTTGCCAAAGTATCTGAACTTTTTGAAGGTAATGTAATATGCAGTAGTAACTTACTGTCAGGTTTGGGAGATTGGTTTCTAATTTTGTGGCACTTTGAACAGGGTCTTGTTGATTCTGATACTTTGCCACTCAATGTCTCGAGAGAAATGCTTCAACAACACAGCAGTCTGAAAACTATTAAGAAGAAGCTCATCCGCAAGGCACTTGATATGATTCGTAAACTTGCTGAAGAGGATCCCGATGAGTCCAATGACAAAGACAAGAAAGGTATGGTGTATGTAATAATTCATTTTCTATGTTCCCATCACATTAGAATGCATGCCTATTCTGTTTATTTTCCACTGAATTTGTTCAATTTGTCTTGTTTGACAATAAATGCTGATGGAAGCAGATGTCGAGAAGTCCAGTGATGATGATGAGAAGAGAGGCCAATACACAAAATTTTGGAATGAATTTGGCAAGTCTATCAAATTGGGTATCATTGAGGATGCTACAAACAGGAATCGTTTGGCAAAACTTCTAAGATTCGAGAGGTAACTTTAGAATTAGACTCTCTGGCAGATTATGAAATTCTCTCTTTTCAGTATTTGTGTGTATGATGTTGATAAAAAGATAAAATGGTTCTTGCAGCACCAAGTCAGATGGCAAACTAACGTCATTGGATCAGTACATCTCGAGAATGAAATCCGGACAGAAGGATATATTCTACATTACTGGAACCAGCAAAGAGCAATTGGAAAAATCTCCATTCCTTGAGAGGCTTAAGAAGAAGAATTATGAGGTACCTGCGAATCATTTTCTTTGGACATCTTTTTGTTGCATTAACTTTGTTTTTGGTTTGACCGTCAGGATTTAAAACCTTGTCTCATTCGCTTATTTTTCACGTACTCTTGCAGGTCATTTTGTTTACAGATCCTGTCGATGAGTACCTGATGCAATACCTGATGGATTACGAAGACAAGAAATTCCAGAATGTGTCGAAGGAGGGCCTGAAACTTGGGAAAGACTCAAAAGCCAAGGAACTCAAGGAATCATTCAAGGATCTCACCAAGTGGTGGAAGAGTGCTCTTTCCTTTGACAACGTGGATGATGTGAAGGTGTCGGATCGTTTGGATGACACTCCTTGTGTGGTTGTGACATCAAAGTATGGATGGAGTGCAAACATGGAGAAGATCATGCAATCTCAGACTTTATCAGATGCTAGCAAACAAGCATACATGCGCGGGAAGAGGGTGCTCGAGATCAACCCCAGGCACCCAATCATCAAGGAGCTCCGAGAGAGAGTAGTTAAGGACCCTGAGGTACGCATATATTTCATACAAATTCAGAAACATGAAAAGGAATGTTTGCAACTTTCTTCACACTTAGTTATTGGCCTCCATTTTGTTTCCTCCGCTCTTTCTGTTGAGTTACATACCTTATTTGTATCTTTCATGTTTTCCTGAAACAATTGGCACGTCTCTTTCAGGATGTGAGTGTGAAGCAAACAGCACAGCTCATGTACCAGACTGCACTCATGGAGAGTGGTTTCATGCTTAGCGATCCCAAAGATTTCGCCTCCCGAATCTACAGTTCAGTCAAGTCAAGCCTAGACATCAGCCCTGACGCCGCGGTTGAGGAGGAAGATGACGCTGAAGAAGTTGAGACAGAAAGCGACGCAAAAGAAACTGTTGACACTCCCCAGGCTGACGACAGCACAGAAGGTTTCAAGGATGAATTGTAGATTGCCTCAAAGGGCGAGCAAATCTCCTTATTTTATTTAAAGTCTAGAAGGCTTTGTTAAGTTTTTTCATGTTTTTAGTCTCTTTGAGAGAAATGGAAAAATATGCATCGCGCGTTTTGACTTTGCTTGTGGATGCTAGAGAAGACATTAGAGGTAGATTACTGTAATCATTATCATATTTCCAGGAATTTTGGGTTTTACCACCAGTTAATGTTGTCAATTTCAAACTCAATAACGCTTCCTTTTTTTTCTTCCTTTTTTTTTTTTTTTTTTTTTTTTGTTTTTGTTTTGGTGTTTGTGGGGGGATGGGGGTGTGTGGTGGTGGGTATGGTGGGGAACCTCTGCTTGGTGATTGTTGTAGATCGTTAACCCATAAATATGACAATTTGGCGGGATCTGACCACATAGGCCTGGTTTGGGATGGGTGATGTTTGGGCTGAACTCTTGCCATCGAAATTTTAGGCAGTACCCCAATACCACTGCCAGGCCACGGGTTATTGAATGTAGTGTGAAAGGTGTCATACTCCTCCCTAGGCCTTGGGTTTCAGAGAGGAGGCGAGAATGTACGGATGGCAACGGGGCGGGCAGGGTGGGGAATGCTTTCTCGTCCCCAAAACCATCCTCATCCCTCTCTATATAGAAGTGGGGCTGGAGATGGGGATTCTCTGTTGAGAGAGCTTCCTTCGTACCTGCTCCATTATTCATTCGTTATAACTACACCTGTGGGTACAAAAAAAAAAGTCGGAATTTAGTTAAAAATTACAAAAAAAAATGCTTGATTAATAACCTTCATTCTCCATTTGTTATAATACACATAAAAATTACATATTAATAGTCTCTTTGGGTACTAGGTAGAGTGTGCATTTTTTTTCATTAAAAAACTAATAATATTTAAAGATAATTATTTATTACATTAGATATAAATGTAAATATAAATATATAGATTTAATATATATCGAAGCAGAGGGGGAGTACTTTTCCTGTCCCTGTCCTATCAACTTTCAGTAATAATATTTTATCTCCATCCTCGTCCTTATCTCTGAATAATGTCCACTTCCCCATCTTTTGTGGGGCGCATCCCTACCGGGAATATTGCCATCTCTAAAGAGAATGGGAAAGAGAGAAGAATAGAGAAAATAATGGAGAAAATTGTGAAAATACCCTTTTAAATAGACAAGTTAATAAATTTTTTTACCATTTTTTAATGCTGATTTGAATTTTTAACCATTCATACTTGTCTAGTTGGAGGTCAAAAAAAAAATTATTATAACTAGGATAATAATCTAAAACTGTGCTCTTTAAAGGCAATCCTCTTTTTTTGGTCAAGGAACCATTGTTCCTGTTCATGATAAACAGTGAAGAGGAAAAAAAAGACTAGGGTATGTTTACTTTGTATAAAAGGGAAGAGGAATGTGAGTAGTCATTTCCTTTCTCACTTAATTATGTGTTTACTTATAAAATGAAGAATAAGAATTTTGCAGGCCCCACTCAATATAAGGAACGAATAGGGGGAATATTAATCTTTACATCTCTCTTGGTATTGATTTTTATCAAAGGGAATACATAACAAATTTACTATATACTCTTAATAAGTTTCCATGTGCTAATGTTTTTTTTATCATATAAAAGGATATTTTAGTAATTATATTAATATGATTAACATTACTATGATTAATAAACACTACAAAGAGAATGTAATTATTTTTCTTTAAACCATCCAATAGGCAAGTAAACACTAAAAAGAGAATCAATGACCCTCATTCGTATTCTATTACTTTATTTTTCAATGCTATTACCTTTTCCATTATATAGTTTTTTAATAGTTTAGTAAACACACCCTAGAAGTGTGTATTTACACAACTCTTTTTTTTTTTTTTTTCGCAAATATTGCTTACTACTAATTGTTCAATATGATTTTTGTAATGCTTCTGTCTGTAATGCCTAACTAGTAAATGTTCAGTTTAACGTTTTCTCATCTCAAATTTAGTTTTCTAACTTTCGATAAAGTTTGAGTAGGGATTGGAATGAAAAAATCTGCATGTGTTTGGATCTAGGGTCCAATTCAATCCAAACTCAAAAAATTCAAATTTTTTTGTTATTTTTTGAAAAGTCAATACTAATTTTACTATTTATAATTTTTGTAATTCAAATTTTAAAAGTTCATAACTTTACATATTCAAATTTTGAGACGGATAAAATAAGCTACATAGTGATTTTTTTTTTCTAAACACATTTCAAGTTTTTACATGTTTTAGTTTTGATAGTTCAAATGATTTACCCAATACACATTCAATTCAACTTAATTCTAACATGAAAAATTTAGTTTCAACCCATTCACCAAACACATGCTTTAAGTTGAGAATCTAAAATGGATTAATATTTAAGAAAGAACAAAATGAATGTGACGTGGATTTTTGCAAAAATGAAAAAACTCAAGTTCAATCTGATTTGAAATATAATCCTTACACTGCAAACTAGGGCAAAATCCATGATGTAGGATAGATTGCACTAGATGGTGGGCTTGGGCATTTTAGCTCTTTTTTTTTTTTTTTGGCTCAATTAAAGGGGAATTAGGTGGTACCCATCTTATTCCCACGCTTCTTCAACTTAATAACAATACCGCAGACCAACGATGAGTGACTGGTGCTTAATACTTAGTCTCACCAAGTTTTCCACCGAGGGTCACTGCCACTTGCCTCCTAGTCTAGTGCATTAACAACCGAAGCTGGAGTAAGGTCCAAAGTGGAGGATACGGGATTTGATCCTTGGTGGAAAGAGTGAAGAGACTTAGGAAAAACCCCCAACCACTACACCACAACTTTCGGTGGTGGACATTTTAGCGTTTAACTTTAACATAAACTACATCTACATTAACTTAACAAATCCAGAACTTACTAATTTTTATTTTTATTTTTATTTTTGATTAGTTGATTTGTCGGTTCAGAAATCTTTTTTTTAATTAATATGATTTAATTAACAATTTCAAAAATTAAA
Source organism: Ficus microcarpa (assembly GCA_025413485.1). Lineage (NCBI taxonomy): Eukaryota > Viridiplantae > Streptophyta > Magnoliopsida > Rosales > Moraceae > Ficus > Ficus microcarpa. Next base: position 32,520,417 of record CM046377.1, read on the forward strand.
ACCATAAAACTAGACAAACCAATAGAACTCTTTGATAATTTCTTTAAAATTTATATTTTAGTAATTTTATACATGTTATCTTCTTAAATATGAAAAACTTAGCAACCTGGTTTCATTATTTTAAAACTTTATGCAAATGATTCAAACTCTACGATTCAGAAATTACTGGATTTGTTAGTCCATACTGATTCAATTAAATTTGATTTGATTTTATCTCTATAAAATTTCAAACCTATCAAAGTGATGAAAAATATATTTGTTTTAATTCCATTAGGTTTTTTCCCTTCAAACCAACCAAACCAGTCTTCCGAATTTTGCCTTGTTTGTTAGCTGAAATTAACCGAGGGCAAAAGAATTTTTTAGTTTTGAGATATTTGTGTCGGCTCAAACATACTCTACACTCGATGTACATTCATTCCATTTACAAGAGGGCTAATTGATAATTATCTTGGACTCGGAATCTTCAATACTGTAATCATTAACCACGTTATATAAATTATATAGTACGATATAGTATATAAAAAAAATCCAAAATTATATTTTTCATATTGGAAAAAAAAAAAAAAATTTATGAGTTAGGATTTAGGACATAGTTAACAAGAAATTAGGTTCTTCTGTTATTTTAAATGGATATTTCCCTTTAACTGGTCTAGTGGGCATGTTGAGGAAAAAAAAAAAAAAAAAAAAAACAACCGACAAACAAAAACAACGACGCTTGGTCCAAAGAAATAACATTTGGCATGGGCGTTCCCAGTCGGAAACATAATTATTACTCTACGTCTAAATGTTTGCCAAAATCTCAAAACTACCAAGCTTGTAGATCCAGCAAAGTTAAGACTTTGTTGGCCTCAACCCACCAACCAAATTATTACTGAGATTCAAAGTTAAGAAAACCACTTATTTTATTTTATTTTATTTTAATTTTATATTGAGTTGGATTAGATTCGAATCACAATATTTCTATTTTTAAAAATTTTAATCTCTCTGTTTTTTTCTCGTCCATTTTTATTGTTATTTATATCAAATTACAAAAACCTCTGAAGTACTTGTAATGGAAGAAAATTAATAAAGAGAAGTGAAGTGCATGATAATTAGCTTTAACATCTGAACATCATCTGTACATGCATGTGGCCGGGAAAATTGGGATTTACAACCTCTCTCCTCGGTTTCCTCAATATTTCCTATTCTCTCAATGCAAAAATCACGACGTACTTTGAGTGAACTCTAAGGCTACATGTGGATTTGGATGGGGATGGTAATTAAGAGAGAAGCTAGCTACGAACAAGTTATCGAAGAAATTTAGAGCAACAAAGTGATAGAAAGTGTCAATGTAGCGTGCAAAGTATAAGTAGAAATTAAGAGCTTGGACGAGTCTCCGGTGACAAAATTTGGAAACCATGAACTCGAATCCCCAAATGCAAAACCCCCTGTCCCTGTTGTAGACCCTTTCGTCCCAGACGACCCGCTTGTTGTGTCCGTGTCCGTGTTTGTGCTTGAGACACTTGGCGGAGACATATCTCTTGCTGATTTTTGACTGTAGATTTAGGAAAAGATATAAATAAAAATGACGTTGATATTGTTTTATTGATCTAATATATATACATATATGTTGTAAATACCAATTTCGATTCTACATATAGCCATTAAGTAAACAAATTCTATAATTGTTCGAGTTCAAATATTCTCGTCCCAAATGTCAATAACAATAATAATAAAAAAATAATTCCATGTTTATTAAAAAAATAAAGAGTAAACTTTAATAGTTTCTCGTCATAATCAAATATTGCTGGTGGTGTCCTTTATGTAGCCCATAAGTTAATAAGAATGAGCTGTTTGCTTATAGACTACAAAAGGTCAAAAGCATGATTGAAAAAAGTTGTAATGAAAGCAAAACGGAATATATTGAAAAAAAGAAGACAACACTGACTGGATTCAATTCATTGTATAGAATAATAGAAAAATACTAAACATTACCAAGAAAATAAATTAATTCAACCAAAGGTGGAAACCAAAAAAAAAAAAAAAAAAACCAAATTAACGAACAAAATCAAAAGGATCATAAATGAATAAACAGTAATTCTTACCTTGTGGAGGAAGGGCAGAATGTTATGGTGTAATCAGCCCCACTGCACGTAAACGTGCTCGTCGGATCGTCGTATGCGTAACTGTACGACTTCGGACACGCAGATTTGAACATCTCAGAGTACGCCGTCGGCTTACACGTCGCCGGCGATGCGTAGTCGCCGCTGCAGCAGTATTCGGGTTTCGCGAATGCCTCACACGCGCTTTTGCAGGCCTCGCCGTTCCCGACCCTCAGCTCGGCGGGCACTGCTGGTTCAGGTCGGTGACGCAGCCGGTCGAGAGGCACGCGCCGGTGCCTCCGGTGGCGTCGACCAGTATGGGGAGGTTGTAACCGTCGACGAGGCTGACGTCGTAGAAGTCCAGCGCGCCCGAGCGAATCGTGAACTCGGCGAGCGTGGCGGGCGGGTTGGCGCCGGCGCCGTTGCACTCGGTCTGGTTGGAGGCGCAGTCGCCGGTGGCGCAGCCACCCTGACCGGTTGTCGGGTCGAAGGAGCAGCCGGTTCGGCCCCAGAACCGGCCCGACCAGTTGGGTGGCGCCTGGAAGGCTCGGGAACTGCCCGATGGGAGTTCGAAGCCGGTGCTGTCTAATCTGGAGCTGTCGGCATTGGAAAGAATCCCCGGCCATACTGTGTGTCCGCATTTGTTAATGATCGTGAATGTAGCCCCTAATGTGCCTGTACAAATCACGCAAAAAAAGTAAACATCATGCGATCTTGTTGCTGTGGCAACAATGCAATAATTTAGCGGTGTGTGATAGATTGACAATCTAACTGTTTACGAAGTACTATGAAATAATGTTATTAATTATATATACCTTTGCAGATGAGAAGAAAAATGAGGGCGATCATCAAGCAGGAAGACTGAGAGAAATGAGTCATGAGATCCATGCTAATGGGGGTTGTGAATCAAATGTGCAAATATTATTGAAAAACGGTTTTGTATTTTTTTGTTTGGGGGGTGGGTGAAAGAATGAGCAATGTCAACGCACAGTTGACAATGGAGAGATATGGTGGAGGAGTGGGGGAAGAGAATGAAGGAAATGGTGCCGATGAAGAGAAAAATAAAATTAATGGGATTTTGTACACAGCATGGATTTGTGAGAATTTACACCATGTGAAATGGAAAAGTCGGAGGGGAGTAATGAGATGAGATCTGTCTCGCTACCTTGGCTGGCTTTGCATCTATATGTGTGTTATTTATATGTACGAAAGGAAATATTTTAGTACATATATATATGTGTATATATATAAATACTGCGATTGTATAATGTCAAAAGGAAGTCCACGTAAATCAACAATGGTCAAAGCAAAGGAAACTTCCCGACCGACATCGGACCACAAACGCTATCTGGTTATCTTTATTTGTACTTATCATCGGAGGACCTACCTTAGGATAATGGTAGATGCCCGTATAACTATGGCCAGTTTAATTAGGGGATAACAATGACGTTAGAAATTTTTTCTTTTCGAGAATTAATCTTTTTCAATCTCTTATCGTAAATATCTTTTATGGAAAGCGAACGCAAGCCAGTGCATACACACACACACACCATGCTCACGTAGTTATTAATGAGTTCAACTAGAAATTAATGATAGTGCAAATAGGTTGTCACTTTAATTTTTTTGTTTCTCCATTTACGGAGGTCTTTTTTTTTTTTTTTTGGTCAATTTTTTTATAATAATATAGACAAGAAAAATATATAGCAAACTTTTATTAATCCTCAAAAAGTTATTGGGCAAACCGAAGGAAAAATCCCCTAGAAGTTGACTGAATTTCGAGTCTATATATACCGTCATACAACATTTTCTTTATCTTTTTTGCTTACTTTTGATCATGATCTTGCTCCTTGCTCCACTTTAAAGACATGCTCGGTTTCGGTGGGCTCTTGCAGATGCTTGCTGATCTTAAATAGTTTCCCTCATTATTTTATGTTTTATGATTTTTGATAATCTAACTCGTTGCAATAAATATCTTTGTGCGCAACGATTTTATGCCAACAGTTTCCTCCTAAGAATAGCAACTGCACCAATTAGGAAACGTTTTATTGATATATTGTTTATAGATATAGTATATAAGTTTCGGGGAAAGTGGTAGGAATAAAATTAGTCGCCTCTAATTTTTCAAAAAATGACATTTTATGGTATATGAGTAGTTATTATTATTTATTTTTTCTATATCATATAATATATGTAAGTTGGTATCTATAATAACTGAAAAATGTTTAGGATAATACCATTATGGTGGTGGTGAGTAACTTTAGCATTGCTCCAGAGAATTCGGATACCATCCTATACTCCTTAAAAAATTACAATTTACATGTTTGATTGAGATCCTTAATACTATTTTACATGTTATTTTCATTGTTATTTCTCAGATGGAAAGAGAACGGGAGAGATGGAACCACTCAAAATTGGTGTTATCATTTTAAAGTTCGTTAGATCATATAAAACTAGCAATTAGCTCTAATAACTAATCAGGGAGGAAATATTAAACCAGAATCGTAACTCTTTTAGTAGTAGTTTTTTTGTATTTTTTTATTTTTTTTTTTGAACGGGACTCTTTTAGTAGTATTAAGTCCTATATAACAAGTAAATAGATACTGGTTCGGCAAAAGAGAGAGAGAGAGAGAGAGAGAGAGAGAGAGTAAAGATACTGAGTTTATAACTATGCACGTACTCGGACTCTAGTTGATGAGTTTCCTACATATATAAAATAATAACAGCAACTTCAGCAACAGTTTGCATTCTTGAACTTGAATATTTGTTCGTTTTTTTCTCTTTCGCCGAAAGCATGGCATATGTTCTTTACAAAAACTGACCATCCCTATCCTAAGAACAATTCACCACCATTTCTATTACAGTTTTGGAACATAATTTGACAAATTAACCGAATAGTTATAACACAAACACATTAACCAATAGTTTATTGAACTTTACAATTTATCAAAAACCTATTCTGAATGGTGTCCAATAAGAAGCATCTTTGATCTGGTCGGCTTCAACGAATTAACTACTGAACCTAACAAACGTGTTTTAAGGCCCGCATTATGTCCAAGATTCTGTCCTTTAATTTACTTCTTTCCTATATTTAATGACTCAATGCGCGACTGTCCAATCTTTTTTTTATTTTTATTTTTTTTGCCCCTTCCTTTTCAAATTCCCCGTTGGGCTTTTATAACTTTAGTCGTGGAATTAGATTCCGATAAACTATCATTGGCTCTTTTTTTTTTTTTTTTTAAAAAAAAATCTAATAATAATAAAAATCTATCTTTCAATAATCGATCTACTAAAGCTTATTTTGCCGATCCGAATCGTGTAAAGGAGTTAATGATAGATCTTTAAGAAATTAAGATCGTATGTGACAAAGTCTCCCATGAATTTAGGTCCAAAAATCAATTTGAGAAAAAGAGGAAAGAGAAAAAAAAAAAAAAAAACATTGAGTTGGTGAGAGAAAAAAAAATCTAAAAAAAAAAAAGCACATTTCAACGAGTCTAGGAAGGTGTTTGGTGAATGAGTTTAGTTTAAGATTTTTAAATTTCAATAGTAATTTTTCAGAAAAAACAAAACTTTCTCAGAAAAAGACAAAAATCATGATGAAAAAAATACAATTTAGTTTAAGATGAACTTTTTGTCAAACAAGCCCTAGATTCATCCGCCCACGGCAAAATATATATATAGGGTAAGGTGGTGTGTCACGACACGAGGCCATGCAAATTTTGTCATCTAAGGAAATTTAAGTGATGATTTGAGTCAGAAATAAATTGATGCAAATGAAATAATTAGACCGCTTGTACTGGCTGATTTTATTGAATGAAATTCACGTTTCCGCTCAAAAAGGAAATAAATTATTGCATATATACATGTCAACTATTTTACGAAAATAATAATTATATCAAAAACAATTCTTTTTCCATTAATATGAATGATTTGCATATACTTTCACCACTAATATCTTTATTTGACTTATATATTTGTTTTGCCACATTATTATTTCATTAATTATTAAAAATTGGGAGAAAGCAAGTACTGTGATTTAAAATAATAAAAATATTTATTCGAGTGCAGATGTTGAACAATATGTATGTATGCGTATGTGCGTGTATGTGTATATATATAGAGATATATATTTTTTTTCTCCATTAATGATCCAGATATTCAGCATGAGTTTGGCGCTAAATTTTGGATTGTAAAATTTAGATTTTGATTATTTGCACGTTTATTGAGGCGTTTGAATTGTTTTAGTTTAATTAGTGTAAAAACTTGAAATGTGTTCAGAAAAAAAAATCAATATAGAGTTTGTTTCGTTTATCTTAAAATTCTATGTAATTTATTAAAAAAATTACTTTATTTGAATTTACCTATATAAAGTTATGGATTTTTAAAATTTAAATTATAAACTGCATAAATAATGAACTGAGGGAAAAAAAAAAAAAAGAATTGGATTGTAATTATAAACTATAGATTATGTGTCCAAACACGTGTCACGACTTGGAGCACGGCTCATGGGACGGTGGAAGATATGTTGGCAGATTTTCCGATGGGACACTTGTCAGTAAAGGAGCAGCTCAACAATATCATAAATCTGAAAATGAGAGACTCTCTCTATAAGAAACGAATCAGCAGCTCCGTGACTAACGCAGCAGCAGCAGCAGCAGCAGCCGCGACCGTACACTGCAAGTCACTACCATTTACATATAAAAGATCCGAAATCCGCATCCAACGCTGATGGAAATTCGTTTTTGGCCAACCACGTACATATGCTTCACACTTTGATCGTTGAATAATTTGCTTTTTCTTACTTTTAGATCCATTTTTATTTAATAATTCGTTTTCTTATGAGATATGAATTAAATTAATTGGTTTGAAATATTTAAATTAGGAAGGATTGAGTGATTGACAATTGTATTTACGAGGAAGACAATAGTGGAGTTAAGATCTGTTATATCGAATTTTTTATCTCATTGGTTATTCTTCAATAATATAATATCATATCATCTAAATTCAAAAATTTAATCACATAAAAAAAGTTTAATATTAAAAATTTTAAAATAAATTGATGAGTTATCAACACACTACTGAGAATACAGTTATTGAGAAACAAAAATTAGATAACAAAGCTGAACTCGACAATAGTAGTACCGGCACCTTATTACTGGTTTTAGTTTCAGTAACAGAAACAAAGATTAAAAAGAAAAGAAAACTTTACTATTGTTATTCTAACATCTCTTCGAAATTTTTTTTTACCAAAGAAGGAAAAATGGTAGTCAGGATATGCTAAAAGGCATAGGCATGGCCTATGAAATGTAGGGAGCCCAAGATAATCGGATGGTTATGGGGGAGCCTAGAGCAGGAGATAAGTGGAATCTGCCAAAGGCAAGGCAAAGCAAAGCAAAAGGCTAGAAAAAGGAAGAACCGACAAGTGGCTTTAGAATTACGAAAAGAAATGCTGTTCCACGTCACAGTATAATTGTTGCCGTGGATCGCACTTAGCTGTGGGACCGTACTCTTCTCGTGAGGAGAAATCTATCATCTCCACTTTAGATATATAATTCTTTTGAGTAAAGCATGCCATGTTGTCAGGATGGCCGAGTGGTCTAAGGCGCCAGACTCAAGTTCTGGTCCTCTAACGAGGGCGTGGGTTCAAATCCCACTTCTGACATATTTTTTTATTCCTTATTCGAGTTTTTTGTTTTTTGTTTTTTTAATTGTTGTTGAACCGTGAGAACCATAAATCCGACGTCTTACTGTGTTTTTATTGTATGCTAGGAGTTTATTGATTTTTTTTTAGACATAATGGAAAAAATCTTTAAATAAAAATGTATTGAGGAAAAATAATTTAGAAAGAAAAAAAGGTAATATAAGATTTAAAGTAAATATATAAACCAAAAAGAAAAATAGAAAGTAAAAAAAACGAAGATATATTTGAGAGAATCATTTTAACGGAGATAAAGCGAAAAGAAGAATGATAATAAAAAAATAAATGGACAAAATGTTTAAATAGTAACTAAACAAAACTATTATATAGAAAATTAACTAAGGTATACATGAAAAAGAAAATTTTTTTTTTTAAAGATGTGTAAGTAAGGGCGCATTTGTGAAAAAAGTTTCAATAGGAAGAAGTTATCTATAAAAAGAAAAGTAGTCACAAAAATCATATTATTAAATCATATTTCACTTAAAATGATCTAAATGAGCATACATTTGAGGAAAAATTACACAATAAGAGTAAAATAGAAGGAAAATGTATTTGGTTCTATAAGAAAGAGTGAAAAAAAAAAAAAAAACACCATAAATCAGTAAAGTAAAGAAAAAGCAAAAAAACAAAAAAAAAAAGATCGAAAAGAAGAAGAAAACGAAGCAGCACAGACGAGAAAGGGAAAATAAAAAATAACACTAAACACTAAAGGACAAGAGCAAGGAAGCGCCAAAAAATAATATATAAACAAGAGGAAAAAGAGAGAGAGAGAGAGAGAGAGAACCAAATGGGGTGACATAAGATAAATATAAAGATAAAGATATAACTCAGTCATAAGTTGGTCTAACATGACTGGTTATTGAGAAACTAGTCCCTTATGTCTTGTGTATGGTAGGATAAGATTTTGAAAAAGTTAAGATGTACGTAGTACAGTCAAAATATCGAATATAGTGATCAGTGGCTTTATAAAACAGTACTATGACTCGCACCCACCTCATATTATATGTAGTCAATTTATTTAATTTTTCTTTTAACTTTTAGTGTAAAATTCAAAATTTTCATCTCTGTCATAAAGTTAAATATGAAATTAACGATAGATTATCTCTATAATCATTTGTAATCAAGTTATTATTATTTTTTTAATCTAAATGAGAATTACAAATGATATAACAATAACAGCCGCGGGCGGTAGAATTAACCCCAAAAAAGAAAAAAAAAGGCAGCTCCTTTTTGTCCGAGAAAAAACAACCCAGATTCACTTCATATTGCGTGAATCATACATGCACATGCATGTTGGTTGTTCAAAAGTGTGACGATGCAGAATGTGGCATTCATGTGGCGAGAGGCGAAGTACGTTACTGCTTTATGGTAATATATATAAAGCTAGGCCTAGAGAGAGAGATATATATATATATGTATATAAATAGCTAATTGCCTAGTTCAACATAATCTTTATTTCTTCATGAGGGGGTTGTCTGCTCATTTGGTGGCTGTGCTTTGTTGAGAATCTACCGAAATCCACGTCGAAAACTCTTCAACCCGCGTCCTACATGCGAAGAGCATATCAAGTTTGACATTCTGCTACGAAATTAGATCGTTTCTTGCCACAGACCGTGTATCTATATATACGTAGAGAGAGAAAATATTTAAACTACACGTATTCTACTAATGGAGCTGATTAACTAATAATAACAATAATAATATATATATATATATGCATTAGGATCAAAAATGAAAAAAGTTTCAAGAAAATTGTTGAATTTTTTTTTTTTTTTTTGCTGCAGGATGATATGACCCCACAAGGCCACAAATGCTATCGAGAATACTAAAAATTTCTTTAATAGTACGTACAAGTTGTAGGCATATATATATATGTGTATGTATATTAAATGTTAAAGTTACTTTTTAAAGTTTGTCGTCTTAAGATAGCGAAGAGGTTACTATATGAGTGTATATATATTATATAGATTATATCTGCTCGAAATCCAAAAAGAAGTAGGTCGACGTTGACCAATTGAGAAAAATTAAGGTGAAAAGCTAGCTAACTTATCAACAATGTTGGGAAACCAGTAGTACGTGATGACATGCAAAAGTGAAATTCCTACACTACATGTTGGAAAAGTTGGTTTGGGTTATGATGACGTGTGCTCATATCTTCTGCATGTGCAAAGCCTCATAAAAAGCTTAATTTTTTTTTAAAAAAAATTTTGCTGAATAAAAATTTTCTTATTAATTAAGACGTATTTCTCAGACGTAAAATAAGGATTTATATATGTGCCAAAAGAAAAAAAAAATCTCTTAAAAAATTATAATGAATTAGGAGCATATCATATTGTAATTATAGTAATGTGTGTAACCACTGTAAAATAAGGGGCTCATAGATATTCATTATATGCTGCATGCATAGAGAGCTTTTGAGTCTTTTCATTGACTTAATCAAAATCAATCAAGATTATGATCATCAATATTTTTCACAATCGATTTTGCAAGTTTTTGAAAACAACATTCGCAAAAGGAAATCTTCCAACATACGGATATATACATATATATATATATATGTATATGCTTTTTTAGAGAGAATGTGTGTGTGTGTGTATATATACTTGCAGTACTGTTCTTTCAACATCTGTTATGCCCATTTACACGTTATCTGTCGTGTAAAGAGTACTATTAAGATAATCCTTGTCATAATTTATCATTTTTTTTTCCTTCTTTTCTTCCTTTTTCTTTTGTCTTTCTTTTATCATAAGATAATATGCGGCCACACCAACAATATACATAAATATAAGCTCCTTTTGATCGCGAAACCTGGAAAAGACGGTTCGCGCATATGCCTTTTTCCTCCTCTTGTTACTTAATTAGTTAATTTCTTCTCTTGTTAGTTTCTTTCTTTTTTTTTTTTTTTGGGTAATCCTACTTTAAATATGGTTGAAACTTGTTTAACTCTTGAAAACAAATAGCACTAGCTAGTAGACAGTAGCATAACGCAGAAACTGTAAACCATGGTAGCAGTCTACACTATGGGACATGTAAAGCTTAGTCATTTTTAAGCCGGACAGGTTAATTTTTGAAGAAAGGAAAATTATTTAAAAAAAAAAAAAAAGACCACGATATAATTTGAATTTTGTCCTCCTTCCCGAAAAGGAGAAAACAGTAAAGGTCGTAATTAAGGTGAAAAAGAAAGCGATTGACGAGATAGAATGTTAAAGGGTCAGTATCGAGTCCTTGAGAGATGCAGTTTGTACTCTCTCTCTCTCTCTCTCTCTCTCTCTCTATATATATATATATATATATATTTAGCTAACATTGGATATGGTCCGAGTTTATATATTTTGTACACTTCTAATTTCGTATGTCACAAAGTTACTCTTTGTAAAAAGCGGCACATACGTAGGTATCTTCATAGCTAAGGTTGGATTCAGCTGTTGTTGGTTTTTTTTTTTTTTTTTTTTTTTTTCCTTCTCTGGATTCGTCGCACACTTTTCATTTATTTGAATACAAAAAATAAAGCAAAGTACAAATTAAGTTGGGATACTCCGGAAAAGAATTTTTTAGATAATATTTATATACTGCAACAATGGAGATCATCATGAAGAGCCTGTCTTGTTTACGTGGTTTTGACACACGAGATTGGACGATGTCCTTGTTAGCTAGTCAGCTGTGTTCTTTTCATTTCATGACCTCATACCTCACTAATGTTGTTAATTATATATAGAATTAAAATGAAGAGTAAAGTTGGTTTTAGGACCTTTTTTTTTGTCGTTCGTAAAATTGAAATAATAAATCCCTTATATAATGATTACAAAAAACTAATTAACACCAATAATGACTTAGTCACGTAGCAATAAGAGATGCATTTATATAATTTCTTTTTCTCTCAAGATGTGCCCTTCTAGAATTCGATATAATTCCATTTTAGAACCCTCCCCCGCTAATAAATTTTGCAGCTAGCGCTGTGTACCGGTAGAGAGTGAATACTAGACTCTCTCTCTCGCTCTCGTTCTCTTTTTTATTTATTTTTTATTTTTATCTATTTATTTATTTTTCTTTTTTTCTTTTTTCTTTTTTTAATATTGGAATATTTGGTTAAGGTTCTTTACATTAATTGTCTTTGGGATTTCCAACGTAACAAAATAAGATGGGGAGCGGGATATTAATAGCAAGTGTTACCCTTTATATTTCTGCTCCAAATACCGCTTGAAATCTTAATACATCATCCTTGGCATTTAATTAGGTACTCGAAAGATTAAGGCAACTGAAGGTGAGTTGGGCCCGTTTTGGACTTACAAATAAATGGTTGACCATTCTGAATAAGGAGGTTCAGTTATGATTGACCTCCACTTTGGGCCTTGATGATCAGTAATCGCCGCCTTTTAAATAAGTGTGTGTGTTTATACATACATATATATATATATATATATATCCAATAATTTGAATGATATGCAGTTTACATTCTAGTAACATATATCAAAGTTCATAAACACAAAAAGAGGGAAATAAAATGGAGAAATTATTACTTAGAAAACTCAATGTATTGTGTTATTGTGTTTATGTTATATATCTATTTGATAAACAATTGACATTTAAGTAATTTGTAAATATTAGATCTATCATAATCACCTGAATAAAATAATTCATTAAAATTGAGAACAGTGAATAGGAATTTAGAATAGATTTGATATTGACTTAAATATTAATTGTTTAATAAACGAATATACCACGTAAATACACGTGTAACATAAAAATGAGCGAGGAGATAATTTAGGTAAGCCTTGATTTTCTGTCCTGCGGCAACTAAGATATACATCAGTCTATAATTAACTTGATGCAATTTCTGTTTTCCACTTAAAACTGTATATCCTTCATGAATGAATACCTGTGGGGGTTATCATTTTTTTTTTTTTCGCTTTTTTTTTTTTTTCGCTTTTTTTTTCTGATCAGGAAATGATAGGGTTAAAATAGTCACTGAACACAATAATTTCGGCACACATTAGAATCTGGATTGGTGAGACGGGAATTGTTTTCTCATTAAAAAAAAAAAAAAGTAATTTGGATGTGTAGTCATTGAATATTTTATTGATTTGTAAACTTTTTGGTAGAATATTAATTAGCAAACTTTACTTGACCATCAATTTCTTCCAACGTAATTATTTTGAGTCACTAAGTTTGACAAAGTTTCCTAACAATACCTACAATATTGCCTTTTCAAAGAATACAGGTATAAAAGATTCATGTGGACGCCCAAAGAAAACGCACGTCATTATCCTAGGAATATATATGAACTAAAAAATTGCAATTTATGAGAACTGAGAAGTAGGTCACTGAACGCAATTTCTCCTATAGGTCGATAATGAAAACTGTAAATTCAACTGTCTTAATTGTTTTTGTTTGTTTGACAACATATACATAAAGATGTTACACATTTTGAATCGTATATATTATTCGAAGCAATTATAGACGTGTGGACTTGCAAAAGCACTAGCTAGAACTAGTCTGGACTCTATAATTAATCAACTTTGAAAAACCGACAATGATCTTTTTCTTCCAATGTGTATATATTAATAAATGTGTATAAAATCTGGATAAAAATCCAGTCAAGAAAAATCATCTTAAAAGCAGGAAAATCTTAATGGTTTTTTCTTTTCTTTTCTTTTTTTTCCTCTTTCAATGTTCGGGTTTTTTTATTTTTTTTAATGTATTTTAGTTTTTCTGTTCTCTTTAATAAAATTTCCGCTTATATAAAAAAAATATGTGTAAATAAATGTTATTAGTTTTTTTTTTTTTTTTGTTAAGATACTCTGCTATATATGTATTCTAGCGTTTGCATGATGATAATCATATCTGGAGAAAAACCACCCCTCTTCGTTGTTTTTTCATCAATTGGCAGTGCTTTCCTTCTTCATTCTCCTCTTCCCTCCCCCCAATCTCTCAATCTCAAAGGCCATGTAATAACCACGTTACAAAGGAAAAATAAATTTAAAAAAAACCTACAACAAAAACAAAGTCATTTATGATATCTTGTCCTTAAGATCACGACGGTGTCGTAATTTAGGAATGGATCAATAATACGAAAAGAATCTAACCTAATTTTGCTAGGAGGTCGTAATTAATATTGCTTACTTCATTAATCAAGTAGAGGTCTTCATGAGACCATAAAAATGTTGAACTATAAACTCATTCTACAAGGAAAAAAAAAAAAAAAGACATCCTAATAACTGTTGCGCACCAATCCATGGTAGTCATGTGATAATTTTTACAATTTACTCCATTGAAAATAAAACATTTTTATATAATTCCTATTTTGTACCCATTAAAAATAAAAAAAAATTCTCACATAACCCTCACTAATATTAATTCCGATAAAAAAAATTTATACTTTTACTATTTTATCCCCACTAAAATTAAAAATTCTTATATATATAAACCTACTAAAATAAAAAATTATCACATAGTCCCTATTGAAATTTGTTTTATCTATATTAAAAAAAAAAAAGTTAGTGTACGCCTCCACTGAAAAAAATTCCCGACTCTGCCCCTGATAATAGTGGGTGCGTGCATCTAATTGATGATCAGTCCAGGACTGGTTTTTGAACTTGGGTGGGTAGATCCCCATTTGTCCATATTTTTTAATGGAGAAAATTGTGAAAATAGCTCATTCAAAATAGAAATGTTTATGTATTTTTTCCTCTTATTTAAATTTTTGATCGTTTACGTACACTTATCTAATTAGAGGAGGGAAAAAAATTTGAAACTATTATAACTTGGACAATAATATTAAAAGATTTCCTTTTTAAGAGGTTACGCGTAGATGTGTCACAAGAGTTCACCATACTTGCAATTTTTTTTTAGGAACATGATCTCAAAATGGGAAGAGTCCGATAAGTTATATGAACGAATATATATATATATATATATATATATATATATTAAACTAATGTAGGTTAACTGATTATAGCGTAAGACTCAAGTTTCTCAAACCCGTGTGTACCACTAAGTGGAAAAAAAATCGTCATCGCGAGATATGATCACGAGCAAATATATCAATAGTTATATATATTTACTTTTTTAAAATGAGAAGTTATACCTTTGCCTCTGCGGCGCGCAATTTTTGTTCCTTTTTCAAACATATGGCGAAGAAAAAATGATAACAAAACAGACCAAAACAAAAGAAATAATACAAAACAAAACAAAAGTAGCAGTTTCAAGAGGGCATTCCAGATCATGGTAAATTGAATCTCTACCACCACCATCTCCATCCCATTCTCATCCCGCACAGAAAGTTAATATAAAACCAACAAAGGTGATATACATGTTGAACTTGTGGTTACCAAATTCCATAGCCACCGTATACATATACATATATATATATATATATATACATGCACACACACACAGACACACATATGGCCGGCATTACTCTCTCTCTCTCAAGTCTTGAGACGTCGATGGGCACGAGATGGTGCATAAAATGTGACGACATGATGTTGACATGACATCTGTTTCGTAGCCGCTTGGAGCAAAATCGAATCTTTTATTTTTCACGCTCCGCAACTTATAGTGCCCACTGAGCTATCAAGCACCATCACCCTCTATACGACATAGAAATTACTCTCTCATCTGTCAAACTAAAACCATTTTTTTGCAATATGTTTCATATTTTTACAAGTTAATTAGTTAGTAGGGGTAAAAAAAAGTCACATCAATGGACTGTTACGTAAGCAGTCACGTGGTGTTGATGTGGCTGTTACATCGTAGCCTGGAAAGGCAGGACGAAAAGCAAGCACATTCGTACTTTTATATATATGTAAGGTTATGTTTGGCATTAAGATTTAACTCTAACTAAATTGTACTTTCTCATTTCAATTTTTATCTTCTTCTGAAAAATCAATAAAATTTATATTTAATTTTTAAACAATCAATCTATTCAAATTTAAAAATTTCAGCTCCAACTAACTTACCAAAAGGAGGCTAAAATATAAATCTCAAGTTCATCCTAATTTGATTAATATAAAAAGCACGCAAATAAATAAATTTAAAAAAAAACTTAATGAATTTGGACAAATCAAAGAGTTGAAGCATACGAATAATTGATTGTATAAAAATGTACAAGTGCATAGACCAATAATATATAGCAATAATCTAAACATCATGAGAAGATTAATGGGGGAATCTGATTCCATGAAATATCACTTTAGAGAATATATATTTTTTGCTGATTGAATTTTGAAAATGAGGCGAGCAATTGTATTATATGGTTGGTGTACATATAAAAACTAATATTTCGTTTTCCAGACGCACAGGGAGAGACGCAGAGAACGTGTGGTTTTTTCGCCATCCAGTAGTTCATCCAAGGACAAGGAGAGGAATGATAAGCGTAATTACAAAAACAAGGCGTCCGTGTCATGCTTAAACTTCCACACACTTCGCATCTTATCCCGCCTTCAAAAATATGGTAATTAGAAATTATCTCATTAATAGGAGGAAAAAAAAAAGTCTCTATAGAAAAAGGTGTTAAATATTAATATTAAAGCTATCATATGAAGAGTGGAATCTAGGTGGATTCACGATAGTTTTAACAACCCAATATGCGATTTTTCTTTCCTCAATCTAAAAGATTACTATCTTCAAATGTGAACATATCACGATTCTTTTTGAAATTTTCCGAAAATTATAGTCAAAAGATCATATATGATGACAGTTTACGAAAATACTTTTGTGTCGCTTTTTTCTTAATTAACACGTCAAATTTTCTGTTGTCTTATTATCCAAATTTGCTTGTTGTATTATTTAAATTTTAATGCTACTGTTATCTTTAGGATTGGATTTATAAACTGTGTTAAAACAATTAAAACAACGTATATACCAAAGGACATAAAAGTGTTCCAATACTAATAGATGTGAGTACTAGAATTCACTCCCACGATTAAAAAAGCTTTTTCAGTAAAGTACAAATTTTCCATCCTTAATTTTTCCTTTCAAAAAAAAAAAAAGCATGCTAAAAGTCAAAAATTGCAGGCCACTAAACTGTTGGGGATGCTAGTGTCTAGTGGCGAATGGAAGTACGTCTTTTAAATATATATGAACCTCAATCAGAACAGAAAGATCATGTGCTGGCAATTTCATCACGAATAAAAGCCCATAAAGGAAGTGTTGAGTTTGAGTATGGTATGCATGTGAATAGAAAAGTCTCAAATTTAATACTCCAACTCCCACGCCAAACTAGAACGCTGGACCAATCTGAAACACACATGGGCCATAGCATAAATTAAACTTTATGATTCACGCAAATATATATACTTATACATTTATTTGAATAATAAAGTATATGAATGTCAACTTCAACTAGATGAAAACTGCCCTATAAATCCATGTGAAGAATCCAATTGAAAATTTTATTTGACAGTATTCTTGAGGTAGGCCAATATTGCAAATTTGCGGTCATCACCTCGTGAAGGTGCATGATATATATATATATATATATGTATGTATGTGTATATATCTGCTGCTTTTGACAATCTATACATTAACACAAAGGGTAGATTCCAAAAGGAGTCTAGTGAAACTGTTTGCATTAGAATTGATTTTCAAGCAAATACATGCATATATATATATATATAATACTTTTTGTTCATTTTTCACTAAGCCAGTCACACGTTGCAGAGCATAGATCCCCATGCACGTATTGGAAATATTAAATTAAAAATAATACAACATAAACTATCATTAAAGGATTCATTAGAAATAGCAAATTGTAGTTGTTCGAAAACTGATCTCCGACTGCAATGCTTTGAATAACATTAATTAAATAAATAAATAACCCTTAATTAGTAGTCAGTGCTCCATCAACTCAAGGAGCTACGAGACATATTATGATGCTTGAAAAAAACAATAAAAAAAAGCACTAATAAGAGAGAGAATTGCTCATTGGTAGTTAATTAGTCATCTCAAGCATCACCTTCCACGTCTCAAAAACCCTATATTAGCTTTCAATTATATATGCTATCCACCACTCCACGATTATTCTCGTCTTCTATTATTATAATTTTGATTTGTTTCTTATATTGCTAAATTCAATCCCTATACAACATATAACATATAATATATACATAATACATATATATATATATAAAGCAATTAGACAAGTTGATGAAATAAATGACAAATAGTACTTCCATTTTATAAGCACCAAAATTTGGTGGCAGTTACAAATCACAGCGACAGATTCCCTAAACAAACAAATGAATCCCCACTCTCCCCTCTAATTCTTTACTTCTATATATCTATATATTTATTTATTTATTTAAAAAAGAATTAGATATAACTATTTTTTCTTTTAAAAAATTCCTATTTTTCTTAAAAAAAAAAAAAAAAAGAAAGAAAGAAACTAACAGCTCGTCTCCAATAACTTTTTGTGCCCCGTCTATCTCCAAACAACTTGTTGATTGGGATTTCAGAACACCGGAAAGGGACTCCCCTCAAGTGTCGTCGTAGCCATTAATTGGCTGCTTGAGCTTTTTCAATCCTGACTCGATTCCACGTCACGGAGGCCCACTACGCGGAGCCCACAGAGGAAGCAACAGAAGTTCTTAGGGGTCCACAAATGAATGGGGCCTAGAGTTTAAATGGGCCTACAATGGGCCCACACTAATGAACTAAATTAGCGGAAGAAGTTAGAAGAAGAAAAAGAGATGCCACAACTGCCAAATCGCCACCGCGAGGCTGATTATGCCGACGAACGTGTGGGGACACGTGGACGGTGATCCGCTGCTTTCGTCGAGGAGGCCTTCGTAGACCATGGTGCTGTTAGTGTGGAGTGAGTAGGTGTTTGGGTGTGCGGGCTCAGTGCTTTGTCCGTCCTGGGATGATTTTTGGCTGCATTAGGAGTACAGCACCAACGGTCAGTAAAAGTTACCGTTGTCAAAAAAATAAATAAATAAATAAATAACAAAAAGGTCGATGTGTCTTTATGGGATTGGGGAATGTGTTTTGCTTCCCTTAACTTGACCGTTAACTTAAAGCTGAAATTATTGCCGGGTTGGAGTTTGTGCTGCCGGGTTGGAGTTTGTGCTCGTGTGGATTTAACCAAGAAAGTGAAAAAAAGAAAAAAAAGAAAACAAAAATCAAGTGAACTAGGATTTGGGTTTTGTATGGTTTCAGATTTACAGATCTTGCATTGGAGACCACAGAACAGATGGAACGCCACTGAAAAGGACCACCATAAAACACGGGCACCGAAATATTCATTAAAACCTCTTGGCAAAAAAAAATCTTTTTTTTTTCTTGAGGAAAGGGAAAAAAAATAAAAAGACTACATTGCCCTAAAAAATCTTAATGCACCTAAAAAAAATCTTAAGTTAAAGAAAAAATCTTAATTAAAAAATCTTAATGCACTTAAAGAAACTTAGCCTCCGTTTGGTATTCTAATTGGAGTTAAAATTTTTAAGTTGGAATTCGTTGATTTTTAAAAAACTAGTTATAATTTTTATTGATTTTTTAGAAAAAGACAAAAATAAGATGAAAATTTTAAGTTTGAGTTGAATCACCGAACAGAGCATTAATTAAAAATCTTAATTAAAGGAAAGGGAAATATCTTAATGCAACTAAAAAAAATCCTGATTTAGGACGCATCTGAAAAGACTACATTGCCCTTTGCTTAATTAAAGGTGTTTGCTTAATTAAAGGTGTTGATGACAGGTTGGTGTTGATTGTCAAATTAGTTGTGATAGAAAGTTGTGACCAAATTTCTTTGGGATATGCCTAAATTTTTTGACTTTTGAATTACATGCAGCGTGAAACAAAGAAAACCCTGAGAGCATTTGTAGAATATCAAAAGAAAAGACAAATTATGAGTTTTGAACCTATAAAGATTGTTAAATCAGAAATCATGAGCACGACGTGTAGGCAAATATTCACTAAAAATGGCTTGGGAAAAATGCTAGTGTTTCAACGAACTGCTGAAATTACTATAAAGCCCTCCTCTTAAATGCTTCAACTAATGAATGAATCTCAGATATTCCTTCTTTTTTCTTTCCATTTTTGCTTCTCCAACGTGTGAGGTAATTTAAAGAAAAGGTTAGGTTCCAAACATAAATGTAATGATAAAAATCTAAAAGTTAGGCCGCAAAATGTGGCAAGTTGAGAACTAAACAAAATTCCTCCCCAACGTTCATTTTGGCAGGCTTTAGGAGGTGTTTGTTTTCAGGTTTATTTTAAACTAAATTATATTTTTTTCATCATTGTTTTTGTCTTTTTTGAAAAAGTTTTTTGTATTTTCTGAAAATTTTTTTTGTATTTTCTGAAAAATTACTATTGAAACTTAAAAATTTTAAACTAAACTCATTCACCAAACACCCATTTAGGATTTTTTTACCCCCTCAAATCTTCCTTAACGTTATGATGAGGCCCCAAAAAAAAAAAGAAACTTTCTAAAAAAATAAATGACCTGGTTTAAAACTTATTTTAAACTAAACTGTACTTTTTTCATCATGATTTTTGTCTTTTTTTGAAAATTTTTTTTGTCTTTTTTGAAAAATTACTATTGAAACTTAAGGTTTGTTTGGAAATAAATCCATTTTAAACTAAATTGTACTTTTTTCATTATTGTTTTTGTCTTTTTTTGAAAAAGTTTTTTATCTTTTTTGAAAAATTACTATTAAAATTTAAAAATCTTAAACTAAACTCATTCACCAAACATCCTCAAAGAGAAGAGTGCGTTAAATTTTTTTTTTTTAAAATCCCCCTAACTTTTATAATGAGTTTGGAAAAAAAAAAAAAAGAAAAGAAAAGAAAGAAACTTGGTAAAAAAAAAAAAAAAAAGCAAGTGCGGTTAGATGATTGCGTAAATTGACCTGGTGTTAGGCGATGGGCAAAAGGTGATGGCGTAGCTACTAACAGACGACGACGAGCAAGTGAAGGTGCTGGACTTGTCATCATATGCATAGCTGTAGGCGCGTGGGCACGCGCTCTTGAATATCTGCGAGTACGAAGTCGGCTTGCAGGTATCAGGCGATCCATACGCGCCGCTGCAGCAGTACTGCGGCTGCTGGAAAGCCTCACACGCGCTCCTGCAAGCGACGCCGCCTCCGCCGTCGGCCGACCTAACCTTGAGCTCCGACGGGCACGAGCCGTTGAGGTCGTCCACGCAGCCCGTGCTGGTACAGTTCTGGCCGCTGCCGCCCTGTGGAGCGAACAACATGGGGATGTTGTAACCGTCGACTAGGCTGACGTCGAAGAAATCGAGGCCGCCATGGCCGTCGAGCGTGATCTCCGCCAGCGTGGCCGGCGGCGTGGCGCCATTGCCGGAGCATTCAAGCTTGCCGGAGCCGCAATCGCCTGTGATGCAGGAGAACTTTCCGGTGGAGTCGGTTGTGCAGTGGGTCCTACCCCAGAATCGGCCTCCCCAGGAGGATGGGGCGGTGATGGTCCTGGACTCGCCCTTCTGGAGGACAAAGCCGGTCGTCGAAAGCGGCGAAACGCCGGCGTTTGAGAGAATGCCTGGCCAAACTGTGTACTCGCACTTGTTCAACAGAGTGAAAGTCGTTGAAAAAACTCCTGCATCATTAAAACAAACAAACAAAAGAAAACATCTCATGAGATTAATAATGCTGGATTAAAAATTGCTTATTCTTGTTTTAATTGATTTTATTAGTACCTGTTGTTAAAAGCTGAAGTGTTAATAAGAAACAGAGTGATAATGGTGTTGGTTGAGCCATGAAAGATGAAATAGGTGAGTGAGGGGGGAGAGAGAGAGAGAGAGAGAAAAGAAAAAGAGAGAGTGGCGGTTGGTGGATCTCAAGAACTCCAATTCAATGCGACTTCTCCTTTGAGAGGATTAATTATAAAATGGAAGATGAAATTCTTTCAAAAAATTGCAGGAAAGTATGTATATTTATAGAGTGGGTGATGAATTCGCTAGTGTCAGGGGGGACCAGAGTTGGTATATTTAACGTGAGTAAATGTAAAAGGATGTAATAAGAAAGGTAATAGAATTGGAAAGTAAAATTATGGAATAGTAATGATGATTATTAGTGTTTACCTATTTATTAGATAGTATAAAAGGGAAATAATTTCATTGCCTTTACGGTGTTTACTAATAGATAATATTAAACTTATTAACGTAATTACTAAAATATCCTTTTACATAATAAAAAAATTAGTATATGAAAATTTATCAAGGGTATATGAGTAATTTTGATATATATTCTTTTTGATAAAAAATTCACTAGCAAGGGAGATGAAATGATTAATATTTCCTTTTTTTATTTCTTATATTGTGTGGGGACCATTAAAGTCTCGTTTTTTATTTTGTATGTAAATAAATAAGAAAGAAAATGACTGCTTATTTTCTCTTTCTATTTGATGCAAGTAAAGGTGTCGTTTCAACCAAAGCGTTGATTTCGTTGTCGGTCGTCTAATGATTTCGTTGGAGATTTACCAAAAGAGAGAAAAATGAAATGAAAAGGAAAAAAAAGGGCATTTTACCAAAGCGATTTCTTTGCTTAAACGCTATCATGAATTATTATTCTTTGCTACGACAATCATGAATTAAGGACATAGCCGTTAAGATATAAATGAATTTTATATTTCCTGGTGGTATAGTCTTTTATTATTTTTGTTTGTTTATTTATAGAAAAAAATGATCATTTTTAAAGTAATTGAAAAGAACCATCTTAAAAAATTAATAATTTGTTATTAATCACTTGATAGATGGTTAAACGTATTTTTACTGGTCAATCACTCTCAGATTATCAAATTGTCATTTTTATAAAAGAAGAAAGTTTGGCTATTTATTCAAGTAAATATAAAAAAACTGTCATATAACTTAATTTCTCTATTATTTTATGTACATTTTTATATTTATAAACAAACCGGATAGAAATCTCCTTGAAATATCAATATGAGTTGATTGTTCTAATATGCCGATGTAATTATTGCGTGAGGAATTTCTCGTTGAGGGAATGGCATTTTAACCCTAAATAATTTAACTTCTTCAAACTTAATTCAGAATTTAAAATTGGTTTTGGTTTCCATTTCTGTCCAAAAAAAAATAAAAAACCCTTAAAAAAATGGCTTCTATTGCTGTTGCAAACTGTTGGTTTCTTACTAATAGGTGATTTCAGTCTCATTTGGCGTTTTAGTTTAAATTTAAAATTTTCATATCAATTTTTATCTTTCTCTGAAAAAGTTTATCTTTTTTCTGAAAAAATTTTTGTCTTTTCTGATAAATCAAAAAAAATTTCAACTCAAATTTATTTATCAAACGGACCCTTGACATAAATTATTGGTACTCAAAGCATTTCCCTTAATATACTGGATTAGTTTCTTTGTGATAAGATGACACGGGGCATACACAATAGTCGTTTTCATATAGTTTCTCTCTCAAGCTCTTAATTATGCCACTCGAGTGGTGGTCAGACGTCGGCAATAAAATTTTGCATTTGCTCGAGTCATCTATTACCTCTAGGCTTTAGCATTTCCAAGTAATAATGCTTCCATTGATAAGATATTTATAAGCTTTCAAGCAAACAAACAAAAGATATTTATGATTATCAGTTAATCTCCCACCTCACCACACAAAGCAGGGGGAAAAAATTACAAAGCAAACAAAAAGTCGTTCCCAACTGACTGTCGTTTTGGTCTTCATTTACTGACGGCGCAGCTATATGAGCCACCGTTGAAAAAAATCAGAGAGAAGAAAATTTTGTAAATACCGTTAGTTGATGTTTGTAATCCTTTTTTTTTTTTTTTGGCTGTTCCAAAGACTTGAAAGGAAAAAATAATGGCATAAATATATTTGGGAATCGGAAGTTGTGGCGTGCAGGAAATGGCTTTTGCCAAAGACTAGAAAGCCTTCCATTCATACTACCATGTATAGATTGCAAAAGCAGGGTCGTGCACGCATCAGAGGCGTAAATATAGAATCTTTTTGATACAAACGTGCAAATCAACCTTATCTATACATATACATATATATATATACGGACAGTAATAAGGATGGAGACTTAGCTCCTGAAATTCGTGTTCCCTGTGACAATCATTATTTTTGTACTAGCATTATTTACTGAAACAATCCATGATAGTTTTCTTAATACACGTGGTAGAATTATGTTGGACTCCATAATACAATTGACTTGGTTGAACATTAATGTTTGAATGCCAAACTAACATCAACGGAATAAGCAAAAAATAAAGGAGAATCATCCAACAAGCAACTATGGAATAGTTTTTTTTAGTAGTAGGAAGAAAATAGTTGGTGCTCTGTTTCCACGACTAAGGGGCTTTGTAGTTCATCCATGATTCTATATTTTCATTAAATAAATAAACGAATGCATAGATCAATGAAAAAAAAAAAAAAAAAAAGCAGGCTTTGATCACACACGCCATGATGCGTTGGAGTGAAAATTTTCAACTTTAAATGTTGAAGAAAGATCAATCGCAACAATTAAATTTTATTTTTCATTAACAGCTCTGTAAAGACTCGACTGTGCAAAAGGGCATTAAAAAAAAAAAAAACAAAAAGGAGTCAAAGTAGAATGGTCAAGCATGAGCGGCAAAACACAAGAAGACAAATTCTAAAATGATGAAAAAAAAAAAGTAAAGAGCAAAGAGCAAACCAAAAGTGGGAAAATATTACCCCTAAATAGCAGTACTATAATCCCCTAGGACAAGTGGAGAGAGAGTTGTCAAAAATAGATTGACCAGCAAACATACTCAACATTAAATTAAATTTAATTAGCATGCTAAAAAGAAACCAACTTGGCTAGCTGTTCAATTTGGACGGCGGCTGTCCTTAAAACCTGGCCGTCTGTTTTCCGTTTCAATCATCATCCCACAATTTTTTTTCGTAAGTAGCAATACCAGAGTAAGGCATGAAATGAAATCTCCCGGATGGGGGGGATTAACAAAAAAATATTAAAAAATTTAGTTTTGTCAACGGAGCAAGAAGCAGCCCCTTCAACCACTCACGCAGATATTATATAAGGTCTTAATCGACATGCTTTTTTCATTATGACACGTTTCCTGTATGCCCCGTGGATTACATTTTTCATTTTTTAACAAAAAGTCAACATTTTCAACCAAATTGTTGAACGTAATTAATCACAACAGCTACAGCGTTGGAATTAATCAAGAGAACAAAAGCAGTTAAAGTTAGCTTCAACTTCTTTAGACTCTGTCGACAGACCCATAACAATCTGTTGAGCTACTTTAGATTCAGTAGTTGAATTAATTTTTTGAATTTTCATAGGGGAATATAGTCTTACCAGAAAACATCTTCCATGTGCTCCGAACCTCGGAACAATCTACATTTGAGAAATATCACTATCAGTAGCATCCATCAGTTTATATGTATCGGAAAGTATGAACTGAATTTTTCAACAATTGAAGCCACCACCTTGGACTGGAGTAGGGCGGTTTCAAGTTAGCTAATATTGCACGACACCTGAAGGGCTGCAAAACTTGTGTACGTAGTCATGACTGGTCAGACAAGCTAACATAAGCTCAGATAGTGATGCGTAACTTAAGATTTTCGATTCTACACAAAAAAGAAAGGAAATTTAACATTAGATTTTAGAGTTTTTTAACTGTGTTCTATTGGCTACGCCTCCGTTACCAGTACTTTTACTAGGTTATTGAACTGAAATTGTGCGAATGCTGATTTTTGTTGATCAGGTCAATAAAAAATTGGTGTAGTTTATTTTAATCTGGTCTTCTGTCGTTCGATTTCATATTGTTCTGACCAATGACAAAAATTTGTTTCTTACGGACCAGCTGCCTTGTAGTTTTCAAACAAATGCACGTCTGTTCTACAATACTTTTCTATTACATTCATCAGAAAAATAAAATAACAATAATATTACTATCCTAACAAAGAGTGTTTGAATTAGATTCCGAAAAATGCTTAGGAACATTATTGGTGCTAAACATTTTCATAACAAAATGTGGGTCTCTTATATGAGCATTATCTCATAACGTAATATCATAGAATCCACCTTTATTAGTAAATGGTGCTTAATACCACTAGTGCCCTTTAGTATTATTCTTTGAGAAATTGTAGTAAATGACATTTACGGAAGCTAAAATAAACAAATAGTATATTTACGAAACTGTTGAAGTAAATAACTAAATAAATTATGTACATAGTAAATAAACTTACTCGGAACTAAAAAACATACTTATTTATTACTAGGTTATTTATTTTTTTTAGCTTCCATAAATATGCAATTTACCTCTTTCAAATTTTGAAAATAAAATAAAAAATATGTCTATTCGCAAAAGGGAAAACAATTTGGCAGAATGTTTGCCGATTAGTATTATCACGGCACAGCTATATTTATGCAAGAATTAAAAGATGATAATAAACAAAATAATGAAACAAAAGGACACGTACAGATGTATGTAATTCGCAATTGCTGGGTCTTGCATAATTAAAAATCTTTTAGGATGGATGGTTCTTTGACTTGTTTATATCAAGTGTCTCAGATAATAGAAGTCTAAGCTACCTAATTAGTAATAGAGCCATTACAGAAACGGTTTTGGACGAGACAGCAGGGGTAGGTGTAGCCTTATTGAATTCTTGTTGGCAAAGGCAGCCTTATCTTATCCCCTTGTCTCCTACCCACACTATCGTCTCATGTGGAGTCCACAAGCTCGTTGGGAGATATAATAAATAATAAGGAATGCTGGACTGGAGAGTATTAAATAATAATAATAAGAATAAGAATAATAATGTAATGGTATAGCAGCCTCTTCCGTTCTGTTCCAGTCTAGCAAAACATTCATGAGTACTCACACAAAACAGAAAAACAGATTCAATAGCCCCTAAAGGGTGAACAGAGTAATCGTGAGTTCGTTTTTTAGACTCTTGTTAAGGGAATGGTCTTAAGTTTCAGCCCCTACTTAAACTTGGATGTTTATAATACGGGGAAATGAATGGGGTGCCATCCTTGGATCCCTTTCCTTGGCGGAAAAAACAAAAGAAAAACAGATTCAATAAATTTACCACTTTCATCTCGTTATTTTACACTAAAGGAGAATGCTTTGCTTACCAAACTAAATTTGCACCAATTGGGTGTGCGTTGAGAGTAAATAGTTGAAAGGGGAGTATTAGTGTAAATATATATAAGGTCTTGTTTCTGGTAACTGATACTATCCGGCACTTATAGCTTTTTGTTTAGAAAGCTGTAACAACTAATTGATTTATTTGTAACTTCCTAGTCAGAACTTTGTAATATAATAACTTCCTATTTAAAATCTTGTCACGTGGTATAAGTTAAAAATATTACGTTAAAATAACTTGATTGGTACAACATACTATTAAAAAAGCTACAAATACAAAATATGAAAGGTACTAGATAGTAGCCCCTCCATATATATAAACATGTATATATATATATATATATATATGTATAATAACATGGCACTTAACGAAGTATAGTCGGGATGGATGCCGGAAACGATGTTAGTCTCAATCGATCATATGGATAAGGGGTTATGTGTTGAAGTTTTACTTCAGTTCCTCGCAACTATAAGAGGATAAAACACTCCCTTCTGGCCGGAACTATTCTACTCTAATATACAAGTATGGACCACAAGGATTATGTATACAAAATTTGCATTTGATCATTATCATAGTGACAATGGAAAAAGAGTTGTTTAACACAGTTGGCTTCTTAATTAAAACGAGAAAAAGACCAATCACCAATTAAGAAAAAAGGAGAAAAAGTAGCAGATTTCTTTACAAATAAGAATAGCTAGCTTACGTATACGTACCTGTTCAAACTGCGACTTTTCTTTGCATTTGCTCTTTAAGCTGCTGTGTAAAAAGCTCCATAGACATTGACAAGAGAGACCCTGGTCTTAGTCACTAGTCAAATTTTCTTGGTGATTCATGCATGAAACTAAAAGGAAAAGGATCCGAAAATGTTGACATTGCGAGATGAATATATCGATGATTTTAATTTTAATCGTGGAGCATATGAAAAGGTTCATGGAATGTATAGCTAAGATTCCGAGTTTGACTTTATTGGTATGAGAGATAAAATATTTTATGTAGCAACAGCAAAAGATCACCTAAACATCGTAGAGATACGTAGTCACAAAATTCCAAAGCAAAAGGATACAGCCAAGAGCTCCCGTCAAGAAATATAGTTAGAGGAATCATTTACTATCATCTGATTAAAAGCACTAGCAAAAAAAAAAAAAAAAAAGGACAGTCTGCTTTGTAAGCTTTCCATCACTGGTACGTGATAATAATGTTAAAGCCGACCTCATTACGTATGCCCAAATACAAAAATCACATCAGCTGATGGAAAAAGTAGGCAGAATTTTAAACACTTTACACCATTATTATTAGACAGGATTGCTTATTTTAACACTAAAGTTTTGTTGTTTTGTGTCATGACAACACTGTTCCAATACTGCCTAATCCCATCGGATATGCTATCACTATCAAGCAACAATAAGAAAATAATAATAATATTGATGACATCAAAATGCATTGATCTTCCTTTTTTTTTTTTTTTTTTTTTGTACTGTCTTTCTGGGGGTCACCATGGCCCGAAACTATAAGGAAAAATCTAGTACATGCTGCCGTCTAATACTTAAACACGACCACGAAGTTTTTGGTACCCTCTAATAAGGATTGCAAAAGCGAACAATGAACAATCAAAATCAAACTTTTAAGTTAAGTTAAGGACCACTTTGGTTGGGCCTGGAAATTTTTAAAATAAAGTCCAAGAATAAAGCAGAATATTGCAAAATGAAAAGGCCCATGCTGGGCGCCTGTGCTCACATCACAATACCCATCCAAAACCCCATGATTTACTACTTAAATAGCCTGTTGCCTCCAAAGCCCTATTTGATTCCAAATATCCAAATACAAGCACCCCCATGAGAACAGAAAGAAAAAAGGCTTGATAGTTAAGAACTAGTTTAAGTGTATTAACGAAATAATTATACGATTAGTCAGCTTGAACACTCTTGTGTAGAGACTACTTAAATGAGAAACAGATGAACGTACAAGTCAAGAACAAAAATCATAGTGCCACGAAGGATATACCATTGACACTCTCACACGTCAGCACTGGGCATCTGCTTTGCCAGTGCCCGGAGGAAACGGATCAGAGACTTCGTGGCACTCAGAATTGCTGCATCTATTTCTCCCTTATTTTCCTCAACAGCATTCTTGTGTTTCTCTTGAGCTGAGTGAACTCTTCTAACAAGTTTACGCAACTCCTGCTAAGAGATACTATTGTAAGTAATCAGGAGCAGGAAACCAACACTTAACATTTCCTATATATCACTCGCAAAAAGACATTAAAAGGAATGCTCATGTGCAAACTCTTGGACCTTTGAGAAGATCGACAAAAAGAAGCAAAATTATGTACAAAAATGCTAGCAGCAGCATATTCCAGTAGCTTCTGATAACAAAGTTACCACGACAAAACTATACTTCAATTATATTGCAACCAAAGTGGTGATACCATTCTACTCACCTGACGATCAAACTCCACTTCATGAACTGAATAAACCTCATTTGTTATCTCCATGTCCTTATTGATTAACCCATCCAACCATCTGGCCGCAACATCAACGTGAGACCCCTGTCACCAATGCAAGAAATCAGATGAAAAAGTTGCTTTTTCGCTACAAAGTCAGCAAAAGAGGAATAAATAGAGCGTGCCTCCTCTTCATCCTCACTATCAGATTCTTCATATTCTTCTTCACTATCTCCAAATGTTAATGTCTTTGAACCAGATAAAGCCTGCAGCTTATGGTGGTCACCTTCTTTTGTAGCCCGAATTAACATACCCATCAACTCTGGTTCCACATCACGTAGCAGTTTTCCTAAACACATTTACTGGGATTAAGAACAGGCAACACATATACAAAAAAGCATACAATTTGGTATTACGGCTCATAACTGGATATAATGAAACAGAATAAAAACAAAAAAGAATATTCAAAGACAGTGCATGTGCAAGTCTACCGCATTAAAAGTTTCCTAAGAATACGAATTTTACAAGAGAATTGAACACCTTACAAGTGGATATAATAAACAGTTATTTCCCCAGTTTCTCTGCTTTTGACAGAGCGATGTGGTGATAGTAGTTCTAACTTTCCAAAATTTAGACGGAACTCTTTCCTATTTTTCAGTTTTCTGCAGAAATGAATGTTGTGTAGCAATGTCTAACCAAAATCAAAATGCAGGAATGAAATTAATACCAATGTAATTGAACTGCCTTCGCTTTCCTTCTCGGACATCAGGGCCTAATCTCTGCGGCAAATCAACAAACACCTTAACTTCAACAATTCAAACTTCCACCAAGGCATTTCAAATCAATTTAAGACCAAAAGAATTCATAGAGTGGTACCTTCACTAGATTTAGGGCATCTAACACCTCTTGTTCAAGAGAAGCGACACTGCAATCCCGATAAACGTAAAACCAAACAAAACCACATTAGACGTGAAAATCGACACCTACGAAACTGAATCGTTCACAGTTTAGAGATTAGCTACAAGAGAATTTCAACTCATTTCGATCGAACCTGAGGATGTGTTTGATTTGGGAGTAGAGAAGGTCGCGAGCTCCACGCCCCAACGGACGGCGCGGCGAGCCTCGCGCTTCAACTGGTTGCGGCTCTTATAGCCGTCGGATTCGGAGTCGCTGGCGCCACTGTTCGGGTCTTGAAGATCAGACGGCGACGGCGCGTTCGGCAATCGGAGTCCGCGTGATCGGTAAGAGACGTTGCGTTGAGCGCAAAGTACTCCGGTCGACGAGAAACGCCGGACGGTGGTTTTGGAGGACAGCGGAAGCGACGGCGAGAGAAGAGGAAGATGATGAAATGCAGAGCAAGCGCAGTAATGGTGATGAACCGTCATCGGCGATTGCCGTAGAAGTCGTCCCAGTTGAGGCATTCTGCGATTTTCTCTTATGATTTTTGGCTTTTCCCTCACTTGCGTCGTTCGCTCGTCACGCTCTTTCTTTTTCCCTCTTTTTTTACTGGATATCAAAAGTTTGCTTTCGCTAGAAGGAAGAAGATCAGGTTCAGCCCATTTTAGCTTAGTAGGGCTAAATTTAAGTGGAGGTGCTCTTTGCAGGAATGCCACAGATTGAAGAGTTAAGCCCATAGAGTACCAAATATTTCTTTGGGTCATAACTGCCACATGATATCATTCGAGTTCCCGTGATACTAGTAATCGACGGATACTAGCGTGAGATGCCATAAGAAAATGAACAAAAATCAACTTCATCCAGAAGCAGGGAAAAAAGAGACGTGAAATATTCCAACATAGATTCATAAGTATCAGTACAAAGCAAGAAAGCTATTTTCAATGTGCCAAATTAAGGACTCAATACCTTATGTAAAACCGGACTCAACCGGTAACTTCCGTGACATTAGTTATCAACCGCTAACCACCAGGCTACTTATTATTCCAAGAGCTATGAAGGCATTTTAGTTTCATAATTACTTTGTTTAGTATTTAAACTCAATTTCAACTAAATTATATTTTTTTATATCAATTTTTGTATTTTTTTTCTGAAAAATCAATAAAAATTATAACTAATTTTTAACAAGTTAATCAATTCCAACTTAAAATTTTTATAGCTAACTAACAAACTAAAGGCAAACTTAAAATTTTAAACCATGTGCGGTGAAAATGAAAAATAAAAGTTTTAAACAGAGTGGCAAATGTGGATCACAGTGAATTGTGTGACATCTCCGTAATTTGCTCCAAGTGGAGACGAGGTCACTTTCAGGATCTTCGCGAGCTAACAAAAAGATGAGCAAAAAGAAAAATGGAAAAGAGGAAAGAGAAAACTTCTTTTCTTTTCTTTTCTTTTCTTTTTTAATAATCTTTTAAGGGAAGACATTTGATTATGGAAAACCGGATCTAATTTATCTCATCCGATCAAATACTTTTTTATTTTCTATTTTTAAATATTTTTGATACATGTATCACCAATTCTGTATATTTCTATAAAGGATTCATAGAAAAAGTTAGAATCTAATTTCTGATTTTTTTTTCAAAATAAGCAAACTTTAGTAACAGTGTTTTGTTTCTTTTGCCTGAGCTTCATTAAATTAGATTTAAAAAGAAAAGAGACAAAAATACTCGGGACAGAGAGAGAGAGAGAGCAAACAAAGAAACCAAAAATATTTCCCCCAATTATATATATCAGGCTGTAAAAACGGCGCCCGTTTTAGGGTTTACAACAAAACCAAGCGAAGAATTTCAAACAGAAATCTAGTCTTATATACAAATCCAGCTAAATTTTCTTCAGGAACAGAAAACCATGCTTCTTGAACTGTTGTTCAGAGTTCTTCTTGAGGATCGCCCATTTTATGTACACGCAATTATAGTAACGTTAGCTACCAGCATTGATCGGTTTCCCATGTTCTTGGCCCAGTGCTGTAAAATCCCGATCGCGACGCCGACGACATTTGGAACTGCGAATTCGCCTGCCATTGTCGTTCGAGTAGGCGGCGATCGTAATCGGCGCGCTTATCGGGATCGGAGAGCGTGGAATACGCTTCGTGGATCTTCAAGAACTCGTCGGCGGAAGCTTGACCCCTCTGACCGTTGGCCACCACCACATCGGGATGAACAACCCTCGCCAATCTACGGTACGCGCTCTTGATCTCCTTACAGCTGGCCTCCATCCGGATCCCCAGGACCTCGTACAGCGAAGAGGTGGACGCAATGTGGCACCCCGGAGGCCTCTCCACCGTCGATGCGCACGAGGCGGAGATGAAGCTCGCTGGACGGACTGATCTGAAACTCGTCGCCGGAGAACCGCGACGGCCGTCGAAGACAACGCTTGGACGGAAAAAAGACGATGAGGAAGCGAGAGAAACCATGTCGTTGATGATTTGATCGGTTGAATCAGTGGAGAGAATGTTGGGTTTTGTGGTTTTGAGAGTTGAAGATTTTGCTGCTGTGATTTTATAAGGGAGGTGTGGAGCGTGTGGGGACAAAATTAACTATGGTTTGTTTGGAGTGGTTAACGAATTAAAGAAGAGTTGACACCCTTATCCACTATATCTTTTTTTTTTTTTTTTTTTTAATCTTAGTATGTGCTGAGTCAGCGAAGCGTCGGTGTTCGTAGAATCTTCCCCGCACACGTCGGCAGTAGTCTCGTGGGATTGAGGCGCATGTGCTACCCCAATTTAACAAATGATTAATATTTAATTAATTTGTTAATAAAGTATTTTTAGAAGGAAAATTAAGCCGAGTAATTCAGATTTCAATCAATGATTGATTATTAAAAATTTAATAATTTACATTTTAAAGAAAATTGATTGACATTTTTAGAAAACAAAAAGTATAATTAAATTTAGAAGCTTGGATTATTTATTAAACACTTTTTTTAAATCCTATTTAACTCTGAACGTTTTCTCACAAATTGTAACAAAAAAAAAAAATCAAGTTAAAATTGATTAAAAGAGAAAAATGATTAAGATAAAGATAATATTGATCAATTACTCAAAGTAAATTAGATGACATGATGCTCCAAATTTTATTCAATAATATATATCATGTTGGCCTCGTAGTTCTTTCGTGGGTGTCCCAGTACCATGGAACTCTAACATTCTAGAGGGGTTTAAGAATAGGAGAAAAGAAGTCAATGAGGTTACGATGGAATTGAATAGATTTGGATGAAAACAAGATAAAACCTATGGGCAAGTACTATTCGACAATTGACATAATATAATATATAATTAGAGTCAATCCCATATGCGGTACTACTGTTTTTTATATTTCGTTCGTCTTAAGTTTCAACTACTCTTTAATTATTTAAAAAAAAAGGAAAGAAAAACTGTTTAGTCGGTTCAATAATTGTGCTTTTGTTATTGAATCGTCCGTCCCATTATTAATTGAGGGACCAAAAAAAGGACACGAAAAATGGATGAGATGTGAAGAAAAGAAGTTAAACTACAATTGCCATCTTAATGACCAAAAGAAACGGAACATTTTCTGCACCGACCCAACTGGACATGTATCAATTTGGTGATTGATGAAACAAATGTTCACATATTCTTGCTATACTCATTTTTTGTACAAGTTATTTTCCTAAATACAAGTTAAACTGTGTGTTTATCCATTTCGTCAAATACTCAATCAGAGGACAACTATAATATTTAAAGTGTGAAATTTCAATCAACTTTTGAGGATAAGTTATCCAAATTCATTTAACAACGCAGACGTTTCATCCGGCTTGAAATGCAAATTAAGATGGTCAGCTTGATATTGGATAAGGTTGGGAGTTGGGACCATATTGGATACCCAATCCACTACTTGTAGAGATAATTGGGCCCACATGATCCGGTGAAAGAGATCACGAACTAGCGAAATGCATTGTTCGTTCTTTTTCTTTTTCTTTTCTTTTTTTTTTTTTAAAGCACAACTTGGCATCTTCCTTCTGGAATTTATTTTTCAAGCAAAAAGAAAAAAAAAAGTTGAATTTTTAATTGTATTATTATTTTTCTTTGCATTCTGGATAAAGTCTGCGGTTGATTGCTGGTAAGTTGTTGACAAGGTTGGCAACATGGCCTACAGTTTGTTCAGGACTTTAGCTGTCAACTGTCCCACACATGGACACGTGTCGAGATACAGTGAAATGGGCGGTGGGTTATTAAAATCAACCCGAAAACTTAAAAAATTACATAAACTAAGATAGGGCCTAGGAGGGTTCACCGTTCACGAACGCATCCGAACATCTTGACGTGAGATTTAAGAATTTCCGACAGGCTCTTTTGAATCTGTCTGCTGCTACTCCGGTTCTTGTCTTGACTCCTGATCTTACTTTGCAGTAATTTTGCTGTCTAGTAGTGAATTTGGGATTGGATGGCACGAGATCCGAAGTTATTACATAAAATCTAGTTTAAAGGAGTCTCTTTTTGCCTTCACATGTTTTACTCTGACATAATTCATCAGTGTAGGGATGGTTTTGAATTGTTTCCAGCTACACTAAGGGGATGTTTGGTTCGCGAGTTCATCTCCGTTCTAACTCAAATTTTTTTTGTCTTTTTCTAAAAAATTTTTGTCTTTTTCTCAAAAAGTTTTTTATCTTTTTTGAAAATTCAAAAAAATTTACTATTACAATTAAAATATTTCAACTCAAACTAGCGAATCAAACACCCCCTAAATAGCAGTTTTTTTTTTTTTTTTTCTGAAACAAAATGATCTTAAAAGGCAATTATTGGAATACCTGAATTTTGCAAAAGCCGACATAAAGCAATGAATGGAACTAGTCGTTTAATAGTTGGCCGTTAAAAATATGTAGCCGGTTTTGAGAAGTAGCCCCATTGTAAAATGTACAAATTGTTGATTATGATAATTTCATGAAATATCATTTTATTGCCACGTAGACGGAACTACCTTGTGTTGAATGTCGGTCCTTATTAAATTTTTTTCTTCTTTTAAAATTTAGTTTAAAATTTTTTGTCATTTTTTTTGTCCGTATTAAAAATTTGTTCTCTTATGTAAGCTCTCATTTGAAATTATATTCTCTTACCTATAAGTTCGGTGGTCGTCTACATCAAATAAGAAATTATTAATTATATTGAAATAAAATTATTATAAGGAATTTAGTTTTAATATACGCTCTTATAAATTGTTACAGGTATAAATTTTCTATGCACTTTGTAGTTAAATGATTAGTGGTACGTTTGAAATAAATATTATATTGAAATTGATTAATTTTTTTAAAAAAGAAAAAAATTAATATTATGTTACATGTACAAATTTTCTATGCACTTTGTAGTTAGATGATTAGTGGTACGTTTGAAACAAATATTATGTTGAAATTGATTAATTTAAAAAAAAATAAAAATTAATATGAAAAACTTAGGTTCACACTTGAGAATCAAACACATGCTTAGAAAATGTAATACAAAAAATAAACTTAAGTGTGTGTGTCTATAAATATATATATATATATATATAGAAGAAGAAGAAGAAGCTAACCTAGAATGAAGCTTCGTGATGTTTTATCACAAACAACAAACTTAAGTTAAAAAAAAAAAAAAAATGGAAGAAGCTGCTAACCAAGAATGAAGCTTCATGATGTTTTATCACCTCTTCTTATTAGCGTCAGATCCGTTGGATTTTCTAATTCTTCCAACTAGAAGTTAATATGATTTGATCTGATCCTATTAATTGTATTGGTTCAAATCCTGTGATTTGACTGCCACAATAGCATTGCCCAAAGTCAAATGCAATGTCACAGTTAACTCATTCTACCCAGTACTACAGAAGTAAAGGAAAAAGGCTTGGTCGTAGTCCCACATCGACAGAGGACAGAGAAATAGAGTCGAAGTTGGGATATAAAAGAGGCTAAAAGCTAACATGTTAAGTCATGATCCTTCAGGCAGTGAACGGGATGTGATGAGTGGGTTTGCTCGCAATTACAATGTGAGATGGGTGTCCGCTCCAAGCCTGGTTACGACATCCGGGCACCCCAATCTTAACCGGTCTGATCCCAAAACCTTCTAAAACTAGTACAAAAGTTTTTTTATCTTTTTATTTTTTACTTTTGTACTTTTTTTTTTAAAAATATCTGTAAGTACGAAAGTTTTTTTTTTTTTTTTTTTTTAAGATTTGTATTCATGATAGAAAAATTGTGTTTCTTCAAAGAAGACTGTGTATATACTATTATTCTAAAATTAATATTTTAAGATTATGATATCTCAAATAAACTTTACACCTTTTTTGATAATTGTATAAAATAAATTTATTTTAGCATTTTTAAGCTTATATTTTAATTATCATCTTAATAATTTATTTTAATTTTCTCTCAAATTTATAATGTTATCCCAAGAGTGTAGGTTAAATTATGTTAATAGGACTAAAAGTAGTAATTTAGAGTTAAAATATGATAAAAATGATTTAAAATAACAAAAGAGAATTTGGAGCCAACGTCGACCACTCGTTTGAGTATCCACGCACACACCACTTGTTTTTCTAGTCGTCGAATTGACTCAACAGCGGCCCAAATCAGCGAGTGCCTTCCACTCGACCAGCCAGGCGCGTGCCTGTCACCGTGTCATTGCCCTCAGGTCATGCCGGATCTAGTGCATCACATCTGACTATGCGTCCGTGCATCTACGAGCTTTAGCCCATCCCAGCACGCCATGTGGCCCCAACTTCAATGCTCACCAATCACCACTCGCCACCTGTCCACATGGGGCCCAAAGCTGCTGCCTACGTCAGCTGCAACAGCAGAAAGGAAAAAAAAAAAAAAAAGAGGGGAAAAAGGTGGGAAAACCTGGGCTAAAGGCAATGGCTGCCACTTTGAGGCTTATAAATGGGAGCCTAAGGCTATGTACTCTTGGTCTTTTGGTTGTGGGAGAAGCCAAAAACCAAAGAAGAAAAGGAAAAATAAGTATATTGTAATTCTTAGATTTAGTTTTTTACAAAATTAAGAAGAGATTATCTTACTTTATCAAGAAGAGATGAAGAAGAAAATTTAAGAGAAGGCTTGGAAACTTATGACACTTTCAAACTGAGTTTCCTTTCTTTATTTTCTTATCCTTTTATTTTTGTAATTTAAGAACGATTAAACCTTTATTTTATAGATTTTTATTTTTATTTTTATTTATGAGGTAATTTTCTTTTCTAGGAATACTATATATCCGAATTATAATTATTTGATTTTTTCTATTTTTAATTGATTATTGTTCTATTCCAATTATATGTTAAAGTATTTTACTCTATCTTTAATGTTTATGAATTTATGACTAACTTTTGCATGAATTGGTATTTAATTGAGACTAGGAACTGATAATTGAATAAACCCTTATTTAAATTACCATGATATTGTCGTAAGCTAGAGATGGTTATAAAACTTGTAAAGTATTATGAATTTCTTGTTCTTAATAAATTGTGATAAGCTTAGAATTTGAGACCAAGAGGTGATAAATGGCTTATTATGAGATAAATTGTTAATGTATAAGAATTAATGATTATGTTAGAGAAATTCACTTGCAACATAGGGAATAGACGTTAATTGATTAGATTAGAGAATTTCGATATGATTAATCCGATAAAATCAAAGACTTTAGATTTTTAATATTTTGAATCTTTTGTTTTTTTACTTGTTTTGTTATTTTTATTTAAAAATCACTTTTCGATTATTCAAATAAAGTTATAGTTAATATAATTTCGATAAGTGATAACGATAATACTCGTGGAGAACGATACATTACTTATCACTTTATTACTTGTTTACTATATTGTTAACTTACAATTTTTCACAACACCTTTTAATAAAAAGTTTAGTATTTCTATTAAAAAAACTCAACAGAAAAATGCCTATACCAATCCCTGTTTAGAATAAAAATCTGTATATACAGCAAAATATCTCGCCCGGAAATATGTGCATTGAGAGGTGTA